>CM062275.1:27053948-27306448 GCA_031216635.1 Dissostichus eleginoides
GGAAGATGGAGGGAGAGGCCGAGTTCTGCTTTATGAAAAATGCGGTCAACACAGCTGATTCTATCCTATCTTCTTGTTATCATTAACTTCATCCCCCCCTTTATATTTCTCACATTTCTAATTTGTTTATAACTCTGCGTCACAACTTTATTGTTAAAAAATGTCCGCTTATCCCTCTTGTGCCGTGTCGGTCTTTGCATCTTGTTTTCTGATTGTTGAGATAAAGATAGGTGCTGTTTGCACTTTGCTGGTTAATGAAATTCACCCGAGGCCAGCCATGACTCACTCAGTGTTTACTCTGGGTGATGACATAATGTCCACTACATCCATCTCACGAACACGTAAACTGGAAGTGGATACACTTATCTGTAAAGTTTGAATGGTGGGTGGTGATGTGAATGACTGGAATTTAAATATATTTCTAGTTTTGGTAACATTTTCTACGGTGTCTTCACAAAAAATACATTGCTCAGTGAAGCGCCCACCGAAAGTTATCGGACAAATGTGCATCTCTTTCTCTTTTTTTTACTAATTATTTTGGTGAATAAGAAGGAATTTAACTCTAATCAACCCTGTTTTAACTAATATTTACACTGTATGCTACCTGCTTATGCCAAAACCCAACGTTGACATCTGTTCAGTGAAGAAATTCAAACATCTAGCTTTTGCTGTAGCACAACATAGATTAGAATGACGGCACTGTATGTCTTTTGTTTAGAAAGCCCTATTTAAATCCACATTGACATTTACACAATTACTATGTTGCATCTATCTTTTAAATGATCCCTTGCTTTTCCTCCCTTGCGTCAGCCAGCAGTGCAGCACCACCTTATCTGCCTAGTCAGTTCAGATCAGTCGGTTTGCATCCATGCATGCAGGCTGTGTCTCACATCCTGGGTACAGGAGTCACGACTGAATGATTTATTTACAGTTTGTGCCAACAGAAAATGTTTGTGCAATTCCTTGTAATTTAAGTCTTGTGAGGTCAAGTTAAGAATAGAAAAAACTGGATTTGTCAAGAAAAGCACATTCGTTCAGTAAAAATGTGAATGTTTATCTTTGGTTAGATATTAAAGATATAAATACTACATCTTATTTACTGCATCAGCATTGTTCTAAGAAAGACTTCCCTAAGTTAATACCCATGTATCAGACACGCTGCAACTGTCTTGCCACCTGTGTGACATCTTTCAAATTCGGAGAAAGAAATCTGGTTGTCTTTAACTCACTATTCCTCTTCAGTTCACTGCTTACTATAGACTTCAACACTGTCAGATAAGTGCGGATTTGTGACAGATAATTTACTGTAGGTCTGCTTTAAAATACCATTAAGGGGCACTCCATCACCTTATCTGATGGTGGAAACGCTTTGTAACCCTCGTAGTGATCAGTTGCTTCTGAACGTGGCAACTTAACTTCTCTGTGAGTGTTCTTTATATTAGGAAATGTATGTATACATATTTATTAGTATGCAATGTGCCATGACCTGATATCATTTTTAATCAAATCCTAACATGTATTGTTTGTTGAGATAATAAAGACAAGGTAATACGAATGTTTTGTCAACAGATCTCCGTTCTCCTCAGACTGACGGTGGATGTTGATCCTGCTGCATGCGACTGTGTCTTTCTTTTGTTGGGTTGCTTGTTCTAGCTCTTTCAGACACACAATAGGGAGCTAATAAGAGAACCCCTGTGTGGCTGCAAAGGCACACACACACACACACACACACACACACACACACACAAAGGTGCACTGTTTTAGCCCCCTCAAATGCACACTGATTTAAAAATATAACACAGGTTTGACAAGGTTCAAGGACCTTTTCACACACACACACACACACACACACACACACACACACATATGTACTTGAAAGACCCTAAAACACACTATGACACAAAGAGAAAGACTCATTCAACATCTGCCTCCGAGGCTTATATCCACCCCCTAGCCAGGTGCAGGAGAAGAAACAAAGAGCTGTAAGGATCTTATTACGAAAAGTAGACCCACACTTCGAACCCCCATTTTCTCCATCACTTTTGACTATCCCTCCCTCAATTTTCTTTATCTCCCTCATCTGGTGGCTGTGAAATTAATCTCTTCCTTTTTTTTCTTCTTTCACTTTCAATGTTCCTCTTCATACACATAAACACATAAATTCAGGCCCTCTGAGACTCGATGGAGCTTTAAAGAGGCCATGAATAAAAGATGATATGGAGTTGTTAAAGTAGAGATGGAGAGAAGTAGAGGGGGAACACTATAAATCAGAGAGCAAAACTAAATTAGGAGTGAGAGTGGAGAATTTACTGCAGGGAAAACTGTGTGCAATCTCTGTCCCAATATAAACTTCTCATAGTTACCACTCATTTCAGTCTCTCCATATTGAGCCGGTCGGTTGTACAAGTTTTGAAAGTAACACAGCAGATGTTCCTCAGCATAATGTGTCATCCACTACTGTGAAGCTTGGCTGCATGTTCTAGCCTTTGGGCATCATCAGAACTAGAGCCCCAATTACTGTTGAGTCCAAGTAGACAGGAAGAAGACATTTGGGTCTGTCTGCGAGGTCAAGGGAAATCACTGTGGGGGTCAAAGTTTAATTGAGAAGCCAATTGACATGGATTCCAAAGATCTTCCCCAGTGGGTAAGTTAGACAGGTTAGGTTTATATATACACATTTTAAAGGTTTAGTTTTTGTAATATTATGGATACCGAATGTGCTGAACTATAACCTTATGAATTCAAAGTAAGTAGTGGTAGCATATTGACCTTTGTGGAAGTCCCGCCTCCATGTTACTGCATTATGACGTGCATTTATTGGCATAACCTGTAGTCAATGAAATATATCTCCCAATTGAATCCTACATGTATTTGCAATAGCCTATTTTTCAGTCTCACCATCATCAGTGGTTGTCAATCTGTTGGTCAGTCTACCTCTTTGTTACAGATTTAAATGTGAATTGGCCTTCAATGTATTTCAAACATTAATGGCTAATAGACAACAAGCCAAGTGACTTTGCCTCTAGCGCCACAACAAGGTAAGTATATTCGATTTGTTTGTTGTTGATATTTCAACATTAATGTGGTCCCATAGTGAGGAATTTTACTGCAGCGTTTTATGTCTGCTTGAGAATGAAAGGTCACCTATTATGCAAAATCCACTTTTTCATGTCTTCTACATCAACATGTGTCCCCTCTGTGTAAAGAGATTCTGAAAGTTTCAGGAAAAAAGATTCTCTCTTTTGTCCTGATCCATTTATATAAAAACCTGTCTGAAAATGAGCTGATCAGATTGTGGCCACTTTATGATGTCATAACGGTTTTTTGGCTTGTGTAACCATTAGCCAATCACCAACCAAGGTAACCCCCCCCCCCTTATCACCTGAATCTCCTCCTAGAGCACCATTGTGTTCTTTTTAACCAAATCTCTCTCAGAGGGGCGTGGGGAGGGGCTCCTTATTTTCATCTAAAGTAACAGACAGTGAATCAGCACTTTGGAAACAGGCTGAAACAGAGGGGATTATGGGATGCTGCAATGATCTGTTTGGTGTTTGGAGCCAAACACTTCAGAGACATGTTTTGTATATATCTGAACCTATAATATATTGATGAAAAACAGTATAATAGGAGACCTTTAAGAAATCTAGCTGTATTACCAGGCACACTTTTTAAATTGTCCTTTACTTTGGTTTACGACCAAATATATGCCGTCCACCTCAGCTGAATTTTAGGCAGGAAATGTTAGCATGCTAACATACGCAACTAGTTAACTAATACCTTTGGTTACCATGGCAAACAGAATACCTGCTAAGAATCTGCATGTTAGCATTGTGATGTTAGCATGTTGACTGTACACTGAAGCCTTGTGAGTCTTATCATAGATTTATCTTGTGTTACATCGATCACATTGCACAGCATCTTGTAATAGAGGCATTTGAACCCACCGCATCTCAAATGGCTAAGTGCTTCCTCAGGAGAGACGAATATAAAAAGAGTCTGTAATGGAATCACTTCACCGAATTGAATCCAGATCCAAAATCCTGATTCTGCCGTTGCTTCCCCACTTTGGACACCAGTCGGACTAATCTAATAAGTCAGTGAATTGAACCATTTCATTGGATTATACAGCAGGAAATGATTAACATATTGGGACATGGGGTCAAGTGACGGGAGTGCACAGGAAACATCTCTTGTTCTCTCACTACCGGTGCAGGTCTGTGAGTGAGTGTGTGTGTGTAATGTACAACTAGAAAAGCAGTGTGTGTGTGAGTCGTATAAGCCCTGGAAAAGATAAACACCACAGGGTGAATTTAGATCAAATCAGTCCTGAAATGGGCTCCATCTAAACCAAAACCAGATGACAAGGATCAGCTTACATTGATTGAGACATGACTTGCAGCTCAGTGTGTGTTTTTTCTCCCAATGTGTGTGTGTGTGTGTGTGTGCACTCAAATGTTGCTTTTGGATAAAAAGTACCTGTATCTGTGGATTTTCCCAGGAATGAAAGATACAAAAGATATTTCATGACTGACATTTATCTTTGATAACAAACAATAAGACTTAGGTCATAATACTAACAACACATTCCACACATAAAATCACATCTTTAATAAAGTAATTGTGAGTGCTCAGATATTCATGTACATTCCTCCTTTGAACAGCCTGAGGCGAGGAATAAAGCCAAAATATTGAGGAGCGAAATCCCCCAAGCTTCCAAGTCAGAAATGTCTGCGGTGAATACCTTGCTATGAAATGCCTTCATGAAGCTAAATTCTGACCAATTACTGTTTCTGAGTCAACAATTTAAGAAAAACCCCGCCAGTAGAGTACATCCCCTGAGATTTATCCTGACCTCTGTGTTGAAAGGTCAATGCAGATTGAGGTATGCATCGAGAAAGAGGAATAGCTTGGAATAAGCAACTGACGGGCCGTGTGTGTGTGTGTGTGTGTGTGGTGTGTGTGTGTGTGTGTGTGTGTGTGTGTGTGTGTGTGTGTGTGTGTGTGTGAGTACGGTACACTTGTGTAAGTACAGTACACTGGTGTGTAGGTGTGTGTGTGTAGGTGTGTGTGAAACTGTATCTCACTTTTACCATTTTCTAGAATAACAGTTCTATTTCTGATCTTTCAGATGCCGGACCAGGCAGCTGCCAGATACACATCTCAAACCCACTGGGGCCAGACAAGCACACACACTGCCAACACACACACACACACACACACACGCACACACACACACACACACACTTCATGTTCTTATAAACCCACACACATACATATGTAAGAGCTCACGCCACAGAAACGCACTAACACCAATACACATTAGCCTCCAAAAAATATTTACACGCCATCAAACAAAAATACACACTTAAACTCATAAAAATGGATGATTAAAATACACTAAAACACTCTTGAGTTAAGATAATATCACTCGGCTCAGTGCTAGATTCCTACACACACACACCTACACACATTAAGACAACGGAGCCTTATTAAAGTACAGGCCTGGAGCTCATGATTGCTTATCAGAATCATAGTATAATTTAGTGCATTGAGTCAAAACTGTTGGCTTAATGATACCTTCTGTTGTCTGAGAATCCAGAACAGTGTGTTTTCTGTTTCACCTCCAAACAGGTTTCACAAGAAGTTATCTAAAAGGTGACTTGCAGAACAAAACATCAGCACTGATATTGACAGTATGGTGGAGGTCAGAGCTTGTGTAAGTTAAACCATAAACCACTGCTCTCATTGATGTTAGGTGTAAATGCTACTGTACATGTGTTTCATTGTGTGAGCAATAATCATAATGGTGAACACACAGGGTGTACGTGTTCTCAAACTCAGTGCTGAATGTGCAAATACCTGCCTGCGTCACTGCTGAGATGTCCCTGTCTGATTAGAAAGGTTGGTTTATTTAAACTGGGGATGGAACGGCAGTATTCCTCTTGCTAAGATGAAATAACACTCTGCAGCCCCCCCAAGATGTCACAATGAACTGTACTAAGCACACTTTTAGAAAATAATATGGTCAATCTTTTAAATGTTTTAAGACATGGACAATTATTATTAACATCCATTTGTTGTTTTTGGTTTCTACCAAATGTTGAGGAAAAATATTTGTATTTTTGGGTGGCTTATGCTCCACTGTGTTTACGATGAAGTCTCTCACTTTTAGTGCTGGGAGGATAGTGTGCAAGAGTGGTAAAGAGCTTTTTCCAAAGTCTGTAAGCGACTGAAATTGACATGTACGAGTGCAAAAAGACTCAACCCACGCAGTAAACTTGCAGGCTGTAAAACCATGTAAAGTCATGTGATGCATTTGAAAAAATCACCTCTGACATGAAATCACAAATGATGTATGCAGTCTTCTGTAAACGCTGGAATTCAGAGTTGGCTCAGATGTTGAGTATTCCACCTTGCTGTTTTTGTTTTCAGTAAAAGAGAAATTGCTGCACCAGTAATGTGACCCTTTAAACCAACTGTATATTGGCTCATTTGGGCGTACAGTGCTGGGAGGATAACCATTAGCAACAACACTTCTGCAGTATTGTGCAATCCACATTTAAATGAATACAGCTGCTGTGGTCTCAGTAGTAAACAAGTTTTAAGATGGATATACTTTCATAGGTATGACTGAGTGAGAGCAGCGCGGATTGTGAGGGATGAAAAGTTTGGAAGGTTTGAAGGGCTTGCCGAACAGATGGTGAGGATTTAAATAGCCAAAAGGTTCTGTTTTTATAGAGCAGGCCAGAGGTTGGTCTAAGCCCAGGGCTAACTATGGAGAGAAAGTGAACAAGAAGGAAAGAATTTGAAGAAAAGGATGGTAGACAGTCTTCAGTCTCCAGGGAGTCATCAGTCTGTCTGCTGATTAAAAGCAAGATATAGATTTGGACCAACTATAACCCCACGACCAGACACACCCTCTAAACTGTGTGTGTATATATAAGTGCCTTTAATTACAAATATTCGCTATGCAAATGACTGAAAATCCGCCTAAAGAGCAAATGAAGTATCTTTGCATGCACTGTGTGTTTGTTTGTGTGTGAATGACAGACAGGCAGGGAGTTTGGAGAGTACTGCACATAGTTGTGTTATGGTAGGATGAAAATTAGTGTGCACAGGGAGGGCTCAGCCTTTGATCGCGCATAAAAGACAGCCAGACGTTTGGGTAAGGAGAGAGGATGGACCGAGAGATGGAAAACAAAGTGAAAGGGATGGATGGAGGGATAACAAGGAAAAGAGACACAGGGGCCAAAGTAAGCAAGACCACTGGTGGATCCTATGATCTAACCGGCAACCTGTGTGTGTGTGTGTGTGTGTGTGTGTGTGTGTGTGTGTGTGTGTGTGTGTGTGTGTGTGTGTGTGTGTGTGTGTGTGTATGTGTGTATGTGTGTGTGTGTGTGTGTGTGTCGTACACAGTAGTGAAAACATGTTTTGGATTTCAGTGTTATGTTCATAGTGAGCAAGATAAGCACCCACACACACTCAACCCTGTTCCACAAACAGACACAGAGCGATAGCACTGCTCCACAATAAATTCCTGCAACTTATGCTCTGTTTGGAATTACTCTCTGCTCCAAATCCTGACTCTGTGCAACATTATGTTTTTCCAAAGAGAACTGTTTTTCATATTAGTGATGGTCTGTAACCAAGCACTACTCCTCGGCCTTATTGTGGTTTTGTTTGTGCTTAAAAGTTGAATTTATAAATCAGGAATTAAGTGTTTGGTTACAAGTTATCAACTTCTTAAGGTGAGAATGTGTCATTGTTGTGATTACGGCTAGTTGCACTGACCCCTACTATCAGAAAAAAGATAAAAGATACAATTAATGAAGAATCAGGTTTTGCTGAAATGTGTTTCTAACAACAGTTATTATATAAACTAAAATTAGGACTTCCCCTAATAGTTTGTTTAGAGGTTCAACTAAATAACGTATTGTGTGTTGTGATCCAAAGAAGTTCTCAATAACAGATAGAGCTGGAAGGAAGAGTCTATTCACAGTTAACAATTATTCTTCCTAGTGAGAAATGTTGTTAACCAAGAGGCATGTTTTGCAACCAGTTGTACCATTGAGCGTAACATTTTTTCAAGTTAGCTGAAATGGAATCAAACAAGCACTGCATGTCTCGAGGACAGCATTCCTCCACTGAAGGGGGTATGACTTATTGTACATGTTCTAGTTGTGACCTGCTTGATGTCTGTTAACTCAATTAGGTCTCTCACACATCAGAAAGCCCCTAACATTTCCCAAACACGCTCCCAGATCTCAGTGCTTGCTTTCATCCTCATACTATCATTCCGTGGTCAAATCCCTTACATTGTCTGCTACATGGTCTTCTCTCACGCTCAGTCGCTAAATTCAATTCAGGGTCTGCTTTGTTGGACTTGAGATCTCAATAAACTACTGTTGAAGTAGAACATGACAGCTATAGGAGAATCAAGATCACAAAAGAGCCGTTATTCTTCAGGCTGTATTTCACTTCCTGGGAACTTTTTGGCTCTTTCTTACTGCCTTGCCTTTACCTTCCATTTTATAATAACTTTGAAAAAGAAAGTAGATAAACTGTTGGTTGCCATTTATAAAACACAGTGCATTTAAAGTTGGCCGACTGAAGCTAGGGAGCCAGCAGCGGTGCAGGAGAGTGTGACTGAAGAATGGAGAGGGAGCAGCATTAGCAATAATTCTTCAAATGTACCTCCAGAGAGGACAGATTTTGAATATAGAAGATCCTAAATGTATTGAAATAGTTTATTAGCTATAAAAAGCTATTTTTCATGCCCGAAAACATCCCAAACAAAGCAAACTAAGAGAAAAATACAGACAGAGGGGAGGATCTCTGCATACCGACACCGCCATCCACTAGTGGGTCAAAGATAATGATTAAGAAGGATCTTTTTTGTATGAATCCAAACACAGTTTAAGCAAACTTTCAAGAAATTTTATATGTCTAAAAAAGTAATTCCGAAGTGCTTCTGTTCCCTGTGAGTCTTACAACTCAGAGGTGCAAAAAACAAAACCAAAAAACACTGGATCACTGAGTCATCAACCAGGACTAACATTATAAGGATTATCAAGATTTACAAGATCTTCTGCTTTCAGGATGAAAATATGAACTTTTTTTACAGCCACACAGACATTATATTTGACTTCTGGTCCCAGTCAACCACTGTTTCAGAACAACAACACTTGCCCTGAAGGACACAGGAAGATACCGTATCAAATGGTGAAGATAAATGTAGGGGTGTGAATCAGGTTTAATCAGCGAGCTCTGTTCCCACGTCTGTTGCTTTCCAGAACTGTGGGAAAAAAACTAAGTGTCATGGACGTCATCAGAACACTGACCTGCCGGTGTGTGTGCGTGCGTGCATGCGTGCGTGCGTGCGTGCGTTATTGAACAGAGAAGAGAAGGCTGCGTATTGACCTCCAGTTCACACAGAGGAACACACCAACTGATGTTTATTACTGGATGCAGACAGATTGGCCGCTTAACAATAGAGGGAGGGCAGAGAGCAACTTTCCAATCAATGTGTAATCTCCACCTTATTAGGAACACGCAAAGAGCAACAGTTTGTATATACTGTAAGCATGCTGGTAGTTAGGCACACACATACACACACACACACACACGCACACACACACACACACACACACACACACACACAGAAGCCGATACACACAGACAGCAGAGGCACAAGGTCTTGGTCAACAATAATGCTTCTTGTGTTGGATCTTTCCTTTTGAAGAACAATGGCTTGGCATAGGTTTATTGGAAAAAGTTGCTGAATCGACCCCTTCCTCTGGATATGATTTTTTTTTTAAATACAATCCTCAAACAACTGTCATTACGCCTTCATTGAACACTCACACCATCACCACTTGGTCAATAATGCCTCAGTGTTCAAATCCAAAGTCATACTGGATAGACATGATATTTTAAGGTAGGTTTGTGAACACACGCACACAAAAGAGGCAAAGGGCACTTTCCTTTTAAGTGCAAATGTATGTGTGTATTTTGGTCAGATCCCTTAGTCGTCTCGCTGCCACGGCAACAGGCTTTAGAAACAATGATTCAGGGCAGCTGTGGGGATGATCCAATAACACACAGACTTCAGCCAATACTCATATACGCATTGTAACGCAGTCATTATTGTATTTGCACACAGAAAGTAGTCTGTGGAGAGGGAAATGAAAGGTAAGTGAATCAGGATGCCATTGACAATCCCTGCAAGCAATCGTAATGCAGAAGATTACAGTAACCATTGTGAATGTTTTTTACAATGGAAGACTAAAAGTCCTTCAGGCTAAAGGTTGGAAAATCCAAATACTGAAGTGCTCAAATCAATTACATCACAAACATTCTGAAGGCTTTACAGAACCTAAAACAACCATATTATGATGTTTTTGTCATGAATTCTACAATTTTTTACGTACACAATCTTCTTTAGGTCTGCCCATTTAGTCCTTGCAGACCAGTTCCCATTTTGTATCAAAGCTCCTGGCACTGTTCACTCCTCGGCACAGAAGAAGGTGCCAGCCTCTCCCCAGTGAGCTGCTCAGAGGCACAAACACAGCAGAGGGCATGTTGTCTCACAGCCATAACACGCAGGGAACTAAACATCCTCTCGTTGGTTTTGAGCTTATGTAACTGTTTTTTAAAGGCTCTATACATCTGATGCAGGATTTCGAAACCTATAGAAGCCACATTTAAACATGAAACACCAAGCTTGGGAGTTAGAAAGGAATATTCCAGAAACTGTGGGGCATACTGTTTGTTTACACTCAGGTGCCAAGGCCCTCTTGTGGTCATTAGAAATGTGACTTGTCTATTGCCACAATGTCTGCATGGAGACTTTCACGGGACAACTCTTATTTCGTGCCGACAGTCAACAGTGATTCCTTTCAGCCATGGATAAACATTTACATACTTCAACCAAGTATTTTGTGTGGCTAAACTAATCACTACCTAACTATAGAGTTTTCAGGTCAGAAAATTGTTTCATTTTTGCAAAAGTGATTAAAATGTTAAAAAGGCATGGATAATGGAGTTATTCCTTTCACTAGGGGTTTCATATTATTGAAACTAGTTAAAAATGAAGATGAACTTATTATTATTAAAGGGCCCATGTCATGCTTTTCCGGTTATTACCCGTCCCCTTGTGTGTTATGAAGGTTTTTCTGCATGTAAACGGTCTGCAGAGTCACAAACCCTCAAAGTACACCCTGTAGCGAGTAAAACTCTAACACAGAAAAGACCTATCTATGCTGCCCCAGAACGCCTCGTTGGAGATTTCTCATTTTCCATTGTTTGCTTCCTGGGTTCTATGACGTGTGAACACCCAAATCAACAACAAATGACCGGCCCAAATGGACCAATCCGCGGAGCACCTCACACACCAGGATCCCTTGGCTAACTAACAGGGAGTCCCATTGACTTGCATAGAGCTCCCTGAACGCTGGTAATAGACGAGTTGGGATCGCGGAGAAAAGCTCTCCGCAGACCCATTCTCACAGCGTTATAAACCTTTTTCTTACTCAATATCAAGCCACACTTATTGTTTTTACTTCGGCTGTGAGTGTTTGTGTGCTCAGGATGAGTTTCGCTTGCCGACCCGGAAACCTGTCCGCTCCTCGCAGCGGCGAGCAGCAACGAGCCTCGCAACGAGCCTCGCAACGAGCCTCGCAACGAGCCTCGCAACGAGCCTCGCAACGAGCCTCGCAACGAGCCTCGCAACGAGCCTCGCAACGTCCCGACCAATCAGAGCACACTGGGCTCACAGGGAGGGGGGTGCAGGAGCTCCAACAAGCCGTTCAGGACAGAGAGTGAATACACATACTATACAGAGATGCTGTGAGAAACCAATGTGAGTTTGGAAAATTGCACAATTTAAATCTATTCTAGTAGACCTCAACAATGGAAATATGATCAGTAGAAATTAACCTTTAAGTTGCTGCTTAACTGTAAAACCTGATACTCTTACTAACTTTCTTAATCTTCAAATTGTTCATTTGTTGTTGTCTTTATATATATGTTACAGTATGCGTGCACACTGTACTGAACTCAATGTTCTCATTATGGATAAAGAAGGCTTTGTGAAACCACAGCTCAAAGGATAGAACGACTACATCATAACTCATGAAGGTAAATATTGATACGTATTAAATGGCTGGTGTTTTAAACTTCAGAGACTGAAGCCTCATGGGAAAACGGACTTCTCACCATGACAGGTGCTGCCCAGATGGGAAGAGTTGTAATGTTACTAGAAGGTCTGGAGAAGAAAACAAAACATGAAAGAAACAGAGAGCATTAGAGAAGACAATGAGGCAGCGTACGGGGATTTAGCAAGATAATGACAAAAAGGAGACAGGGAGTATCAACATCATGTCCGGTGATGAAAAACAGAACTGTAACTAAAAGGCAAAATAGAAAAGATGAAGCAGATAAATTAGCTTAGAGGAATGTGGTAAATTCCATAGTTTTGCTTTAAAACTGTAAAATGGGAGTTTTATTGCAACATATGTTAGAGATAAATGCACACGTTTGTGGCATTATATGACCATTTTATCACCTAAGGAGGATACATTTGCTTAAAGAAAATAAGGTATTAAGTCAGGAGGATTTGTGATTTGTCAACAAAAGAATTATCTGTATCATGTTTCTGAAAGTAAGAAAAGCTTCTTTAAAATAGAGTATCATGTTTTATGTTCCACTTGTTAGACATTGTGGCACCACCTGCTGTATGGAAAATACACTGCATGTCCATCATCATTAATCACCTTTTAACCTGCTATGATGCTAAGAGTAACATCCTGAAATGTACAACATTTGTCCGAGAGTTGTTATTGTGACTCCTCTGTACCACATATGGTCTTAATTGTGACAACATGTGGAAAAAAATAGGAACGTCAGAGGTGATTACAGCTTGGAAACAGCTTTCTGCTTTGAGATGATGTCACTTGTGTCAGTCTCTTCCTTCCGCTCATTTTGGGTCAACAAAACACACACATAGACACACACACACACACATACACACACACACACACACACAGTCCCTGTCAGGTCTATCCACTCCCTCAGCCTATCCCACACCCTCCTGGGGCTCTAACCTGTGATCCAGGGGAACTGTACTCTGGGTAACGCTGTTTTCCTAAGCGCTCCCAGTCCTTGATCCACAAACACGCAGAACCACAGAACATATGTACCACATTACACACTCATTCAACTCTCACAAACAAAGCGGGGCCTAAGATAAAACTTAAACTTAAAATGACTGTAGTTTGGTGATTTTTGTCTAATACACTTCTTCAAAAGATGCTCATTAATATCATTAGATACACACACAGAAGCCACTCCATAACCATTGATCATTCTCGGTCGTCTTGATAAACACACTAAAATATCACAAACATCCTAGCAGTTGTGTGTCTGTTTATGAAGTATCTTTAAAGGTCACCTATTATGCAAAATCCACTTGTTCATGTCTCCTCTACATAAACATGTGTCCCCTCTGCGTAAAGAGACTCTGAAAGTTTCAGGAAAAAACATTCTCTCTCTTTTTGTCCTGATCCATTTATATAAAAACCTGTCTGAAAATGAGCTGATCAGATTTTGGCCACTTTATGATGTCATAACGATGTTTTGGCTTGTGTAACCATTAGCCAATCACCAACCAAGGTAACCCCCCCCCACCACCTTATCACCTGAATCTCCTCCTAGAGCACCATTGAGTTCTTTCTAACCAAATATCTCTCAGAGGGGCGTGGGGAGGGGCTCCTTATTTTCATCTGTGACCGTTGCTTGCCAAATAGTGAGCCCACATTTATCTGTACTGCTAAGTCTTCATTGGCTACTTAGCGTACCTCGTCTTCTTCATCAGCCAGCTTCCTTGGTATCTGTTGTTCACTGAGTTGATTCTCGCTAAGTAGCCAATATAAGGCTTAGTCATCTTGCTAAATAGTGCGCCTGTGTTGATGTATGAAAACTATTTTAGAAATGGTTCTTAATGATAAATAAAGTGTTTACAACCTAATTCATAACCTAATTATAAACCCCTTTATGAGGGTAGTCTTATTGTAAAGTGGTACCAATATATTGATGAAAAAAGTATAATAGGAGACCTTTAAGTTATTTTTGATTGGTTCTTCATCATAATTCTTTATAGTTTAAGTTCACAAAGCTGGGGATTATTTAAAGTGGGTGTCAATATAAGTTAGTCACTGTTGTTTCACTTCCACAAAGAGAGAGAGGACCTCCGCCTCAGCAGCACACTTGTCTTTACTCAAGGCATTCTCTCTTCAGAGACGAGACAAAACATCTGTTTCACAAACAGCCTGCAGGAAATGGGGACGCTGGGAAAAGAAGCGATGCACGCCACACAGGCAAATACTGTCCCTCTGGATGTCCATGGGAATGTTTAAGGGGGACAGTTGTTGTTTATGTGGGATCCACAATCACACACACATACTCTAGAAGTGAAGCTATCTCAAGAACATATAAATCATTTTATTTTGTATCTTAAAACTCAATATTATGCATTGGAATCAGTGCTAGAGGGCAGAGTGATGGCCTTGTCATAGCTGCCAACACTATTTCAGTTTACCACATTTTCTGTGTCTAAGAAGATACAATACAGCTTTATTTAGAGCACTTTAAACCTCCAGACCAAAGTGCTGAACAGCAAATAAACAAAACAAAACATACAAAAAGTAACACAGCACAGCTCACACACCATAAAACAAGTACAAGTAAAAACAATAGACAATTTAAAAGCAATAAAAGCAACGCTCTAAAAGATGTTAATACACTAAGGAGAAGAGGTGGGTTTTAAGAAGCGATTTAAAAGCAGGCAGTGTGGCGGCCTGTCTGATGAGCAGGGGCAGATCGTTCCACAGTGTGGGAGCCGCTACAGAGAAGCAACGGCCCCCTCTGAGCTTTGACTTGGTTCTGGGCACATTCAGGAGCAGTTGATCAGCTGACCTGAGAGGGCGGGTGGGCATGTAAGGGCGTAGCAGCTCAGAAAGATATGGTGGGTCATGCCATTTAGGGATTTAAAAGCAAATAAAAGGATTTTGAAATGAATCCTAAAATGTATTGGCAGCCAGTGGAGCGAAGCCAAAATGGGGGAAATGTGGTCATATTTCCGTGTGCCAGTTAAAAGCCTTGCTGCGGCATTTTGCACCCGCTGCAGACGAGCGAGGGAGGACCCACTGACCCCCATGTAGAGAGAGTTACAGTAATCCAGCCGGTAGATAAGATAAACGTTTTTTGTTTCCCCGAATAGGGAAATTCAGATGTTAAAGCAGCAACAGGAATCAGTTGAAAAACAAGTAAAGTTCATACAAAGACAAATAGGAAAATATATAAATAAAGAATGTAAGAAACAGGAAGTAATAACATGTCAACAATAGCATTAAGTGAAGCTGTTTACATATATACAAATATGAGTCATTATGAATATTATAATAAAAATGTCTGTGAGCAGTGTTTACTGTTCTTTCTAATATTTCTTTAGAGATGAATGCATGATTAAGAACCTAAAATGTGCAGTTTCATTCACTGAATGTCTTGGGGGACTAACTTGACAAGTTAGAAACCCACATCCACCCCCGGACCATTGAAAAACAAACACACAAGTATTGTTTCTTTTCTTCTTCTTCTTCAACATTTCCAGTGGTCAAAAGTCTATTGGGTCAAGTTATGTCCTGGAAATCAATGGGAGTGGGAGGAAACAGACACCTGTTCATCAGAAAGATAGCAACGCCTCAGCATTCCTCCACCACTCCCCAAACCTCCAGTTCTGCCCCAATAACATCAGCATGAGAAATAAGACAAACGTCAAATTACCCCAGACAAGCCTTACTGACCGTGGACATATTAGCATAAATCCTCATGTAGCTGAAAGTCATTACTGTCAGCATTATCATTATTCCTTTTTACCATGTGAAAAGTCTCAAATTGTAATCCTGGGTTCTTGGCAATAATAATTCAGAGGTATAAATTAAACCCTACTGGAGAGCCTTTTTGCATTTGTTTTATGTAATGTCTTGTTATAGTTATCGTGTTCCTCTTTGTGGTTTTTCTAGCTATTTTGCATTTCTTTGTACTGTAGCTAGTTTGGTTTTGGCCACCTTTGCAGTAATTTCCCATCTCTATGTACTTATTTTCCTTATCTGTGGGACATGTTGTGCTTCTTTGTCATCGTATTTCTTCTCTTTCAAACCGTTTGCATCTTTTGGAGGTCATTTTGAGTATCTTTGTGCTTATTTTGCGATCATCAAATCATTACCGGTAGACAAAAACAGGCATAGCCAAATACAGGAATTCAGAGTAGAATTTCTTTCCCATTAAATATACTGATTTTAAGATTGTACTGAATCTTGTTAATGAGATATGCAAAGATCCACTCATTTTTGGTCCTGAATTAATGACTCTGGCAACAAAAAGGGGTTTATAAATGTTAAAACGTACTTAATAAAGTTCAAAAAGTAGTGTTTTTATCTCTCAACTATAAGAAGCTACCCCCATCTGGTTTGAATATTGGTCTAGCCCAACCCACCTCCCATCAGCTCTTCTTCACAGCCTCACCTCCTGCTATAGAGTCAAACTCCAGATGTTGGACACAACCTTTCAACATTCCAACTACTGGTCTACTAACTGCCTTTACAAATATACACGCGTACTTTGTAGGTCGCACACACAAGGAAGTTCAAAGCCTTGCCAGGGGGAGCAGGTGGCCAGAAACAACACTACAGTGGAGCAGAGGTCTGTTGGAGGCAACATCCTGAATGTAAAACACCATTCATCCGAGCTGGCCAGGAGAACAGAAGCTCCATCGCCATTCTGATGTGTTGCACTTCTTATATGTTGATTTAAACTCTCATTTAACGTGACTGGGTATGGACTTAGTTATATTGTTTTAATTTATAGTGGTCAGAAGTTTATACAGTACCAGTCAAAAGTTTGGACACACCTTCTCATTCGAAGGTTTTAATTTATTTTAATTATTTTTTACATTGTAGATTAATACTGAAGACATCAAAACTATAAAAGAACACATATGGAATCGACTTTAAACACTTTTTTGTTTACTAGATAATTCCATATGTGTTCTTTCATCGTTTTGATGTCTTCAGTATTAATCTACAATGTAAAAAATAATTAAAATAAATCAAAACCTTCGAATGAGAAGGTGTGTCCAAACGTTTGACTGGTACTGTATATCATACCTATTCATATACATTGTATAAAGGTATCAGTTTGTAACAGAGTTGAGTGTAATTTGATGATCTATAATTGTCTCTCACTAATGTCCTGAAATTGTTTGATGCACTTTTTTTAAAATAGTTGTTCCCATTTCTCTATGATTACAGTAAATGGTACAACACTGTACTTTTGCTGCTTCACTGACCCAATATCATGTTATAGATGTCTTATAAACAATTGGCCTAAAGTTAAACATATTGTGAGCTGAAACTACAGGTAGCCTGATGTTTCTCTTCATGCATTTAGCACAATAAAACAACGGTTTTCTCACAAGCATACAAAGAATAGAAACTTTAAAAGTCTGGTTTGTGAGAGCACGAGCCGAGTACTTCGAATGATGCAACGACGAATGTACAATCATTCAAGTAGTTCTACTGAAGACGAGCAACACAAGCAATATTTTGTTCAGTAAAACAAAATACAATAACAAAAAAGGAAAGCAATAGTCTAGTCTAGATTCCTGTGAACTCAATCAAACATTCTTTCAGGGAAGAGAAGAGGCCTTCCCAGCAGTATAAGTGTACAGGAATTTGTGGGCTAAAATAGAAAGTACATGCTGTGAGCCCCATCATCAAATGAACACATCTGTTATCATAACTATTTCTGAAGACAGAACACACCCCTGCCCTGCTGGGCTTCATCACATTCTCATACACATTTGCGCATAGTAGACTCACACAGAGACAGACATGCACAACATCCACGCTTTTCCCAGGAAACATTTGGACAAAGTCTGAACTGAATAACATGTAGTTCCAAAGTGAAATTTTGAGATGATGACTCATGGCCCTAAGTTGTTTCCAACATAACTTTTCTGGCACTGGTTTGGTTAAAGTTGTATATTTTTCAATTATTCTAACAAATCACTTGAGTCCAATAAGCCATCTCAATTTACAAAATGTGTATACTATTGATGTTGTTGAGATTGAGGATAGACAATTTGACTTAAGACTCAATCAGGCTACATGTGTAAACTGCTGGGAAGCCTGGGCTGAGTAAGAAACTGAATATTTGATCATTTTGTTAGTTTGTTTACTAATTCTAAACAAACTTTTAGCTACTGTATTACATGTTTACATGTGGTAGCATGCTAGCATTTGCTCATTTGCACAACATCAGAAAGAAGAGTTAAGGGTGAAAGGAAAGTAAAAACGTTTTGCATGTATTTGGTCAAAAGGAATGGTCATATTGTGTGTGTGTGACGTTAAAATGTCAATTCAATCACCAAAGTTAGAAAAGTTCATTGTTATGTGGACATTAATGCCTGTTGCAAATGACCTAAAATCTGTCTAAAGAAGCAGATATATTGCAATCAAAACCACAAACTTGGTTGGAAATAGAGAATAGGCCGTAGGTCATTGAAATGCATTCTCTTTGGGCCATGAGTTAATTTGCATAAATCCATTTGCCATCCATCAAATAGTAAACAGACCAACATTGTTGCACTGCTGCTGTACCTAAAAAATACTTTGATTTGGATACTTCTGATCGCAAAATCCATCCATTCATATTTTTCAGTTATCCTCCCTGTACCACCCTTCCACACACACCTCACACATACAGATATGTTCCCCGCTGCTCCACTGTCAGCAGGATTGAGCACATGAAAGGAGGAAAAATGACCTCCTTCTCTCCTCCATCAGTCCTCCAAATCGCGTCAGAGGCTGAGATGAAGTGATCTTCTCTACTTTTTAAACCTAAAAATCTGGATTCAATAACTCCACTGATCTTCAAAAACACTCATAGCACCCCGTCGTGGACTCACCGAAAATAATATGTCAGCTACATTTATACGGCTACATGCATACTTAAACATACACACAACCAAAACAACCACACTGTGAACAAGATCATCCATCATACAGATGGACTCATGCACACATGGAATCATGTACATGCACACACAATGAAATCAGTAAAGAAATCAGAAAGAAATTTGGTATATGAATTACATTACAATGTTATTGTATAAAGCCAAGAATTAAATGCAAAGTTATATAGCTGATCAGAGGCATTACTGATAACTTTTTATCCCAAAAGATAATTTCTCTGCAATAATGATAAAGTTATAGTGATATTTGTTTTTTCTGTGTCTTTCCAACATATGATACATTATAATAAATGTAAGCTGATTATATTTTGTGTCATATCTATCCTGTATAATATTGTTGAATAAAAGGACCAGTAATAATGCAGACTGGCAGGAAACAGATGGAGGGAGGTCAAGGTATTATTTCCTCTAAACTCTTTCTCACACACTCAAGAGTAAGGCTTTGATCTTTGCTCTTATCCATCTCACGCTGTTTGGAGATATATGTCCTGCAGTTACACTGTGGCCCTCCTTTACACTTGGTGCTCTCCCACTGTTGACGTAGGTAGCCTATATGTGTGTGCGTTGAGTAGAGTTTTTCCTGACTTACAAGAGAAGCCCTCTACCGTGAAAGCCTATCAAATCTCATCATTCAAAACCGATTCATCTCCTCCAAACATCGGGCAGGATTCAAGCGGCTTCACAGTCTGGATAAACAGATTTGAGGGACTGTGGAATGGCGCATGAAACCGTTGCCAATCCCCTCCAAAATCCCTGCTTCAATCTCCAAACCAAGTCTTGAAAGAGTTCAGAGCCCACTACAACACACAGGGAAGAAAACTAGAGGTTTCCCTGCAATAGCCATTAATGGGTTCAGTCTGTGTGAACTGCAAGGTCCACACAGACTGTTCACTGTAAGAGTGTGTAACCTGCAGTCGTGAGGATGTACATTTTCCTCCAAAAACACATTTTCCAGTAGAAATTATATAAAAGATGGAGCTTTGAAAGATGTATAGTGTGCATCAACATTGCTAGAAAGCCTCAAACAGGTCTTAAGTCAAATATTAGATAGATAGATAGATAGATAGATAGATAGATAGATAGATAGATAGATAGATAGATAGATAGATAGATAGATAGATAGATAGATAGATGAAGTCCCTCCCTTTCCGGGGGACCTCCATGGGACCTTATTTCAGAAAATGTCAAGTCAATGGCGAGAGAAAGATTATCTTTCGATCCCGTTTGAATTGTGCCACGAATTACACATATGATGTTTGTCAATTTAAAAGATAATTTTGCAAGTCAAAAAAATAAAAATGTGACGTAAAAATATGAAGTAACACTTTTTTTTTGTGTGAAACCGCTCAATGAACTACATCTCCCGTCTCGCACCACACACCAAGACGGCCGTCACGTTGGCACATTTCACTTCTTTCTTTCAGAATGAGGCGGAAAGTATTAAAAGAGGTGAAAATAACAACAAGTCTGGGCATGTTGAGAGCTGTACATACACAAAAGGGGAGTTAGTCGGTTCCGTATGAGCAAGCATGCGGGACCGGGATTCTGGGATTTGTAGTCTTTCTAGTTGCGTATTTTTCATAGTCTTATATTTCAACAGTTTTACAAACTGTGACTTTTTGACATAGAAATTATTTTTTAAGATTGACAAACATCATATGTGTAATTCATGGCACAATTCAAACGGGATCGAAAGATAGTCTTTCTCTCCCCATTGACTTCAATACATAATTTTTCCGAAATAAGGTCCCATGGGTCGGAAGTAGATGGGCGGGACTTCGCCTCTCTATAGATAGATAGATAGATAGATAGATAGATAGATAGATAGATAGATAGATTCAGAAACTCAAAGTGATGCTGCACTGCCATCTACTGACCATTTAACAGTATTGCATCGATCTACAATGTCAGCTACATTCATTTAACATGGCTTCAAACTATGCTCCACCACAATGATAATTAAACGGCATAGGCTTTATTTTGGTTAATGCAACCTTAGGTACAGAAACATATTCACTAAAGGGTCATTACAAATCTGGAAGTCTGACTCTGTCCTAATTGAAGCCTGGATCTTAATATTTTATATCTTTAGTGTGAAATTGGTTGAGCCAGGCAGCTGGAAATATAGCAGCAATCCAAAGGGTAGCCCAGTCAAAAACAGTGGCGTTGGTACGGGGGAAATAGTAGAGCTACTACTTTTTAAATATTTTTTATTCAGTTTTGCACAGTTGACAAACATATTTTGTGCACATAGGCCTACCCGTTCTCCTCAATGTGCTGTTGTATTGTCTGCTTATGTCCCCGTTTGTTTTCAATGTCAGGTGGGTAACGTTAGCAATGTTTGCTTAGTTTTACCGCGTTGTCCTGCTGCTTTCATGTTTGGTAATCCCCTCCTAGAAGATGCTAGGGAGCCTGAAAGTCTGTCCTTTATCGGGGAACTTATTTAATTGTGTGTTTTCTGACAAGCTAGTTAACCTTAGCCGTTTGGTCCTGGTGAACAGTCCACGTTAAATCTTATTAATATTACCAGCAGTTCGGTTTATAACAAAATAAGTTGGTGGTAACTGAGGTTTTTCATGTCAGTTCTTTTTCCTAAGACATAAAGCAAGTCACAGCAAGCAAGTGAGTTCAGTAACTATTCTTAAAAGAAATAGGCTTGAGAACCAACCAACCATGAGCTATTCAAAACGTAGGCTACTTGGCTATTAGCCAATCTAACTACAGCTGGGTAACGGCTCTTTGCGCATGCGTCAATAATTAAAAAAAGAAATGCAGTAAAAACAGAGGATTTACACGTCATTGAAGTCGGTCATGGAACTTTATATAAAATGTTGATTTAAATATTAATTGTGAACTATTTGTTTCAGACTTTAAATAAAGAATAAATCCAAACGTTTAATTTTAACGTGATATATTATCTGTTTGGCTGAATGTATATTAATGTGTAAGCAGGTTCTATTTTTTCAATATTTTGATCTTGTCGTTATAGTGTCTTTTCTTTGTGTCCATCTGTTTGTAAAAATGCAGACAGCAACACAGATCCAGTTTTGTTATAGCGAAATGTAAGGTCAACACCAAGTGACCCACACTGATTTTGTTTAGGAAATCTGGTCACATGTACTTACTGTAATCTCATTTTGTGCTCAATGGTCATGTTATTGTGTCCATAGTGTAATCCAAAACTAAAATATTATTTTGTTTTGTGTTACATTGAGAAATGTATAACTTTGGATATTATGGGAGAAACCCGTAACATCTACATATCTTTATTTTGCCATTACAAAAAACACAAATAGTTTGGATTTTGAAGACAGCATGGTTAGAATGGAGGAGACCATACAGGTTCATGTTTGAAAGGTTCAAGATCAGGCTTCCCCTAAGAACAGTTTGGATGCAAAATGTAAAGCAAGAAAGAAACCTGTGCCAAACTTGGGGGAATACCCTAAAAACCCTATCCTCACCATAAACCAAGAAAATAAATTGCAAAAGCAATTCACTTAATCCCTGTTTTATCACTGTACCGTGGTCTTTACATACAAAGGAACCAGTTTTGTTCAATACAGGTCAAATAATAGTAAAAACACATTTGTTGATAAAAATGCATTGGGCTTCATTAGCAAATGTACAATTGTCCGATACCAGATTGGTACAGACACGTGAGATAAATCAATTCAAATTACATCTATTTCATTTTATTATCCTCACTTTGGACAGTTACCAAATGTTTCCTATCACAACGAAAATCGGACATTATGACAGTTTGATCCTAGTCATTAATGACAGGACATCTCCCTTAACATGTTCCCAAAAGGACTCATAAGTCATTCCTGTTACCTGTCTCAATGTGAGATGCACTTAAAGGTAGAGGATCATTGTCGAGAAGTGTGGTAGTTAGTGATACACATCAGAGTCAGATCATCTTAAGAATTGGAGGGAATCAAAGTTAAAAAGGAGGCAATTTTCCTTGCATGTGACCTTGTCTATAGGCACTTATACACTCATCTTCTGTTAAGATTGCATATTAGGATTTCGATGCTTATGGAATTCTGGCCTTGTATGTAAAGATGCAGTAAACTAGAAACTACATCTGGTTGTCACAGGCACAATGGCAGGATTGCAACCAAAAATAAAACAGAGCAGAGCACACTCCCAAAGTGTGTACTTGCTCACTGGAGGACAACTTTTAAAAAGCTGTGTTTTATGCCAGCATTTCCTGCAATTTGCATAAAACAGGTTATACTTTGGCCCACCCTCTGAGGGATAAATACTCCTATTGAAAATCGAGTTGAGGCACTACAGACAGAAGTCGAGATGTATGTGCTTGAGAAGGCAAGCCGGTTCTGCAAGTGATATACATTATACTTCCACCTTTAGAGCGCAATTTTCCTGGTCAAATGCCTTTTTCTCCAGGTTAAAAAAAAGACACATTCTCAATGCAAAATGAATCAATATTACATGAGTCTAGTGGCTTCCACCTTTGGTCCTTGCAGTTAAAGGTACTATTGTTGAGCTGCTTTGTCCCATAAGTGAAAAATAGTGGCGAAAAAATAAAGTCTGAGTTGGAAGCTACTGTTATGATGCCAAAGCTCTGAAACATAAAGGAACAAAAATACACATTGAACAAATATGTTATGTAGAGAAACCAAATCAATATAGAATCTAATACACAACTAAATATTGTGTACTTAATACTTCTACTTAATATAAGTAAAAAAGACTTAGTCAGACCAGCTGCTGTTGTACAAAGGAGAACTTGAAATCTGCACAGAATATCTTCCAAATGGCAATATCACATTTAGTGCACTGTGATTACATCCATGAACTAATCTGGTTACCTTGAAGATGTAGGAATCTGATATCTTGAACGGGTATACTCAGATAAGAGTTTCTAAAAAGGGTGGCAGTGACCAGTGGCAAGCGACCTTGAGAGTTTTGAAATGTGCCTATATAAATAAATGTATTATTAAATCAGTCATTTCCACAGCTGAATGACAGGTTGTGTGTAATAAAAATAGAAACGGCACTCTTAGAAATCTTAACTAGAATCAGCTCATGTCAGAAACAATACATTCTCATGATATATTGCCATTACATAAAATAAAATTAAAGGTAGTTTGTAAATGTATGGAAGGAAGTAAAGGATACCCGACCACCTGCTTAACACAAGTTCTACAGCACCTCAATGACAGCTTTTGTCTGTTGATGTAAACATAGAAAACCATTCAGCATATTGGTATTTTTATTTCAAAAAAATATTTGAGCCACACTCTGTACAAAGTGTTAACTCTGCACAAAATGCTTAAAAATCCTGTTAAACTGCAAACAGACCTACAACTCCCAAATGTTCTTTCTATAACTGCTTTCCTCACCCGCAACACAAAATACAGCCCAATGGTAACAGTCAGTTTTCATGTTGTGTACATTATGTTCCGTGTGTATTACAGTACGTCTTGGGTCCAGATGTTTACCAAAACCAAAATAATTACAGCAGAAATACCATCTTCATTTGGCTACATATTATTCAATTTGAAATATGTTTTATTTTTATTTTATTTCCAATATTGTGTGCCAAGGTTTAATTTTAGCTTTATGTTACCAATACTAAAGGGTTTCAGTGTTTTTTTCTTCCAAAATCAATTTCTATACGTGTAAGCTCGGAAAGGCCTCATGTGAAAGAAAAAAGTTTCGTGGCATAGAAGGGGAAAAAAGTAAATCTCCACACCCAACAACACCAGAGATCAATGCTACAAAAGACCAGTCCTGTTTAGACCAGGAAAGATGCAGGAGAGATCTTGGGATTATTTTGAAGTCGAGTTGAGATGAGAAAAAGATGTTGCGCTTTACATTATTCATAGCTGCTAGCTGTATACAAGTCAATTTTTGTGCATGCATATGTTTAATTGTCAAAGGCAGAATATTCCGGCCATCAATGCAGTTCAACCAAACAGAGATGGAGATCGCTTGAGGTGCAGTCAGCCCGCAGAGATAAAAAAACGTCTAAGGGGAGAAAGCAGGGTAACTCAACTGTAAACAAGCTCTAAATTACATGCTCACAGCCAACTCAAAAGCTCAGAGAAAGAAAAAAAAGAGGGAATTAAAAAGTAATGCATACAGAAAAAAAGGTCCCATACTCAAAAAAAAAAAAAAGTACTGGAATGTTGATAGGAATTCCTCGAATAATATGTGTAGCCATTGCAGAGAGGGTGGCTACAGGCGGATAATTTCGTTGATTAAACATAATGCCAGTCAGCCTGGACCCCAAGGTAAAGTTGAAAAAGCGTCTCCAGTCCAGTCTCCAGATTTGAGTTGCCCATCGGGAGAACTAGTTGTGATATGGAGACACGGCCAGTAGCTTTGGTGAGGCTTCAAAAATCACACTGGAGATGAGGGGTGCAAGGTCTCCAGCAGTGCCCAGGACGCTTTAATTATTAACCTTAGTGGCAACTACTTGTTCTTCACCACAAGCCTTCAGCACAGTGACCTGGAAAGGGAGGAGACAAAAATAAGATCAGGAAACTTCAAAATGCAGCAAAAAAATATATACAATACACATTAGCAGTCAATTGGCTAGAGCTAAAAGTATAGTAGAGAAGCATTCTGTATCAATATGAATACAAAGAAAAAGGAATGATCTTTTTGTACTTTATCCTGGATGACTAACGGGAGGGCTACCTCTGTAGAAGCTATGCTTTCTGCTCTCCCGCTTCTACTTTGTTTTTTGGATGTATAAACTGTCTAATTGTTGAAATGGTACAAAAAGAATTTAAAAAAAAGTGTTTTGCTGCTTCAGTGCTAACAACTTAATAAAAAGAGAAATCGGATACAGCAATAGGGTAAACTGTCAGAGCTTTGTATCTTTCATTATTGGAGATTAACTTGTGAAACGCTGCATTAAGCAAAAAAAACGTGGTACTACAGGGACCGCTCTGAGACACTGCTTACGGGTCATTTAGTATTAGTGAATATAGCACATTTGTAAAGATATATGACTGATTTGAAATTAACATATTTCATAATTTGTATAGTTGTTCAGACAGTATAGCCACTACCAGGAGAAAACAACAATCCACATTAACTCACCACAAAAGTCTCTCCGTTTTCGAACTTCGTTTTGATTTCTTTGCCAATTTCATTTTCTAGTAGTTTGAGGTCCTCTCTGGTTGTTCCATTGTCTTCCAAAAGGCTCAGGTAACCAGAATCCAGATCCAAAAACTAAACATGCCATCGGAAAAAGAACAGAAAAAGTCAACCGTTAAATCTTTAAGATTTTAGATGTTGAAACGTTTTTTTTCTGATAAATAATTCATAACCAGTGCAAGTCAACAAAGTCCTAGAAGAACAGGCCAATAGGAGAGTGGCAAAGGCAACAAACAGATTGAAAGATGTTAAGGACACTAAACGCTTAAATGTGGGGGACTGGGCCATGTTAGTGGTCCCAACAGAGCGTGTTCTAATCAGTGGTGCCGCCACAAAAAGTCACCAATGCTCATTAAGCATTTTTGAAAATATTGGATTTAAAGTATACTAGCTATTCAAATCTGAAATACTTAATTGAGCCCCAGGGGAACATTGGATTGGTAAACGTTATCCTCCAAAGGATTGATTTATGAGACCCCATGGCATGCTGCAAAGATTCTTGGAATTGTAAAGAGTTTATTTTGGTACACTGAAGATAAAAGCAAAGCATATGATTTCCCAAGTTTGAATGACTTATGAAAACCTAAGTCCTGATTTTTCATTTATCACATAACGCAATTCCTGAAATTAGTATTGTTAGACTTAATTATGAATTGTGGTGACTTGCTTGTTCAATGTTTTTTCCCCCTCATTCTTAAATGTGTAAATATTATAGATCATACACATACCTACTGTCTATTATTACCAAGTGTCCCTATTATAAATATATGAATATGTTTACCACATAGAACAATAAAGCAAGATTCAGCTAAACAAATCTGCTCTCCCTATGTTCCCACTAATAATTAAACTATTGTTTTCTTGCGTTTTAGAGAAATTCTATCACAAAACAGCCCTCAAACTAGGATGGATAAGCACACATGTTCAAACGCTGTTAAACCAGTTTGAAACCTGTAAATGCTTCAACAACAACTGAGGAGACAGCTCGGCTCTGAAGCATGTGACACACCTGTTTTAACAATCACAAAAAGGCGTTTTCTAGCACCACACTGTCATTTGAATTACGTCATTTAAAATGTCAAACATCAAGGGAAATGGATCCACTTGTTTTCTTCTTTTTTTTTTTTAATGCCAAAACACCAAATGACTGGCTATGACAACAGTTATTGGCTTCCAGTTGTAATGCATTTCAAAAGGACAGAATATCCAGCACACATCATAAATGCTTTATACACTTTGGGGCCACCAGGCCAAAAAGGGTTATCTTACCTGGTAATCTTTCCTCGTGACATTTGGGACCTCCATGTTGTGGGTAGATGGGCACAGATCTTCATACTTCTTCTGATTGAAGATGTCAAGTCCAACTAAATGAACCTGGGAAAACATAACTGATTAGATCCGGCTTCAGGCCAAGTAAGCATGGGAGGTGATGAGAAAAAAACGGAGAAATGTAGGCTAAATCACAAAATTGCTTAAGTGTTGCATTCCAGAGGATGCACGAGGAGGTTTTACCTTGGCATGTCCATGCTTGCCAGTCTTGGAGGTAGTCATGTCAACGATCTTACAGGGATGACCCTTCAGCATGACAAAGCCATTCTTCCTCAATGCAGAGCACTGCTGTGGGTATGTTTCAGAGGCCCCAGAACTCACAGTAGCGAAATCTTCATCTGCCATGTTGAAATCTATGCCATCCAACAAAAGAACAAACATATAATATTTGAGACATCGGCATTATTAATAAAGATGTGTGTAGTATTAAAAAACTGCTAGTACACATACAAGAGGAGCAATACACGTGTCCTTATGTGTGCCCGGTGAGCACAGATTTGTACGTGTAAACATTAAACTAAGACTACAACCAAGACCATGTTAGGGAACCCTACAGCTGTTAGAAGGGAAGGTGGTTGCGCCATAAGTGCTTTATAAAATCAATAACCGAAAGACCAGAGAGGAAGATTGCAACGATAAATGCTTTTGCTCGACGCTAAATGTGTCTTTTCAAGCTAACTCCGATACTCCCTCCGCTTTTGTTCAACCATTCATGTCCCACACTTACACAAAAAACCAGTATCCAATGTATAGTTACTATTTCGCTGGCCAACTACCGTTATCTGAACAGCTAAAAGCTAATTGCTAATGTGTCTAGTTGCACGCCATGTTACTAGCGTGTCATATTTTCTTTAACACACTGTGAGAGTCACAGCCAAATAACTACTCAAACATATTAGCCGCCCTGTTTGTTCATTGTTGTGTGAAGTACCGATAAAATGGTTTGGTAGCTTATCTTATAAAGCTAGTAAACATCTAGTTTGCTATGGTACGTGGCAGCTGGACACTGTAGCTTGATGCTAGCTTTGGGTTCCCACCTCGTGTTTTTTATGTCATCCCTTAGCCATATTAGCTTGCTAACACGATCCACACCCGGGCTAGCTGTGGCGTTGCTAACGTTAGCTTAGGTATGTTGCAAACTTCTTTCAAACATCGTCTCGCTTGCCTGACTCACTTTCAATGCTTCCCAGTATTATACATTAGTTTATGAATGACTGCAATGCAAAAACGATAGGTTACTTTACGTTAAAGTGTTACTTAGAAGCCCTAGCGGTTTTACTTACCCCGTGCCTTGCTTATACCAAAGAGGAAAAAAAGTCACTTCGCATGCGTAGAGCTTTTGTATGGCAGGAGGAGCACAGAGGGCAGGTACCGCGCTTCCGACGTATCGTGGCTGGGGGATGGGCAAAAGCCTCATGGACAGTTGCTGACTGCACAGAACCAAACATACCGCACTGAACTATTCTGTATAACGTTACATGCCTATAATATAACAGCTATAGTTATTTCAAGCATATAATCAGAGGTGGAAAATAACTAAGTGCGTCATTTACTCACTTTATGCACAACAGCTGTAATAATTCTGTAAATAACTGAGCATATAGGCTACTTCCAACGTTATTATTACTATTTTTATTTTTTGTATTTGATTAGATTTATTTCGAATGTGTAAAACAATAATACAAACATTTAACATGATAATTATTATACAATACAAAAATAAGCAGTGTCAAATTGATATACAGAAATATTATTCTACTTAATTACACATTTAGACTTATTTAATCCCACCCCTTCTCCGAAAAACTAAATTATTAACATATATAGGCCTAATCTTTTTTTTCTTCTTCTTTTTTTTCTTAAATAAATACATTTTACATGGCTGCTACCTCACAACTGTTACTGGTGCTGGATGTGTATTTTATATTTTTTAATTGTGTAATTTCGACTCTTAACTTTAATATTTTAACCACCACAAAACGCAGACTATTGAAATCGTGTGCAATAAACCTGCACTGTGCAATATAAACACTTGTTTGCAATTGTAAGCTAATATAATAACTTTGTTTACAAAAAATATATTTTCTTAAATGTCCCAAATCTTATTTTTGAGGTCGCAATACTTTACTATGCTAATTAATTGCTGCTACAATTTATTTTAAGCTATGATTCTGTTCTTATACTTTTTTATTTTTTATTATTGAATGCCTTTTTGACCTGCTATGCCACTTTTGCTGTAACACTGTACATTCCCCTACTGTAGGACTAATAAAGGATTTCTGATTCAAGTAATGTAATTCAGTTACAGGGTGTTATTTTTGTAAAATGTGTAACTTTTTTTAAAATTATTTTTGTAAAATGTGTAACTTTTTTATTATAATTTCTTTTTTTATCTTTAGTACTTTTTTGATGCATGCTTAGGTAACATTAAGCTCTCTTTGGCTCTTTTCTGCTGTAACAATGTCAATGTCCCCTCTGTGGGACTAATAATGGGATTCTGATTCTGATAAGTACAATTTTGAGAGACTTGCACTGTACTTGAGTATTTCAATGTTTACCCCACTATAATTCAGAGGAGAAAAATGTACTTTTACATCACTACATTTATTTAATATCTTAAGTTACTTTGCACATTTGGATTAATAATGTGAAATATAAACAGCACTTGAATAAAACTTTAGTTACACTTGGAGTAACATTCACAAGCTATCCTGTAGCATAAATGTAAAATAAGAAATAAAGATGCGACTAATGAAATTAGTTGCACCTTTAACAGCTTTGATAAATTAGTGCATCAATAATTATAATTAAAACATATTATATATTATTCTGAAATGGGCACATTTGCACATTGACTACTTTTACTTTTAGTATTTTAAGAATATTTAGATGCTAATACTTTTGTACTTTTAGTTGAGTAACATTTTGAATGCAGGACTTTTACTTCCTGCATTCCAGAGTATTTCTACACTCTGGTACTTCTACTTTACTTAAGTACAAGATCTGAGTACCCTAACCCATCACAGTCCCCCTGCTTTACTCCCACTATTATTTTATTACATTTTTACTTTATTATTTGCCCCTCTTGTTTGTTTGTTTGTTCACCATGTAAAGCGGCCTTGGGTCCCTTGAAAGGCGCTATACAAATGTAATCTATTATTATTATTATTATTGAGTACTTCTCCCACCATTTAAATGTACTGGCAGCAACATTGTTTCTAATAAGCTTTACCTGATTGGTCCTTATGTGTGGATCTTCTAAAAGCCATGGCTATAAAAGAATGATGCATCCCTACAACAGCGCACTATAACTTGGGCAGATAAAACACAACATTTTATAGAGGTCCCATCAAGACCTGATCCATTTAAACACTCTGCTGTGCTGCTATACTATGCCCCAAATCATTTTTAATAACCTCTTTAAAATATAAACAAAGTCATCACACACATTTGAGCAAAGGTAGGTTTAATTTATATTTCAAGACAGAAAATGGGGAAGTAATTCCAAAAGTAATATCCTTATAGGTAGTGATGGACCATTAATGACTTTAGCGTAATGCCAATAAATAAAATACTGTTTATTTTTTGTCACATTGTCACAGTTTTGAAATATATCTGAATGATAAACCAGCAGAAGGAGCAGCAATCACTACGGTAAAAAAACACTTTTTTTTCAACAGTTGCCTTTTAACTAATCAAGCAGACAGACAGAGATTAGCAAACATCTGGAGTTACTGTTTTTTAGCCAGTCGATGAATGTGAGCCAAATATTATTTTTCCTTTCAGCTCCTTTGGTTTTTCCTTTCGTCTGAATGAAATATCTGTCTCTTTGCTGCTTAATACGCCTCCATGTTCACCAGCTGTTTGCTGACTTTGCCTACTTTGTCACATTTGGTAATGGGACTGGGTTGGACAGGTGATATAGAGCACAGTACAGTTAAGGGGACCACAGAGTCAGTCTCAATATCACTGTGGGTTCAACAATACAAGTATCCCTTTTCACTATCACAATAGTATTATTAGTATCTATAGTATCATTACATGTGAACACCACTTCATATGTCATACATGTGATATTGTAAGTCCCTGCTGATTTTTGTAACGCTCTCATATTTATATTAGAAAAAAGTGTAATTCTGTGATTAACTCCTTAAAGGTGGGGTAATTTATTTCAGAAACACTTTTTGTTATATTCCATGGAATGCTCTTAACATCCCGATAGCAATAAATATATTAAATGCTTTGACAATAAATACATAAAAATGTTTCATCTGTGGAAGCCGTAGCGCTGTAAAAAGGACGACCAATCATCTGAGCCGGCCCGGCTAAAATAACTGGATGGCCTACCTGCCTGTCAGCTTCCATCTGTGCACAAACTTATCTCGTGCCCTCATTGGTCATGTGCGCGTTCGTGTGTGTTGGAGGAGGGGCTCTGTAAGGAAGTGGCCGATTTTTCCGGTTGTGTATTTTCAAATTCTAGCGCACTCGAGCTGGTTTCTCCAAAATTACCTACCCCACCTTTAATAACCCAACTGTTAAAATACTACAATGATAAACAATTGACATTTGAAATGACGGATAGACACACCTTTGCACACACAAATATACCTAAATAATACACAGCTGTTGTCTCAAGCATCTGTGGATGTTTTGAGCTCCTGTAGTTCAGTAGCGTCTTTGGTGCCCTGCTCCAACTTTTTCCGGCCCTTCTGGAAGACAGCAGCAATCTCTTCAAAACTTTTGCCCTTGGTCTCGGGGACCCGGAGATAAATAAACACTGTGAAGCCGAAAAGCAGCCCAGCAAACAGGATGAACACATAAGAATCCAACCAAGTCTGAAAAGAGAAACGAAAAAGACAGGTGTAAGACTATGTCTGATTTTATGAGTTTATAGTACATATGTATTTCCTTTCTGCCTACCTGTATATATGGAAAGGTCATGCCTATGATGAAGTTGCTGGTCCAGTTGCAGCAGCCAGCCAGAGCGATGGCTGCAGGTCGGGGTCCCTGACTGAACAGTTCAGCAACTATGAACCATGGAATCGGACCAGGACCAATTTCAAAGAAACTCACGAAGAGGAAAATAGCCGACATGCTGACGTAACTCATCCATGGGTAGTCACCCTGGAGGGAAAAATACATCAGTTATTGTATTTTCGGGATTTCTTGAACTTATCACATACTGCATGAGAAAGAGATGGACATATTGGCATGGCATTCTTGAGTCCATTTTGTGCTCTGCTTGACTTGTTGTTGTGCGTGAGCTTTAATAAATATGAACTCTTTGCAAACATACAGTTTGTTGTCCTATCTCGGCCTCTTTTAACTAAATTGTCCTATTTAGTGTGACAAACAATTTACTTATAGAGATGAGGTACTGGATATTTTGCTCCATGTATTCTTCCTGCATTTTTTAGCCAACGCATGGCAATGAAGTGAGTAAAGGTGCTATGCTAGCTGACCAAACTCCATGTACTGATGAAGACCATGAGATGCAGTTTAAAGGTCCCCTATTATACTGTTTTTCATCAATGTATTATAGGTCTCAGATATATACAAACATGTCTCTGAAGTGTTTGGCTCCAAACACCAAACAGATCGTGCATTGTAGCTTGCCATAAGCCCCTCTGTTTCAGCCCTGTTTCAAAAGTGCTGATTCTCTGTATTTTACTTTAGATGAAAATAAGGAGCCACTCCCCACGCCCCTCTGTGAGATATTTGGTTAAGCCCCTGTCACACTGTCCCGAAATTGACACCAGATGGACACACGAATATGGAATTGTGAATTTCGCACGAAGATGGCCCCGAAGTTGGTCAACAACCAAGCAACAGCCGAAGCAAGTACGATGTCTACAGAAGGCCACACGATGGCACCCGAACCACACACGAAAATATGGTCGTAGACTTTACTGATGATTTAGAATGTATCCAGACTCAACGTAAGAACTTGTGCCTCTTCGGGGGGTGCTAACATTTAAACATACACTTTATTCTTTACTTTCTCCGTCTTTATATGTAGATTAGAAGATATTACTTATCTCCGTCATGTTGTTTCCATAGCAACAACAACTTCCTGTCAACAGCGTAAACTCGCCTTCAAAATAAAAGCATCTAAATAAAACAGGAAGTTAACCTAAATTACATTTAAGACATACAACTGCAACGAAAGTAACAAAAACAATGTAATATCCTTTTCAGTTTCACAGAACACAAATTGGGTTATTTACATAATATGTTTACATGATTTTGTTGTGCAATAAATGCAATCTCGATGTCATCGTACTATAATACGGTGGCTACACGACGGCATTGCGAGGGCTTCACGTAGTCGTGTGGCCTTCCTAAGACAATCGGGCAGCTTCTTGTTTCCTTCGTATGTTCTTCGTGAGGCGAAAAATGCCCGATGCCACCGATGATCACACAAAGTAAAGACGAAGATGACACGATTTGACAAGATGCCCTCACAATGGCCTTACGAAGGGCAAAATGGACACACGAATTCAACACGGAAATTAACCTTCGCAAGGTCCTTCAGCAATTTTTTGGCATGCCAAAGATTTTGCCACCACTCACGAAGTTGCTGCCGGAGCCTGAGAAACTCCACCGGCGGTCATATGATGCCCTCAGGAATGGCCCGATGTTGTTACGATCAGAGCCGAATTTGAACATTTCCTTTATCGTGTGTCCATCTGGTGTCAATTTTGGGAAACTGTGACAGGGGCTTTAAAAAGAACACAATGGTGCTCTAGGAGGAGATTCAGGTTATAAGGTGGGGGGGGATTACCTTGGTTGATGATTGGCTAATGGTTACACAAGCCAAAAAATCGTTATGACATCATAAAGTGGGCAAAATCTGATCAGCTCATTTTCAGACAGGTTTTTATAGAAGTGGATCAGGACAAAAAGTGGGTCAATCTTTTTCCCTGAAACTTTCAGAATCTCTTTACACAGAGAGGACACATGTTGATGTATAAAAGACATGAACAAGTGGATTTTGCATAGTAGGTGACCTTTAAAGCTCAAGACTCAACTCATTGAGTCAATGCAGGTGGTAAGGAACAATAGAAAACAATGCAAACCATGCACTTAAAATCGCTACTTGGGACCCAAGAGGCTTAAAGTTCAGCTCAAGTTGCTGACAGATCAAAGATATGACACCTGATAAACAAACCTGGAGTTTGAGCCCCACTGTCATGCCAACTGCACAGCAGCACATCCCTCCCAGACCCACCAGAGTCAGAGTGCGCCTGCCAGCCTTGTCCACCAGTGCAACCTAGAACACAAAGTACAGTGTTAATCCATGTGTAAATGTGTAATGTGTCTGGGTGTGTAGAAAAAATAGGAGAATACCAGTGCACGTTAATTTTGTAATATCCATGTGTGTGTGCATGTGTTGTGCATCAGTATACATGTTAATACAGCTACTCACAGACACCATAGTGAAGATTGTGTTGATAACCCCAACTCCTATGGTTGCATAGACCGGCTGACCGACACCTGCCCGAGTGAAGATAGCCGTGGAGTAATAAAATATCTTGAAGACAAAACAAGTATAGGTTTTCAGTTATTACAAAGAGTGGCAGGTTGTTTGTGGAAAGTAATATATCTTACACTCATACAGAGCAACACAGATCTCATACTCGTACTATATATTTTTAGACATATTTAAAAGTTTGCCACTCACCGCATTGATGCCAGAAAACTGTTGGGAGAGGTGCATCATGAGGGCAACAACAAGCTGCTGTCTGTACACGGACGAGCGGATCTGGGAGGGAATACAGAACAGTAGGCTACAATATTGTTACTGCAAACGTTTTTTTTTAAAGTGCACGACTAGTATGCACAGAATAATTGTACAAGTCATGATCAGATGTAGATTTCTTGTCCTATCTTTCGCTGTTCTTCTGCACATACAAGCAGAGCAACTTCAAACAACATCATTTTTTTATTTTTCTGCTGTCAGGCATGAATTATGTTTTTTTTATATGTTTTTGTGATTGCAGAAATCTTTTGGTTTCACATGGGAGCCGACCACTGATCTGATTGACACTATTTAGAACTAATTACTTTAGACAGGATCTGGAAAGATGAAATATAGAGCAGAAAGTTAAAGTAAAACATTTAAATACGTTTTTGTGGCTCGGGGAGTTTTTATCGGCTATGTTTACTTAAAGGAAAGTCCAATTCAAAAGAGATACTATGTAGGTAGATGTGACAATTCTTTATATTTTAAGTGACCCTCTAAGACACTTACCAAAGAAATGATAGAGACCCTTGGCTCCTTGTCTGCTTCCTCTTTCTCTCTCCTCATCTCTTCCAGATCAGGAGTTGGATCATATTCTCCCTTCAGATGTAACAGACCTGCAACACAACGTAGAGTGAAGGGAGACATGAGCTAAGCATAAACGACTGAATGTAGAAACACCATATGAAAGGATCTTCCATTACATTTATCTTTCAAATTAAGTACAATTATGAAAATAGTGTCAGTAAAATGTACTTAAGGGAATAGCATTGTGGATATACACTTATTTGTCGATTGAAAATAACTATAGCTATCTCATATCTGTGCAGTAAATATAAAAAATAAAGCTAGCTGGTTAGCTTAGCTTAGCTAAAAGACTGGAAATAGATAGCCTGGCTTTATCTAAAGGTAACAAATTGAAATACCTGCACCTCTAAAAAAACATGGTATATACTTTAACTTAATATTTCCTGTTTGTTTAAGTTACGGTTACCTTTGGACAAAGCCAGGTTCACTGTTTGACTCCTAATACCAGTCTAAGTGCTAAGCTAAGCTAACTAGCAGCTGGCTGTATCCAAAAGTCAAATATAGGAGTGGTAGCTATTGATTTTCTGATCTAACTGTGCAGGAAGGTGAGCAAGCATATTTCCCAAACTGCTTTAAAGTATCTTGTGAAGCCTATATCCTGTTTCTGAATTATTGAGTATATGGTGTTTCAATACAACACAGTCTCATGGCATTTCGTGTTAGTCACGAAATTAATCTATTGATTCGTGTTCACCAACAAGATTCCGCCCTTTTCTTTCGTGTCACACAGAACGATTTTAAAAGCAATGTAGATAATAACAAATTAGAAGGAAAAACAGATTAAAAAAAATACAGATTTCAGTATTCTGACACAGAAGGATTTTAGAAGCAATGTATTTCTATTGGTCGTATGTTTCGTGCCTGCACCAAATAATAACAAATTAGAAGGAAAAAAAGATGACAAAAAATACAGATTTCAGTATTCTGAGGCTCTGAGCCCCATTTCTTTTCCTCGCGGACGGCAAAAAAACTCCGACATTATACAATTTAAAATAAAAGGGATAGGGTAAGGCTTAGATATCGAGTAAGAAAATGTTTTTATGAACCACACAGCTTCTGGTATTCCAAGACCCGACCGGACAAAAAGATGTGGTGCAGGCACGAAACATACTACCAATAGAAATACATTGCTTTTAAAATCGTTCTGTGTGACACGAAGAAATGCGAAAATCGTGTTGGTGAACACGGATCAATAGATCAAATTAATTTCGTGACTATAACACGACATGCCGTGAGACTGGGTTGCAACACAACTAGGGAGAGAAAAAGGATAACATACAGCAGAGAGGTGCTGTGAGTACCTCTTACTTTTTCGGGCCTCTTGCTCCTTGCCCTGTACGATGTAAAGGTACCGTGGACTCTCAGGGCATAGAGGCAGCAGTAAAGATTGTAACACTGCTGGAGCTCCAGACAGACCAAGCATCAGGGGCCACATAGCATCATTACCAAGTATAAAGTCCAAGCCTAATACCTGCATTCACAAACAAACACAGTTTAGGTTATGTGTTCACAAAGACATCAAGCATGTTGTGTGCTGATCATATGTTTTCTTGTGTTAGTGCACCTCACCTGGCTGACTAGGATGCCAGTGACTATAGCCAGCTGGTGTAATGTCCCCAGAGCCCCTCTGTAAGCCTTAGGTGCAATCTCTCCAATGTACATAGGCACTAGCCCGGATGTCAACCCTGAAAGATACACATCATGAGGACTTTAAACAAACATTCACTGTTGGATATATGACAATATAACCGTTGTTAATTTCCTTTTATATAACCTATAGACATTGGGATATCCAAATTAATGATGTGAGTATTCATTTGAGGATTCTATGTGTGATTTTCTGTACCACAGTAAAAGCCCATAACAGCACGGCCGGAGATGACCATGATGTGAGGTTTCCACATCTTGCAAAGACCCATCAGCAATCCTGCTGCTACAGCAAGTACATTCACCATCAACATGCCTTTTACCCTGCAAGAGGGAAGAGATACAAAAAAAAAAGTGGCAAAGGGGGATACAGAAAAAGACAGATTATAGATATTTGCAGCATGGCAAATTTCCCTAATGATGCTGGTTCATTTTGAACCTTTTTAAAAGTATTTTCAAGATAACATTTGCCTCTGATTACTCTAATCACTCTATAATTCATTATTTAGCCTTTTTTCTCCACCACTTTCATCTTTTCATTTAGTGTGTCCATATTATTTATTCATCCTTTCTCACCTCCCTCTCAGGTCTCCCACAAATCCCACCAGGAAGGATGATAACATGCCTCCGATGGAGAAGATTGCCACCGACAGTGACCAATACATGATCACGGCAGGGTGTCGTCCCGCCTCTGGGTACTCTTCTTCTTCGGTGCTGTTTTCTGAGAGGACCACGGCCCTCTCTGACCACACCCCCAGAGTACGTCCATAATAATTTTCAATTACCTATGACACGGATATATTTAGGGGACATCAATAGGTACAATCACACTGGAATATGCACAAAGACAGATGAAAATGCAAACACAAAAACCATTCTGATAAAATGTCATTTATAAATATGCATAGTAGCAACATTCACTATGAAACCTTACATTTAAATAAAGAAGACGATATTTAAAAGGACATTGTGGAGGATTTTGCAGCATCTAGCATGCCAACTAATGACCACTCTGCTCATTCTGTCATGGTATCTTTCAGGAAATATGCCTCTTTTAGGTGCCATCCTTATTATAACACTGCTTAAGGGGCAACACAATTCAGGCGGTAGCTGCCATTACTGCAGTTTAACAAGTCAACAGGAGAAATAAGGTGGCCGTCAGGTAACGTAAGAATGCAAAATGACCTCCTTAGAGCCAGTGTTAGGCTTATGCGTTCTGTGCTACTGTAGAAAGTGTACTTTATTGCCATATAACTTCATGTTAGGAAATTGCCTTATGAAACATGATAAGAAACACAAACAGAAACACAATACAAATTACCCCTGTCCGAATATAATGTTGCATAAATCTGAGGATGCCCGTGCCAGCAGCGTGCAGCAGAGAGACATTATGACTTGTCTGTCAGAGGCAAAGTCCTACTCATTACTGGCCTTAGAATATTGGACAGCTTGCAAAACTTCTGATGAAACAAATATCTAAGGCCAGGCAACAACGTTTTGGGATAAGTTGCTTTTCTAGACAATCAGTAAATCATTTCAATTCCATGGTCTCCGAGAGTATGACATTGCTGTGCTGCAGAAAAGTGTTTACATAGATGATATTTTATGGCAACTGGCCACAGGGTGGAGTAAGTTTGTTCATACCTCGAGATTTGCATGCAATTAGATGGTAAGTCCATCTACCGTAAGGGAGCCAAGCCTGTGTGACAGTGGAGCCTACCTTCTGGGGTGCGTTGATAACTCCAAGACTGTATCCATACTGCAGGGACCCAAGAGCTGCAGTGAACACAGCCAGAGCCAATGTACCTGTTAGTTGCTGCAGGAGCAGAGGAACCATTAAGATAAGAACACACACACATGAATGCACGAACAAACACACTATGTAACATGCACACAAGCAAGAGCGTGAGTCAGTAGTTAACGGTCACAAACAAAAGTGCACATAAGTAAAAAATACTTAATCGATAGATGCATCTAGTGCTTTATTTACTATCCAGAATCCCAGAATCATAATAATTCTTTTATAAAAGTTACATGCCCAGATTAAACACTAAACTTGTGTTATATATTCCTTTGATATTCTCATGGCAGAGTCATACGTATTGATTCATTACAATCTCCTATATGATAACGCAAACACACAACACAACTATGAATAAAGAGCTGGTTGTTTTCCTCAGGTCTCGGTGGTAAATGTACCCTCTGAGAGCCTCAAGGTTCAAATGTCAGCAATATGGTGAGATCAGCCGCCTGCACGCACATATTCCTTACATGATTTCAAATGAATAGGAAGAATATATATGCATTTTATGGAATACATGTAAAGAGTTCTTATGTCAAGAATCGTCTTACCTTTCCCGACTCCATGATGGGTCCACAGTGTCAGCCAGGCTGGTAATGATCAATGAAAGCTGCATGCTCAATCACGCTGTGTCCACTCTCTAATCGACCAACACATGCGTGCACACATACAGTATAGATACACACACATAGATCTAAAGTGCTGAAATAAGTCCCACACAAAAGAATCATCTTCCATACACAAACACACCTATTACTATTGCAAGGAAGCAATAAAATGAGAGTGAAAGTGACCAAACAGTGAGACCATCTGGATTCTATTTTTGGAAAACACTGGTTTCAGGCTGTGTGGTGTTTCATACTGGTAAATTATAGACAATAATAATAATAATAATACTGTATATTGCAAATTATAATGGAGTGCAAAATGACTGCCAAATAGCACAGTTGGTAGAAATATTGACATTTGGACACTCTTTTCTGTCCCTCACACACACAAACCTGCTGTTAATGATATACTTGAGGAATGGACAAAGTCTGAGGGCTGAAGCTGATAAAAAGGAGCACACAGTTGCAAAACACATCCAAACAAAAATACAACTGCGTAAACATAATGCTCTAGTTTAATTTATTTCTCTCATACAGCATCTCTTTTACAAAACAAATAAATCCCAAAACAGGACATTAGTAATGCTCTTTCAAAACAAAGAAAACAAGAAATAACACAGAACAAAGAATACAGTGGTTTCATCTTTGAAAGGAGAGTCCTCAGTGTACTGACAGTCAGCCTTTTCCAATGGGAAGAGTGAATTCTGTGATGGACAAACACAGGTAATATGCCCCATTCACGCTTGCTTTTTAATCATACACACAGATGCATGCGTGCACACACAGGGAAGACATGGTTTTGTTCAGCTCGGCTCTTTATTGCTAAAATGTTAGCCTGCTACCCATAACACAGCTTGGTGAACCTAACTTGCAGCTGCACAGGAACAGCTACCGTGTGGATATGTAAAAGTCTTTGAAAATATAGCTTCATTTTAAAATTATTAACAGAAAATAACTTGATTCAAATGATCGTCATTGGGGAATGAGTATAGTTTTTGTGTCACTTTACATTTTTTAAGGAGTAAGCAGGTACTTTTCTCCAATATAGAGGGATACCTCTATAGAGTCGGCCCTCAATAGTGTTATAAATCTAATACAGTATGCTTAAATGATTGAGCTACACTTAGTATTCAGAAATGACATGTTTTTATCGTACCATATGCAGTTACTCCTTTCAAAGAATAAATTAAGTCTTAAATGTGTTAACATCTCCTTTAGAAGAGACACATACCATCAGTAACGTGTTAAGGTTAGCCAATAACACACACAAACCCAGTGTAAATGAACTGTAAAGGCAATACAATTATTAATTATAACTCAAGCGATAATCTTTTGGCCTCCATTTTTTGTTTTGCTTACATCATGCTAGGCACTGTACAAAAAGGTAGGAGCCAAAATCAGAAGAACCAATCGGGGAAGAGCATGATTCAAAAGGACACCACAGCTTTCAACAATTAGATCTTTCACATGCACACAGTACTGGGGATTGTTGCTCATATCCTGATGAGGTTGTATTCAGGATAAGCATCTTCATATTCCCTACAGCAGCATGGCTGTGTTTGTGAGTAGCCAAAACACTACTGTGTTAAAGGAAACAGAAAAACACTCACTAATAGTGCCTATCTTTAAATGCTTGGTGTTCAGACACTCCCTCATGAGCGTCACTAAGATAATATCATAACTCTGCTTGTAAACACACTCAATGTTGCTTTAATCGCCTTCAGGTAAAAGTTCACGTACAGAGACTGAATTGATGACTCTTTTTCTGGCCATTGATGTCAATATCCAACCTTGATTTTAATGGGACTCGTTTCAACATCAAGTCAAACACACACATACATTTATGCACGCACTCACAAACCCACACCAACATACACTCCTGATTTCAGAAACACGGATGTGCTATACATTTGATCACACTTCAAAAACTGACTGACTTAGCCACAGAAAAAGAAAAATAACTGAAATAAAAAGAATGAACAGAATGACGCTATCATTGTTCATTTAATATTACAGTATTTTTGATGCAGCACCTTCAGAGTTTAAAAGGACAAAATTGTGAAACTAGGGGGATGACATTGATGGAGATGGGGGGTGACAGGAAGAAGGAAATAGTAAAACAGGATGGACCGGTGATTTATTTTTAAAGGGACACGGACATCATCTTTGCATACTGTGACCACCCGCCTATGACAGCAGATTGTCTCACCGCATCTCTATCAGCGAGATGCGATCGAACACTAAATTACAATTCAGTTTACTCATGGCCTGAAAAGACGGCGAGAGGAGGAAGAAGAGGAGGCGGAGGGGAGTGACAAAGGAGTAAGAAAATCAATCATGCTGTCTGCTTTTCACCGCTAACATCCAGAGTAGATTTGTCATCCCTCAGCTGCCCTCACTGCACAAACTGTCATATTCACTATATTTGAATTTATATTAAATCCTATTCATCTATTCCCCCGACCTCTGAGGTGTAAGATCTCCAGGAATGAGCCCACACATGGCAGATAGGAAGTGTGGAAAATGGAGGACATGGGTGTCAAAAGGACTCAAAAAGTGAGGACTAAATCGATTGCGGGAGGAGTGTAAAGTAGTGGGGAGGAAGAGGAGACACGGATGGTGTAAAGTGTATTTCTCCAGCTGCTGTAATGAAGAGGTTTGTTTGGAGAAAAGACACAGACACAAATGGAAGAGTTACAGACACAGACAGAGGATATTTGGAGAGTCAGTGGCACCAGTTTGCCAGTCAGTTGAGTAACGATGGCTTCTGCATAACCCAAAATAATCTAGGGTAACATGTCTCTTCATTTAGAACATGTCTCTGTTGTTTTTCTCTACGATTACTTTTTTTTTCTCTAAGCGATTCTAGTCACTTCAGTGTTAAAAGAGTTCACTGTGGCCTCTCGGTCAGTCTGTTTTTTTTTGTTGTGAGATGTGCCGTGGGACAACTGGTAGTCGCCGGGCAGGCCAATGGGAGAGTGAGGCAGAGTGGATGGGGGGGGGGGGCATCACCAATTCATCATGGTGTTTCTGTTGAGGGTCATGAAGAAGACTTGGCTGCTACCTCCCGAACGCACCGATGCGAAGAATACCTGCAGAGAGAAAGATAATATTAAAAACTGAAAACAATTCTTAATATAAGCATTTCCATATCTACAAAGAGCAAATAATATGCTTCTCTGGAAAGGTATTTTTTTAAGTAAATTATGTATTTACTGTGAATTAAGTCTAACATAGTTTTCAGATTTTACAAACTGGGGGTAAGCAATATACAGCATGTACAGTATACACTCTATGTATTAAATCATTTGTTTTTGTTTCCTTTTGCAAATCTGCTCACATTTGGAAATACTTAGTTGTATATAGGATCTAACCAATGTATATTACCTGCTACCTTATTTGGACTTGAACATTTTCTACCTGACATAGCATTAAAAGCTTGCTTTGTGGTTCTTTCGGACTGTTTAACATTACATACGCAAAATATACCAAACACGTTTTGACTACTTCAAGCGGCAGACTGAAATGATGTTGCATCGAGCTCACGAATGTAATAAAACAATGCTACCAGGATTACAATGAATGTTTAAAGGTCCCATGTCATGGCCATTTCTACTGATCATAATTCCATTGTTGTTGTCTACTAGAATAGATTTATATTGTGCAATTTTCCAAAATCGCATTGGTTTCTCATCCAGCATCTCTGTATAGTATTCACTCTCTGTCCTAAACGGCTTGTTGGAGCTCCTGCCGCCCCCTCCCTATGAGCCCAGTGGCCGTCTGCGAGACAGCGAGACACAGCAAAACCCAGCCCCAACACACACACACACCCGCAGCCTGGCTGGGAGTTTGTGTGTGTGCTCACACACCGACTCACAGCCTCGCCGCGTCCCGCCGTCTCAGGGAGGAGAAATCGGCGGAGCTGCAGCTGAGAAAAGATTGAGTGTGTGTGTGTGAGGAAGTCCGCGGATTGGTCAATTCACCTTGTCGTTCCGCTCACACAGGAATTTGAGTCTCTGGGCTCTCTTGTGCATAAAGACTCCGTCCAGATGACCTGTCTCCACAGAGCGGATCTCTATGGCTTTCTCCCCCCAGCCCATAATCTGATTAGAGTGGATATAGGCTGGAAAAGAGAAAACACAAAAGACTCATCAGTGAAAAAAATCTTTATTATTCAGGTCAAAATGAAATGATGTATAAATACCATTAGAACATCCAAAAGCATCATCTAAAATCTGGACTCAGTCCTAAATCATGGTAGCTTTAAAGTGTTACACCACTGTGTGCCACATGAGGGCAGTAAAGCACTTCCCTACTGAAGGATATGCAGTTACACATGTCTTTGTTGGTCTTTCAATCTCTTGGTTTCCCCCTCTTTCTTTCTTTCCCTTATGACTATGCGTTTTAAATTTACCTTTGATAATCTATATCCATTTTCCATCCTTCTGAATCTTTTACCCTTGCCCCCCCCCACCCCAACACATCTTTCTTCTTCCTTCTCTTGAAGCCTTCCTGTGAAAGCAGATGTTATGAACTGATTTTTGAATGCAATTACACCTTAAATAAACCCGCATAAGCTCAGTTCTCAGATCGTTCACATACTTCTGATCTGCATTTCAACACACGGCACTGAAGTGGGTACTAGCATACATCAATAAAGTTATTTAAGCCTCTAAGTCATTTTTTATTTATATCTTCGAACCGGGTGTTTCTCTATGATGTTTTAAAGACTCCAGTGATGATAGAAGTCTATTTTAATCACCTAAACAGACATTAAAATGGTACGATGTGAGACGTACCAACAGAGGTAGGCATCTCTCCCCACTGTAGCACCACGTCCTTGGTGATTCGCCCGTAGGTGTTGACGTAGACGCCTTCGTCCTCGTAACACAGCAGCATCTCCATCCCATCGGTCTTTGGGAGCACCACGATGGAATGGGGCGTCACCTGGCTCTGGATCTGTTGCAGACACACACAGTGAACATTTCATAGGCTTTAATATAATCTGTCAAATGTAATCATAATCTACAGTGGATTAAAATGTTACAGCTGTTTCCTGATGGGCATTTAATGCAACAGATTTGGCAGGCTGTTTGGATTTCTTTTTGCACCGACACAATATAGCATTTTTATGTTAGCATTATTAACAAGAATAACATCAGAAGAGTTGGGATCAGTAACAAACACAGACATGGCTCGAATCTGTGCACTTTACCCAAACAGACGGCTCACAAAAGGTTAAATGAAAGACTGACAAGGTGATGAAAAAACTCCTCTAAACCCACAAGAAACTGCATTTACACAAAATGCAAATTGGAACGACACACCACATCATACCATGGTTTTGTTGGCTGATGAGTGTCAAGAAAAGCTTTTAGAATATTGTCAACTTGTGATAAACATATGACCGCATACCACACACATTAAAAATGTAATTACAGAAATACTAATTTTATTAATAAATATTTGAATTGTGTTTTAATACTTCAATTTTGTGTTGTGGTTCCAGCATGACCAAACATTTATCTTGTAGCACTTAACATCTTTTCATTAGCTTGTGAAGTCTCCTGTGGGTAAAATGAATTTATTCATGCAACCTGTTTCTAGCTAAATTATCCATTAATCACTACTCTAATAAACTGTACTGCACAGACACATGTAGCACTCCTGTGCATCCACTATGGGTTTTTTACTAAAGATCTATTGATCTAGTCTAAAGGGTGGATGGCAGGATGTCACCTTCATCTGTTTGGCACACTGTAGAAAGGAGAAGTTGGCAGGGAAGGAGAGAGAGAGGAAGATTAAAGGCAACAATTGTGAAAGACAATCGCTTCTAATGAAAAGGCTTGTTGTGCAATCACTGTAAAGCATGAACTCAATTGACTTCAATTGCGTGTCTTCTTATCTGTATTTGGTGCGGTAAATGTACTGGAATCTTGCCACCAAATAAAAAATGTAGCCTAACTGTGTTTAGTTTTAATTTGGTTAAAAGCATACGATTAGTAAAGCAACCCGGGAACGAAGTAATCTGCATGCAAGTACCAAAACTGATATGCATTCAAGCACGCACACGGACAACTACTGATGGTGTATCTAGCTCCCATGAGTGAGTGAGTGACGACTAGAATTTATATCTGACTGCATGCTGCTAAGGGAAGATGTATGCTGAAAGAATACGCTCACTACTTCACATGAATGCTCTTTGGATGACTTTGTTGCAACAGGAAATGTTGTAGCAGCTACCACTTACTACATTTCTAGTTATTCGGTCATTTCAGCTTCATACTGTGTACTGTCGTATTTAGCAAAAGCCTCTGATAAAAGAGACAGCAGATCAATCAAAGAGGTGATTCGTCAAGAAAAATACATTGTATATGTGGAAGCCAATCTTCATGAGACAGCGTGTGAGTCATTCCTGACCTTGGATAAGCAGGTCATATTTTAGGAAGGAGAAAATAAATACTGCTCTCCTTTGCCTTACATCATGTGTGTTGTTCTTCATTCAAATTCATTGGACGTGAGAGAAACGTGTTATTGAAGATTTACAGACATTTATAAGCACAGCGTTGTTCTTACATGTGAGGGGATGTAGATGTCGTAAGGGTTGCCCGAGTCCACGTCGATGACATGGAAGCCCACACTGGAACCATAGATTACCTTCAACCTCTGACCTTCCTCCACCGTCAGGTCGACCAGCTGCGGACGGTGCTGCAGTTCAGTGAATGACTAAAATGGCGGCAGGGAGAAAAAGGAGAGGAAATTGTGAGATGCCGTGCCTGTAGTCATGCAATATATTCATTCTGCATTCTCTACATGTGTATAATGTGCATTGTTGTACCTTAAAGGCCATGAACTTGTGGTAGGGTTTAGGAGCCCAGGCATAGATTTCCACAGCGTTCTTCTGAGCAATCACCAGGAACTTAATCCTCTCATATTTGACTGGAAACAGAACATAGAGAGTTAATCAGAGGCCAACAGGAACAGCTGAACTTTTCTACTTTGGGAATAATATGAAGGACAAGAGCCAGGGAAAGACCTGTGGTTGGTATAACCGTAACTTATTTCCAGATGATATAAAAAGTCAATATTTTTGGGCTGTAAAGCAAATTAGCTTAGCTGCTAGAAGTGATTTAATTGGCTCCAGATCTGAGTGACTTGTAGAGATCTTGGAGTTAAACAATAACAAACTATTTTTAAAGCTACTGTATACCAAAGTTTACTGCATTCAGTAAGAACGTCACAACTTGGTTTTCTGTAGCTGCATCTGTGGCAGAATATAAAATATTTACTCATTCTCCTTCCATTTTGAGAATTTCTTAGCTGGTTAGGGATTGTTTTAATACTAAAGAACATTTAAGCTCAGGCCACGTAAGAATTAAATCAGCCTTAGCATGCCTAATTCTATTTATATATTCATTCACGATATACACACAGTAACACAGATCCTTACCAACTTTATAATGCACACAGCCCTCCAGTTCCCCCACTGTAATCCAGCCCTGCTTCTTTTCTACTTCAGGGTCGTTGTGTAGTATTCTGTTCCTCAGCCAGGACAGGTAGTAGACACGCAACTTGTTCTTCTTCCCTGAGAGGGGAGGACAAAATGAGGAAGAGAAATTAGATCAACTTTAGAGGAATCAAGTCCTTAAAACCTCAAATATATTAGGAAAATATTAGCGTGCAAACAGCTGGCAGATTACCAGGCCATAGTGACTGAATGGAACAAGCACGATTCTCACAATATTGAATTATTAACAAACCATCAATGTCTTAAACACATATGATGCAATGAGGCTACTTAACCAAATACTTGTCATACATATCGTCACAACCTTCCTAAAATGTATATGCATATTACAAATCTGATATGATATGAGCTACAATCTCACTCAAGGCTTTTAGGGTGCATTCACACCTAATAGTCTGTTTTCTGGTGCGCACCAGACGACAGTTTGTTACATTGTTTCATTTTTCAGAAGGTTCGGTTTGCGTTCACACTGGCAAAAACTCAAATGGACTATAAACTTTAAACACAAGTCATGTGACCGGAAATGCTGTTCAACAATTGGTCAGACATGAAGCGGGTAAAAACCACAGGTAAACACGGAAATCGCGGTGCTTTTTTTCAGATTTTGAACACCTCCGCGTTTTTATGGACCTTCTCCAACAGTTGAGAAATGTTCTCCTCTGCCCCAGATATCCAGGAGGCATCTGTGTTCCTCATAGCTCCACGTTTGTCCCCTGCCGCTCATTTTTCCACCAGTTGCACAACAGGAAATGACGCGCAAATACTACGCTTCCTTTGTTTTGGTGCGGACTGCGTTCACACCAGCAATGAACCGCTCCAGAGTTCGCAAGCAAGCTTTCCGAGACCACCTATTTTAGCGGACCAGAGTCCGGTTGTTTAGTTCACTTAAGAGGTCTCGGATTGTGTTCACACCGACCCAAATGAACTGCACCAAGTGGCTAAACGCACCAGGGTTCGATTCAACCGGACTATAAACGGCTGGTGTGAACGCACCCTTATTGTCATTCGTACATAGCTACAGTTTAGTTATGACAATGAAATCTTAGCTCACAGGCTCTCCAACAGTGCAACACAATAAAACAGATAAAATAGTGCAAGCAAATACAAATAAAAACAAATAAAATAGGATAGAAATAGTGCAATAAGAGTCTATATACAAGTAATTGGAATAGTTGAGAGGAGCAAAAGACACGGCAGCCATCATCAGCGGCGCAATCTTCACTCAGATACATTGGAGAAGTATTCGGGTGTGTGTATGAGGATACACTTGCATATGTGCATCCACTGTGAGTGTGTGTGTGTGTGTGTGTGTGTGTGTGTGTGTGTGTGTGTGTGTCAGACCTACCAGATATGGTGACCAGCACATTGAGCCCCTCCAGCACATCCATCTGCAGGAAGCGGCGCCTGGTGATCAGGTTGTACACTTTTCCCTGTCCACTTCGGTCAAGCAGCATAAGACCGTTCTCTGTCCCCACCAGCAGATTCACACCTGAACACACACACACATACACACACACACACACACACACACACACACACACACACACACACACACACACGAGTCAGACACACAAAGATGTTGGGACTAGTTCTTGTTTAATACAAGTTGGAGGATGCCCCCTCCTACCCCAGAGTGCAGCACACAGGATCTCAGAGTTGAAGCGCTTCTTGTATTTGCGGATCTCTGGGGTGTCACTGTGGGGTCTGATGTTGGTGGGGTTGACGTTGACCACAGAGATCTTTCTGGCTTCGTTTAGTCTGGCCTGCTCCTGCCTCAGCAGCTCGCTAGAAAACATGTCTGAGATAAAACAGAAGAAGAGAAAGTTGAACAAATGTAAAAAAGGTTTGACTGATTAGATTTGTGGAATATGTTAACATGTGGCTTAAGCTTTCCTTTGCTTTGCTTACCTTCTGTTGAGTTTTCATCATCATCATTTTCACCTGGGGAGGTCTGATAGACACGTGGATCAACAAATGGGGTGAAGGATGATTTGGACCCGCCCAGACCAAACTGTGTGAGACAGAAAACAGTAAGTCATTAAATAGCAGCAGCCAACATTAACACATTACTCAGGGCTTATTTCATTTATTTGAAGATCATGATAATACCTCCTTTTATTGCTTAAACGTTTTTATGTGAAATTAAGGGCATTTATCTGACTTAAGTGCTGGATTTGTCCAATTCCAAATATAAAATACGAACAGTTAGTTATACTCTTTTTATTATTTAATTCATAAATGTTAAGACTAATGATATGAATTGAAGTTTATCTTTTATTTATAGCACTTTATCCATGAATGAGTGTGTGTGTGTGTGTGTGTGTGTTTGTGTGTGTCTCTGACCTCAGCCATGTCTCCCAGCTCCTGCAGGGCGGAGGTGGGCGTGGCTGAGGGAGAGTTGCTTTGTTGCACCAGGTCAGGGAGGTTACCATGGTTACCGTGATTACCGAACCCATTGCTCTCAGTGTGACCACCTCTCCTCCTCTCCTCCGCCTTAAAGACAAAATGATAGGAGAGAAAAAATATGAGAAACAAAGGAAAGAGCAGATATTATGTTGAGAGGGGCGACTAAAAGAAGTTAAAGCAGTCAAAGTGGTGATGAAGAAGCAAAATCAGCTCAGTTTGGATGAACAAAAACTGTTTTTCTCTGTTTATTTTCATCCCCTTCTCTTTAGATCCTTGTGTGTGTATGCGTGTGGTGTGTGTAATCATTCATCACCTCTCTCATCACCAGAGTGCTGTCCTTGGAGCTATTATAGGCATCTCCCAGAGAGTCTTCTGTCAGCCCTCCATACGACTCACTGCTGCTCTGCACTGCTGGCCTGCAACACACACACACACACACACACACACACACACACACACACACACACACACACACACACACACACACACACACACACACACACACACACACACACACACACACACACACACACACACACACACACACACACACACACACACACACACACACAACACCCACACACACACACACACACACACACACACACACACACACACACACACACACACACACACACACACACACACACACAATTATTTACACAGCAATTCTGCCAAAACTGTACTGACGCGCTGCTGGCATGGTGTATATACCAAATACATGCTTATCTCTACACAAATGAATACTGACACGCCGAGCTTGGAGGAAAAGAGAACAGAGGGGGGGGGAAAACAATAACAGAGGGGACAACTTACATGATGCGGGGGATGTCGCTAACAGCAACCGTCCCATCATGCCCCACTGTCTGCCCGTCGTCATCGCTGCTGTCCGAATCGTCACTGGAGGACGAGTAGTCTGTCACCTTTTTCAGAACGCGAGGAGTACAGACAGAAAACTGTTTAGAAATGAAGAAAGCTTATTAAGGGTAAGGATGGATTGTGTAACATCAGAATGGCTCTAGAGCAGGGGTGCCCAATACGTCGATCGCGATCGACGTATTGGGCACCCCTGCTCTAGAGCAATGGCTCATCCTGTAGTCCTTGTGTAGTTTTCATCCTGCACATGCATGCATACAATCACGCAAGGAGCACATTCCTGCCACTGCTTCACGTTTTACCCTGATAAGATACTGGCGGCATTAACTTCAAAGTACAAATGTAATGAAGAAGACAATTCCTGGTTTAAAATATAATTTAAAAATCAATTTTCTATCGCAGGCCAAGACTACAATATAAATCTATCCATTCAACATCATAATAATAAAGATTTATTTATATAGCACTTTTCAAACACGTTAAAAAAAAAAAAAAATTCCCCTCAGATTATTTGTTAAGAACTTTAAAAAGGTACATGCAGCAAAATATAACATTTTCTCAGGTTAAAAAGGAGGTCAAATGTATAAAAATATATATATATTAAAGAATAAAAATGAAAAGATGAAAACCCTTTCATCACACCTGCACATGTACAAGTCGTACCTTGACTGGAGGTCTGCTGCCCTCCTCCACCCTCAGTTCTCTGAGCTCCTTAGCCAGTGCACTAAGGTCCTGTAGAGATGAACAGAATAAAAGAGGAGTAAGAGACACTTAGTTCATCAGCTCTGTATCACAGATCCTGAGACCAAATCATATACAAGCATGAGGGCAGCAGAGAGGGGCATGGTGACGAGAGGAAACTGATTTGTTGTCACACAAACACCCCGTTTGTAAACAGGAACAAACAATGCTTATCTGAGAAACACTTAAAGCTTAGCCAAGTGACACATTCATTTGTGACATAGGAAGTGTTTACATATCAGCACTTTTGTTCGCTCACAAGCATCAACCATGTGAAGACGGGTCATAAGAGGAGAGAGACAGATCATCAGGATTGATGTTGTACTGGATTGTAGCATTAATCCGCACCCCCGCGCTACCAATCAACCCCATGCCAACTGGCCTGTGGTTTCTCCCCTCCCGTAACTCCCCATTCAAGCCAGCCCAATGGATCAGTCCAAATCATGCAGATGGGGGGAGGGAGAACCGTCATACACGGCGGGCTTACCAGCTCCTCCTGATCAGTGCCCGTGACAGAAAAACAGGAAAACAGGTTCAGAGATATCAGGTGCTTGGCAGTTCAGGTAACACACACCCTTTCACACACATGCATACACTCAAACTGGCACAAGCGCGCGTCCACATACACTCTCTGAGGTATGTGTGTAGAAGCACACATGCACTGCCGCCGCCTTTACACTCTGATCTTTTTTTTACTTAAAAGAAACAAACGTCATCTTCTTGTGAAACCAACTAACTCCACCATGCCAAGGGGAAAAAGAAGGGCTCTGAAGATCGAGGCAAAGGAATACTGGGATAAAAGAAAGGGGGACTCGAGTGTCACTAACCTCATCTATGGCTTTCTTATAGCTCTGAAGAATAAAAGAGAGGGAGGCAGAGAAAAGAAGAACCAGATGAATGTAGAAAAAAGGAGAAGAAGCCTCAAGAAGATTCCCAGGGAGGAGACTGCTGGGACAGAAAGATAGTGTGTGTGTGTGTGTGTGTGTGTGTGTGTGTGTGTGTGTGTGTGTTATACTCACTGCAGGTCTGCTGGGTCTGGCTGATTCACGGCCCTCCTCCTGTTTGGGCTTTGCCTCCTGATTGGCTCCTGGTGGGGATCCTTCTGGCTTGGCTTGACCTATCATAGCAGGAAAGAAAATACACATTTTACCTACATACTGTAGATCAATTAGCTTGATCAGGATCTGGAAAAATGTTAATTCAAATGATGACAGATATCACTTAATCATATTTTCCTACCTACTCATTAATATTGTGAAAAGGTGTGGTCACGCAAATCCTTTTTCTGAACTATTTTGTATTTTCTCACCCTATTCCGATTACTATTTGTCTAATTTTTTACATTTCTGCCATTTTTACTGTGAACCCCATTATAACATCCAGCAAACATGAAAGAAAGCTGATCCTTCCATACTCCAACCTCTCCCTCTGCCATGCGTTTGTCAAGGGGATATCCATGCATATCTTAGATATCCCTCTGGCCTGTTGTTTGACACATCCGTGAAGGCTTCTCTCTATCTGCCTCTCTCATTTCCTCTCTTCTATCTCTCCGGAGGCTGGGAGTAACAGGGCACATCAGACAGGTTGATCAGAGCAGAACTGCAGCTGACACTGTCCCGCTGATAGCCTCTGAAACTCGCCGAAGCCCTGTGAGTGTGAGAGTGTGTTTGTGTGTGTCTGTGTTCGCATTTGCATGTAAACAAGTACACACACAGGCTTTTAATTGTTTGCGTGCAAGCTTGTCTGTGTGAGTTTTTGTACCTCTCCTCTCGGCTGAGCCTCCCTGAGATGAAGGGGAGGAAGATGATGAGGAGTTGGAGGATGTTCTTTGCAGCATGGCGTCCAGAGAGAGCTCTGAGCGCCGCAGGTCTGGGTTACTGAAAGAGGAAATAAAAAATCTTTCACTCATTTCAGTTCTTTATTATGATCCAGCATAGCATGCCATGTAGCATTACCGTGTGTTTATAAACGTTAGATAATATTAGGCAATTCCTACAGTGAAAAAACAGAATTCAAACAGTATGATGAATAGCTTCCGCAAAGAAATTACACATCTTTTGACCAGATACAGCATTAAAGTTATATAAAGCACATCCTGTGTTTTGACATGTAGGTTAAAGGATGATCCGGACTATAAGGGTTACTTCAGATTTAATTTACAGGTGGAAAATGTGCTAATATGAGCTTTACCTGGCCCTTATGAGTTGGGAGCCTGTGCGAGGGCCCAGACCTACTCCTCCTCCATTGGGGGAGTGCTTCCTGACCAAAGCTGGGGAGATGGAAGTGGTCCTCTGAGGGACCTGGACACAAATATAAAGAAGGTCACTATTGCTGATACGCCTCGGCTAGCAAGAAGTCCAAAGGTTGTGACCAGAAAAGTTTTGTTACTGACATAATTCATAAATGTGGTGAAACAGATGCAGTAATGTTGATCGACACCTGCCCTAGTTAACCATGCCAACTAAGTCTAATTACACTAAAGGCTGTGCTCTGCATGTAAAGCATATCCCTTCCCTTGCTTTCCCATGTTTGTTTGTTCTTGTATCGCAGTCAGTTCCCAAAAGCTGATTAAACCTTACAAAACTGTGACATTTCCTGTGGTTGCAACATCAGTTCAGTTTCCTCACTTAATGAGGTTACTGAAACCTAACCAAACAAATAAGGAATAATCAAAATGTAAGAAAATATTAGTTGCAGGATGAAGTTTGTGCTTTTCTTGATGCTTTTGCTTAAACTAAATTAAATCCATAAACAGACTAATATAATAATATTAAAGGTCTCCTATTATACTGTTTTTCATCAATATATTATAGCTCTCAGATATATACAAAACATGTCTCTGAAGTGTTTGTCTCCAAACACCAAACAGATCATTGCAGCATCCCATAATCCCCTCTGTTTCAGCCCTGTTTCCAAAGTGCTGATTCTCTGTCTGTTACTTTAGATGAAAATAAGGAGCCCCTCCCCACGCCCCTCTGAGAGATATTTGGTTAGAAAGAACACAATGGTGCTCTAGGAGGAGATTCAGGTGATAAGGTGGGGGGGGTTACCTTGGTTGGTGATTGGCTAAAGGTTACACAAGCCAACAAAATCGTTATGACATCATAAAGTGGCCAAAATCTGATCAGCTCATTTTCAGACAGGTTTTTATATAAATGGATCAGGACAAAAAGAGAGAGAATCTTTTTTCCTGAAACTTTCAGAGACTCTTTACACAGAGGGGACACATGTTGATGTAGAAGAGACATGAAGAAGAGGGGACACATGTTGATGTAGAAGAGACATGAACAAGTGGATTTTGCATAATAGGTGACCTTTAACACAGAAATAGTGTCTTCTTTCTGAATGTGATTCTCTGACCTTGGGTGGCATGTCCTCCTCTCTCAGCCAGGCGGTCCTGTCCCGATCCCTATCCCTGTCTCTGTCCCGGTCCTCCCTGCCTGCGATGCGCTGCGGGGGTCCGGGGGTGTCAGAGGTGGGGTCCGAGTTCTGGCGGGGCATCTCGGGCCTGGGGGAGCCAGACACGCTGACCCCTTCACTCAGAGCTGAGCCCGTCTGATCCTGCAGAGACTGAGAACCGGACATGGACCCGGAGTGGGTCTTCACTGGGACCAGGTGGGCCATCTGTAAGATGAGAAAGACAGAAGGAGGCATGAAGGGATCGTGTCAGATGGGAGAAAAGGTGAAAAAATCTAATGTTACGGCATAAATGGTAGACAATAAAATGAGATAATAAAAATAGAACGAAAACGACAGTCAGAAAGGAGGGAGTGATGAAAGATGAAGAAGGAGGCTTGAACCTTTAAATGTTAACAAGGAGTGAAAAGTGATTATTTATGACACACCGAGCATTCGCACGCCACCATTTATGCACGTGTACACACACACCTGTGGTTCAATGGAGCGGGGGATGGGTGGGGTGCGGGCAGGCTGCATGCCCCCGCTGCTGAAGGACTCGGAGCGGGGAGGGAGGGAGGGGTCGGAGATGCGGTTGGTCACTTTGGGCTGCAGTGCTGGGGAGCTCTGCCTGTTCAGCTTAGATCGCTCCTCCACCTGGGACGGGTCACATACCACTGTCACTCACAGCCAAGCACACGGCAACAACCAATCACCACCGTCGGTATTGCCCCCATCCCCATGCATGGTTACAAACCAAACAGACATCTAAACATCACACTGTGGGACACCTCTGTGTTTTTCTTGTCAACTGCCACTTATTTAATTTTGTTTACGCCCTCACTATGCATCATTACACACTTGGAGCAAATCCAGACTTCCAAAGAAACTGTCAAATGTCTTAAATCTGGCACATTGTTGGCACCAACATTACATGCAATGTTTTGGTTGTTTATCATCCAACAGATTTCTGGTCAGATTGTATTCGATGTAACTCCCATTAAATTGTTGTGTTTGCATTTCTACATGTCCCACAGACTTGAGTTGAGGAGTGTCTGATTGCTGTATGCAAAGGTACCGAATTATCCCAAAGCTTTTTAAGCAGACACCGCATTTAAACAAAAAAAAAAAAAAATCATAGTTTTGAGTACATGCGGAGCTATGAAACCATTTTGTTTTTATGTTCATAAGAGCTTCAGGGACTTTTTCACAGAGCTTCAATCCAAACAAGCACCAAATATCTGTGAGTGAGGACGACAGAAAGCTCCCGTTGCCAGTGTAATCAGATGATCAGATTATCTGGTGTGCAGTGAGAGAAGGCTCTGAGGAATGCTCCGGGCTGATAAAATCACACTTTTCCTCTCTGAACATCGTCTACTCAACGGCTGGTGGACGGTTGAGTCGTGGCTCAGCATGGCATAGAGTCAATAGCCCCCAGTTAAACTTCCGTATGCAATGAGAACTATCCCCTTTGGAGGCTTTCTGTAATTCCACGAGTCCATAATCTTGTAGGATTATTCAAGATTATGACCCGGGTCAGAACAACTATGCAATATTGTGTCATTCCTCAAATATTTGTTAGTTGCCTGCTACGAGTAAACTACAGTGAGGCAACTATGGTATTCGGGTAGGAAATCATCTCAAAAACGTTGTTAGTTGTTCACTCGGGATGAACGCCAACTACTGGTGAAGGAAAGAAGTGTAGATAAACAGCAGCTCAGTACACAGAACCAATGAAAAAGAAATATTTGGTGAGTGAGGAGAAGCACTGCTGTGATCCAGGTCGAGTTTAAACTGTGGAGGCGATCAATGTTAGCATAAACATTAACTGACCTTCAAAAGATAGAGAGATTGCTACTAGAAGATCTCTTGCCGAAGAAAAACCTTTTGGGTGGTGCTGATTAAATATTTACACGTTTTTGAGGTTCCTCTTCCTACCCAAAAGCTCTTTCCTCCATGGCAAGGTTTCTAAGAGGTTAAAACAGAGCACTAGGGGATGTTAATAGAGGTCACTGTCGCATCAAAACTAAGAAAGAACAAAGAAAAAGATTAGTAAGGAGAGCAGATGGAGGAAATCCTCTGAGGATCCAGGGTTGTTAGAAGGATCCCACCACCAATTGGCCAGCACCCATCACCAAGCCGGGATTAGATCGACCGGTTGACTGACCTAAAAAGAAGTTCGGATGGGTGGGTTTCCCCGATGACATCAACAAGAATATGGAGTGGGTTGGCCATGGTGCTTTTTGGGGTAGCGGGTTATACGGGTGTGGGGGGGGGGGGGGGGGGGGGTAACTAAGCTACCTATGGTACAGGGTGATAAACTGTCCCTGAATATCAGCAACTCCGCAATGGATCTCAGTCCCAGAAGATAATATTTTCAGTAATTAAAAAATGTACAACATGTAGATTTATTATAAGATACACGTAAATTGTCGAGATAAATGTAGATTTTTTTTTTTTAACAGTAATGTTCTGTGTTTGTATGTATTTACATTATGCATATGTGTGTTTGCATCTTTGTGATGACTTATATGACTTTGTTAGTGGAGATATATTCTGAAATGTAGGAACATATTTGAGGGTTACATTTGGGACAAGGAAGTAGATTTTTTGGCGAGCAAATTTGTTTACACTACAGTTTATGTTTAAATATTTAATTGGAATAGTTGCAATTATTGCTTTTGTTGATTTAAGAATATTTTGAGTTCACCAAAGATCAGCAGACACAAGCTAAATGTGCATCAACCCTTTCATGTTGTATCAACCAGTACTAAACACAAGTTACGAAAACTAGAAACGGATTTGGGCCTCATTTCAGTCACAAATATAGAAGTACAAACATGTGTGTGTGTATGTGTATGTGTGTGTGTGTGTGTGTGATTGTGTGTATCTATACATGTGTGCTTTGGACAAGGGTCGAGCACTCAATTGATCTGATGGATCTGGTTATGGGATCCAATGGGAGAGCCATACGGGGAGCAGCAAGGGGTAGACGTTGCTGAGAGGGAGAAATGGTGGTCACTGTAGGTTGGAGAAGGTGTGTGGGGATTGTTGAACACAAGCGTGTCACAGGAGAATTGAGTGTAAAAGGTACCGCTGGACCACGAGCCTGAGGAAGAGGGGGAGATTTGTGGAGAGGTGCGAGGTGAGGGGCCCAGCCACAAATTGGGAACGGTGGGAGAGGTTAGCTCTTCAGCGGAGCGACAACCCATATGTCTGATCTCAGAAAAGTTCTGTCTCATTACGTCTGCTGGGGCAGAAGCGTTAAGGTCAGACATGGAGGAGCAAGGTCTTACTCCCTGCCTCCTATTCCCTTCCCCTCTGTCACTATTCAAAGGAGGGGAAATTAAGTGATTGGCACCAGGGACTTGAAGAAGACTATTGGAGGCAGGTGAGTAGGAATTCCTGCACCTTTGTAGGGCGGATTGGAGAGCGTTGTCAGGGAAGGAGTAAGAGAGGCGGTCAGTTTTGCCATGTGAGACCTCCCAGTCCGGGGGCACTAGGAGGTTTGTGTGGCTGTGAGCTGGCCTACTCTCTTTTAGCCACCTTCCCTGAGACTCTGATTCTATATCTACTTCTATTCTACAGCAAGGTGAGTGCGACCTGCTGCGCAGATGTCTACTAACCACTTTGAGAGCAGACATAGATCCAGACTGGGGACTCTGGACGTGTGGTGGGGACTGAGGATGAGGGATCCTAGGGTCCGGCATTAGCCCCTGGATGTCTGCATGATTGGGGGCAGAGAGAGGCCTGTCTCTGGGCCTCTCATTCTGATTGTTAGGCGCCAGAGCATAAGGGTTGAACACTTGGTTAGACTGGCTGACTGGCCCGTGACTGGGCCCTTGGCCAGGACCCTGGCTCTGCTCCCAGCTGCGCCCCGGGCTGCGGCCCCTGAGCTTCTGAGCCCTAAACTCTCTGACCTGCTGACTTATCTCCTGCTTGAGCCCCGGATCTAGGGGTTCTCCATCTAGTGAGATATGGATATGGGGGGGATGGGAGAAGAGGGGCTGGGCACCATGGGACAGGGTTCGTCTAGGGGCCTGAGCTCTGTTTTGGCGCCAAGAGTCAGGGGATGAAGCCGGTTGGTTGAATGACTGTTGCTGTCGTAGTTGGGAGTGGGGTGGGTGACCCTGAACATGCTGCTGCTTCAGGACCTGGGGGTCAGAGTCAGAGGAAGGTAAGCCACAACACAAACACAGAGGAGACTTCACATGGGGAATAAAAGCAGCTTCTTAAATATCTTCAGACTCAAGAAGCGATGTCTCCCACGGGGGCTGCTGCTTCTAGTAGGACCTGCTGAATTAGATATTAACAACACAAAAAGGCCACTGGGTGTTTTTATATAAAATACATGCAGATATTTAGTACTCGACTCAGAGCTGGTACTTGTCCCTTCTACACTGAAAAAACTGAAACATTGACTTTAATTAAATGTATTATATCAACACATTTAACATAACTATATAAGGTTAGTTGAAAGCAATAATATTAAGTTCAACCTAACAATTTGTATTTCAACTGAATATTATTGCTTTCAACTAACCTAATACAGTTTGTCGACATAATGCATTTAATTAAAGTCAACATTTCAGTTTTGTTCAGTGTAGAAAAGGGATGATTTTGGAAGATAACTCACATATTTAACTGCATGCATGTCTTTGTACACCATGCATGTTGTGACTTACCTCTTTAGCCCAGGCAGGCTTGTCGGTAGGGTTGCTGATATCTTTGTAGTGGTAAAGCGGCTTCTTCTCGGCCTGCCGTCCCTCCTGCTGCTGCTGCTGCTGCAGAGACACCAGGTAGGCTCTCTCCTGCTGGAGCTGCCGCTGGAGCCGCTCCGCCTGGCGCTGCTCCTCCACCTGCTTACGCTTGTACTCCTGCAGGGAGACAGGGAGAATGGGGGGGGGGGGAGGAAGGACAGAGATGAGAGACGGGCAAGGAAAACAGAACAAAATGTGGATGAATTTTGGAGGAGAACGGAGGACCGTAAGAGGAGGACATGATGATGATGAGAAGGTAGTGAGAGACACAGAGATCATCACCAAAACAGGGGAGGAGTTGTTGCACAATTTCTTATCAATGCAATCTTCAAGTAGTAAAAAAAACAAGTAGTTTAATTACGAAATAGTAAGCTGTCATTTGCACTGCATTTCTCTCAATTGTTCCGTTTTGTGCGTTTGCAAATGTTTTTGATAAACAAGCCTGTTTTTGATATCAAATTTGAGCAATGCATTATCAAATATTGCAAAACAGAACTGATGAACACAAATACTGACAACTTGAATCATGTGAATGTAACAGATTCACAATTATAACCACCATCTTGAGCCTGATGTAGATGAACGGGATGAGGGAAAGAAAGGACTTGGGCTTTGGGAGTGGAAGGAAGGAAGGTACTGAGAGGGAAGGAGACATGGAGGTAGGAAGGAAGTTGAGAGGGAATGGGAAGATGCTATTTTTGGGCAGCAACACATCTCTGGGTTTTGGTGCGTGAAGTCATTACTGTGGTCTCTGGGGTTGACATCGATTGGATCTCAAAAGGTTTCATCCTTTACTGTATTTCTCCTCAAATAAGATGTAAGGGGCAGTGGACACATCATACAATACCTACTGTGGATTCCTCACACTAATAAAACACAGACATAGATAAGATTGGCACTGAGAAACCCCTCTGTGGGAAATATATCTGTCTTATTTCCCTTTGGATGTTCTCACTTTGCGTGGGCCCAACTGATTGAGGCTGACAAAACAGTTTTTCTGCACCCTTTGGGAAATCCTTTGAGATCCAGCCAACTAAATGGTATACTTCATGCAATGAGTGATCTGAATAACAAGCACTGGAGATAAGAAATTCATTGTTTATGTTCCATGTTTTTCAAATAGGTAGCAGACATGTTGAGTGTCTCAGACTGTGGATTCCTTGAGTCAGTTCCTCTGTGAAACTGTCACTCAGGTGCATGCAGTGGGGGTAGGGGGCCACACAGCACAGATGGGGGGCAGCAGTAGCACGTGGGAGGGCTATGGTTACCATCAGTAATGCCTGTTCCTGTAGTAGCTGCTGCTGGAGAATCTCTAACTGCCTCTGTTCCTCTTCCAGCTGTCTACGGATATACTCCTGAGCAGCGTGTCGGCACAAGGAGATAGAAATAGACCGAGAGAAAAATCAGGAAATCTGTACGTCTAAACACAGACAGAGTAAGAAAGACAGAGATAGAAAGCGATATAGAGAGGATAATCTCCTGAGGTGGCAGTGAATGAGGAGAGAAGATCAGTCAGGAACCAGATGAAGCTAAGGAGGACGCGTTCTCCAACAATTGTAATGTGTTACAAAGAAAACATGATAAGGAGACAGAGAGAAAAGAGGGGTTTAAATACATCTCTCAAAACACGTAATATTAGGAGGAGAGAAACAGAGCGATAAAAAGGGACCACGACAGACAAATAATACACATCAGAACAGCAGGTCAAGGAAAAATGATTGTTAAAAGAAAGACAGAAAGATGTTCTGAGGAAGACACACACACATCTTAATACAGACAGAATCAAAAGGAGAAAGATACAGGGCCCATGACAAAACCCAATAAATGTAGATATGTGGTTATTTTCCATTCTGATCATTTTGTTTTTGGGAAAAATACTTTGTTAAAAGGATCCAAGCTCTGAGAAATTATTAAAAAATCCTTTAGGAATTTTTCGAAAAAGGTTTTAAAACTGAATGATAATTTACAAGCTGTAGTCGAGGTTCTTTGTTTATTCAAAAAATATATATGATCTTTTTACTTGACCCATCAACACTGTCATACACACTGGCATTCTTAAACTGTGGCAGATCACACTTGTGTTATAATGTTGGCAGGTTGTATTGCCCAGGGCATGTCTTGATTTTCATCCTCAAGGAACTTACACTAACAACAACTTTTTCTAAAAGTAATAATTTGAAGCTATTATTTGCTTCATCCCAATTGAGAAAAGGAGATCCATTTGTGAAATATTTAAGATGTTTCAATAAAGTTTGACTGACTTAGACAGAAATCTAAAGAACATATGATGGGCAAATCCGAAGAGAAAGAAGAAAATAATATTTTGCATTTACGATGAGGAGAAAAGAGAGGCCTAACAACAAGAGGGTAGGAGATTATGCACAGAAAAACTAAGCATGCATAATCAGCTTAAAAGTGTACGAAACTGAAATCCTGCAAAGAACAAAAATACACCACTGAGGTAATTTAAGGAGACAAGTAAAATCAGAGTGACTCACAGGGACGGAGGGAGATGTTGCCATAAAAAGAAACAGAGCGTTTTGGGGAAAATGAGGGATTCTGGAGTTGAGTTGTCATCATATTACACTTTCCTGTGGCACCATACTGTCTGTATTCATACAAGAAGTTTGTTTTAATACAATAGTACAGTAAGTGTATGAACCTGTTCTCTTTCTGCATGCCTCCTTTCCTCCTCTCTGCGGAGCTGCTCCATTTCCTCGTAGCGCCTCCTCTGCTCCCTCTCGTGCTGTTTCCTCACCTCACGCTCTCGCTGCTGCTGCTGTGAGGAGAGCAGGAGAACAACACATTGTTTTCAAATAAAAGAAGAAACATGTCTCCACAGAGATCTTCACACACGCTCCTTTTTGATATGTAAACTCATTTCATCATAATTCCTTTTGCTTTAAATACATGTATTTCCTTTCTTCATTGTGTCTTGGCTTAGAATCTTTAAAGGTCTCCTATTATGCTATTTTTAGGCATATATTGTGGGTCTCAGATATATAAAAATCCCTCATATCCCTCTATTTCAGGCCTGTTAGAGAACTTCTGATTCTGGGTCCTTAGCTTGAAAAAATAAAAAGAGGAGGGGGAGCTAATGCCTGCTCAGAATTACCCGGCAGATACAGTTACATTTTGCGTGATTAAAAGCCATCATGTTCCAAACCACAGCAAGGATTATTTCTGAAACAGTATGGAGCTCAAAGGCTTTTTCTCTCTCAGGTTTACCACAAGGTGAGTTCCTTTTTTTATTTCCTGCTTTCTTACACATACTCTCTCCAGTACAGGTTAGCTCTGAGTGTTAGCGATGCTTGCTAATGTAAACAAAGACCATATTACGTCAAAAACACGTCGGCATTGTTACTGAAAGCGACGTTTCTGATAGTGCCGTGGGTCCACATTTCCAATATGACGTAATTTACGCAAATCTGGAACAGCTCTGTTGTACCCCCGTTTTTAGAGATTTGGGTAGGGGGGAAAAGAGAGAGGGTTTTGTTTTCTGACACTTTGTGAGTTCCCTGACACCAGGGACAAATATTTATGTATAAAAGACTTCAAAAAGTGCATTTTGCATGATAGGTCCCCTTTAAATAAAAGAAGGAGAGGTCATTCAAACACACAAACATCCACCCCTGCTCAAACACACATGTATTTTCCTACACACAGAGACACACACTTGGCCGTAAGCGGGGGAGGTCATGTTATTCGAGTTGAGTCATCCTGCTTTGCAGTGCGCTGGGAAGCAAGTCCTGGTGGGAACCCAGAGAGCGCACAGATTATGGGCTGGAGGATTTTCTTCTATAAGCCTGCTCTCTGGAACTGAGAGAGGGACACTGGGGACAGGCTGTGTGTGCCAGTCTGTCTCTGTAACGCTCACATTTTATACTGAAGCCTCGACCCAACTGGTGAATAAAATGTTTTGTTAGGTAAACTGCCAAAATGTGACAAATTATGTTTGCAAATAGGCTTTAAAGTGTTGTAACCAGGACAGCATGGAGGGCTTACTACTGGCTTTTGGTGGGAAAATGTAAATGTTGGCTACTCTCAGATGTGGGAAGTAGTGGAGTACAAATACTTTGTTACTGTACTTAAGTACATTTTTCTGGTATCAGTACTTTACTCCACTACTTCTTTTTCTGACGACTTTTTACTTTTACTTTAAAAACACAAATTCCTGTACTTTTACTTCTTACATTTTCCAAACAGGCTGGTTACTTTAGTTTGAATGTGTGTTTGGTGGCGTGATCATTATTATTTAGAGTCATTGCGTGCCTATTGATTTGAACACGATCCGTGTATCCATCATTTCCTGGTCTTCTCTAAAGAAGAGGGACCAATGAAAACGTTCAGCCGTTGTTCAGCATTGAAACATTCATTAGCTAACAATGACATTATTGTTCTCTTAATATAAAGGGAGGTCAGTCACTCTTTAAAACAGCTGGTAGTTATGGGTACTTTTTACTTAAGTACATTTCAAAGCCCATACTTCTTTACTTTCACTTGAGCAAAGTAAAGTCAGTACTTCTACTTTTTAAACACGAGTATCTGTACTTCTACTTGAGTAAAGGATGTGTGTACGTTTGCCATCTCTGGGGCTACTAAATAATATTTATACTCATATGTTTTTCAAATAGCTTTCAACAAGGTCAAAGGTCATGATAATTGCCCTCCCCCAGCGTACCTCCTCCAGCCTCCTCCTCTGCTCCTTCTGCTCCTCGATGCGTTTCTGTCTCTCCGCCAGCAGTAAGCGCTTGTGCTCCTCGTTCTGCTGCTGCTCCAGCTGCTGCCGCCGCTGTGCCTCAGAGCGCTCCTTATTGGCTAGCTGCAGGCGCAGGAAGTCCCGCCTCAGGGTCGACTCTCCGGGACGTTGATGATGGAGCTGCGAACGGACCGGTGAGAGGGCACGAGTATTTTTAGTAAGTGGAGAGATTTAAGATGTGTTTGGGGAAAAAAGTGTATTTTGAGGACACTGACCTCGGTTCACCCATTTCTCTTTCTTCATCCTCCTCTTCACTTCCACTGTACTCGTACTCTGTCTCATCTAATGGAAAAAGAGAATAAGAAATGTCAAACACTAAAAACCATATGAAAGAATAAAACCAGAGTGAGTGAGGTAATACCAAGCAGACAGAAAAGCCATTCCACTCTTCATGATTCACTTCAACTACCTTTGCTCATTTCTAAACTGCTCACGATTCTGGCCTTCCCAGATCCTCCTTCAAGGCACTTTCGTTTAGCCGCTTTAAATAAGAGTATAAATTGTAATTTTACTGTGTGTAGCGAAGTGGAGAACATAAGCTCGGAGCTCTGTCAGTTAAACGGGGCTTTGAGCATAACGCTCTTTCTGAGACACATCCACACAGACCTGTCCTCCGAATGTGACAAAGTGACAGCTGGAGAAAGCCACAGTCTCTACAACGATGAGACATTTCTATACATCATGGAGACGTCCGCCCTGCAGTGTGCTGTTTGTTGAAGCGGTTAATGTGGTTCTTGTGTGCCTCTGTCAGTCTATCATTCAAACTGTGTGTTTGTTTCGCGGTGGAGTGGAAGTCTGTCACTTTTATGTCTTGCACATGTGTGGGAGAATTTGCATCTGCATGTTTTTATGAAAGTGTATTACAGCTCACTCATGCAGCACTCATTTTAATGCAATGAGTCGAATGTGCATTTGTGTGTGTTGGTTTGAGCACGTGAGTGTGAGAGAGCACTTCAGCCAAACAACGAATATAATTGGTTGGACTACTGCACTTTATAGTTATAATCCTTCATTTTCATGACATCAAACCCTACTTTTGATACTATCCAAGTATTTTTAAGTCAGTTTCTCATAGATTTCATATCACCAGATTTCTTTTGGCTACCAGTGGATTTATCCGTTTGATATTAGAGAGAATGCAAGATTAAAGAACTTCCAAATTGCCTTAACTTTTCATACCCGGGGGGGTGCTGCTTAATAAAAGCTATATTTTCAACGTCAGTTAACACCTGCAAGCTACGATGTGTTTTTTACTTAACAATTATACTGTTTTTCATCAATATATTATAGGTCTCAGATATATGCAAAACATGTCTCTGAAGTGTTTGGCTCCAAACACCAAACAGATCATTGCAGCATCCCATAATCCCCTCTGTTTCAGCCCTGTTTCAAAAGTGCTGATTCTCTGTCTGTTACTTTAGATGAAAATAAGGAGCCCCTCCCCACGCCCCTCTGAGAGATATTTGGTTAAAAAGAACACAATGGTGCTCTAGGAGGAGATTCAAGGTGATAAGGGGGGGGGGGTTACCTTGGTTGGTGATTGGCTAATGGTTACACAAGCCAAAACATCGTTATGACATCATAAAGTGGCCAAAATCTGATCAGCTCATTTTCAGACAGGTTTTTATATAAATGGATCAGGACAAAAAGAGAGAGAATCTTTTTTCCTGAAACTTCCAGAATCTCTTTACACAGAGGGGACGCATGTTTGTATAAAAGACTGGATTTTGCATAATAGGTGACCTTTAACACCTGCAAGCTACCATGTTTTTTTTACTTAATGAATCCCTCCACATCCTCCACCTGTGTGTGAATCTAGATGTACATCCGTGTTTAAATGCATAGGAGCGTGTGTTCTTGCTCACCCCTCTCTCCTCTCTTCTTCTTGGTGCGGTCGATGTGGTCCTTCAGCTGGATGCGGATCTGCCTCTCGTTGGGCATCTCTCTGATGAACGGGTGTTTGAGGAGCTGCTCCGTGCTGGGCCTCTGGCCGTGGCTCTTCACCAGACAGCTCTCTATGAACGACTGGAACTTCTTGGACCTGAAACCACATTTACGAGAAATTAATGGTCCGCTGTAACCAAGTTCATGACTGAACTGATTAACCTGCTTTTAATGGGGTTGTAAGATTCACACTCACCACTTCTTTGACTTGAGTCTGGGGGCGGGGTTTCGCGGGATGAGGAAGAGGGCTCTCATTGGGTGCATGTCACACAGCGCTAAAGATTTAAATACCAAACATGGGTGAGTTTGGGTGGATGTTTCTCACCTATCATCATGGCATTTAATCAAAGCCAGCTGGAGTTTGTCCTCATCTGATCAATATAGGCTGTCAATACTGATAACAATCTATTAGATATACTGACACACACTCAAGTCTCAACTTTGAACACATGGAACACCTAGGTTGTTATCTATCTCACAAAAAGGCAGTTTCACATTTACATATTCAAACTTCGCATTGTCAAACATGGCCAGGTTTCAGCTGAAAAATTATAGAAGTCGTTTTGCATCATTTTATTTAACGGATTTGAGTACGTCCTATGAGTTTCAGACTTTGTTGACATCCTAATGTCAATTTTGTTCAACTTGTGAAGCACATTTGAAATATTTTCGTATCCAGTTCGAGGTCTTCTTCCTTTATGCAGGATCGATCTGTCCTAGACTGCTAGAACTGAACAACCTTGACAAATCTAAAGTATGTCCAGAATGTCCAGAAACAGCTTTTCTGCTAAACATCCTGATAATGTGCATGTCTGCTACGAATAAGGTAATGAAAGAAGGGAAAAGAAAAAGAAGAAGCAATTTCACAACCAATTTTAGATCTGCTCTTTGGCCTTCATTAAAAAAAACTGGCTAAGAATGAGTTGCACTGTCCTAGACTTAAAATAAAAGACTTGGGATTATAATGATCTACTGTAGAAGCACTAAGAGATGATGTGTGGTGGAGATGTGTGTTTTAGACTGTGTACATACGTGGTGCTCCTTCAGCCATCTCTATTGCTGTGATTCCCAGTGACCATAAATCACTCTGTAATGGCAGAGACACAGTGCATAAATACTCAGGGTTACACAAAAAGGGCTCAACACACAGATGTGGAAAGGAGGTTGTTTAGGCACCTTGAAGTCGTACGTGGCCTCAGGGTTCTCGTCACAGGCGATGACCTCAGGTGCCATCCAATATGGCGTCCCGATGAACGTGTTCCTCCGTCCCACTGTTCGGTCCAACTGGGCTGAAACTCCAAAGTCCACTACAGAGAAAAACACACGCAAAGGCAACAAGTCAGGACAGCTGATTTTAATCGTTGTTTTTCTCAGTGTGTGTCTTTGAGAGTGTGTGTGGGCCGATTCCAATGGGCTTTACTACATTCCTTAATGGACTCTAAACAGAAACGAATAGCCTAACCTGCAATAACTCGCCTCATTTACAAACACACACACAGTTTATAATCCCCTGTCCACTGGGTCTTAGGGGGAGAGTGATAGAGAGGAAAGAGAGAGAGTCCCTTCTTCAGCAATCTGCACCAGAGCAGTGGCCGAGCTACAGAGAGATGACTCTGCTGGTATTCAGCATAAAAGAAGAAGCCACACACAGAAACACACACACACATCTGAAACTGTATACCTCCTCCTGCCCTCCCAATCCTAAAGCCGTTTTGTGATGCGGGGTTAGATGACAGACTGACCTAGTTTGACCTCTGCGTTCTCCGTCAGCAGGACGTTCTGTCCCTTGATGTCTCTGTGGATGACCTTGTGCTGATGGAGATGAGTCAGACCCTGCAGACAGAGACACACAGTGAAGGAATGACAATGCAGCAATAAGACCAGTCATTATTATGATAAGTAAAGAGCTTATTTCCTAGAGTGAGTGCCCTTGAAAAATACTAAATCTCCAGATACCAATGTCTAGCTGACCTTGACATCTGACCACCATGTGCACCAAAAGGCTGTTTTTTTTGTGCAAGTTTTATCTAAGTTGCCTTAGAAGAAAATGTAATAACTGCAGTATTTGTACATCCCTTTTGGATGAAAATACACCACGTGAATATCTGTAGCAAAGCCTTTCTGTAAAAGTGTTTTCATTTTGTCACACAAATCAACAACCTTCTATATATTCAAAGAGAAACCATTTTAAAGTGTGATATTAGCAGGTTTTCTGTAATAAATCCTAATAGTCATTTTGAAATTCAATGATTGAGATGGTGTTTCTTGCTATCATAACTGAACCTACACCATATATCACTGTTATATCAGATGTTTGGTATATGTAATCAAGCCAGATTCATGAAGGTGTCCGGTTAGGGTTAGGGTCCTCATTTAGTCAAGCATTTTATATCGAATGTAAAATGACTAAAATAACGCCAAGATAAGGATACAAATAAAAACCTCAGTAAAAGAAATACAAAAGGGAAGAAGACAGAGAGACGATATGTAACACGAAAAAGGCTCGCAGAAAAAAGTCTAAATCACAGCGGGAAAGAGGAGGCAGAGAGCGCAAAATAAGATGAGAAATGAGGGGTGAAGAGAGAAATAAAAGTGGATGAAAGGAAATCATTGTTGTCTCAGTTCAGTGCAACGCTGCGTGTAACTGGCTCTGTCTGAGGCTATGGCCCTCATCGAAAAACCGGCACCAAAACAGATAGAAGAGATTAGATTCTGGGGAACGAGAGCGATTTCCAAAAAAGATTCAATACATTTCTCTAAGTCGCTCCAACACACGGAAACCACAGAACACAAACAACTGCTGATTGCTGTGAAATATCATGTCAATGATAAGATACTCATGAACTGAGGATAACATGAAGATAAGCTAAGACATTATTACATTAAATGAGAATTAAATGAATGCCAAATCCATTACCTCAACACTTTCATCAATATGTTACATACAAGACCCTAAGGGGTTTTAATAAAAGATACGTGTAGATAATAAAGGATATTAACATTTTCTAAAGAAAGACAATGAATTCATGTGTTATAATATGTTTTATATTAAGCACAAGTACTGATTTTAATTAAGACAACAGGGAAAACACACTATCCTACAGTAGTAGTGATTAGTTGACATTGCACAGGGGACATTTTGTTTTACGCTATAGAAAATAACAAATACAAGATAAACTCATTAGTGCATTGATGCCAGACAGAACTGAGTCATGAGCTGAACAGTGAGATGATGATTCTGAAAATGAATAATCAAACAGCTGCTTCGTTTCCACACACAGCTCACATGGTCTTATTCATCACCAAGGATCTCTTTCTGTTTTTTTCTAAACTCACAAACAATCATTTCATACAGTAAACAATAATCAGGGACTCGGCATCATGGCCACTCACCCTGAGGATCTCCCGGCAGATGTAGGCGGTCCACTCCTCTTTCAGAGAGTTTCCCTTGGTGTTCTTGATCAGGTCCGTCACTGAGCCGGCGCCACAGAACTCCATCACCAGCTGAACACACACAAGTGGATTAATGAACGTTCTGCAACAAGAAGCAGGTCTAGGATCTGATCCAAACAAGACCGTTACTCCAAATATGCACCTTACTTAGATAAACAAAAGCTTGTAAATAACCTTCTTTTTATTAATAATGTCTCACATAATAAAATAAAACAAAGAAACATTTCACTTTTTTTCTCTGAACCTACAAATGGCTTAATTGACAGTCAGTCAAGCAACTTGTAGGTTCAGTTCTGCGCCAATATCAGGTCAAATATACAAAAATAAACTATAGATATATTTTATTTGCAGCATTTTTTATGTGTTTAAAAATAGTTTTATTGTAACATTTAAGGTACAGCTCAAAATGTACTTCTTTTTAAGTCCACCCCTTGGTGTCATCTTTAAAAGCAGGGCAATTATTTTAATTATTTAATAATCTGACAAGTACCTGATTTGGTCTATTAACCTTCAGAAAACAGTCAAAACCTGACTGTGAATACTTAAAAAATGAAATATTTAAAGGTGATATATTTTCATCATGTGTAAATATATTTACTACGCAAATCTTTATACACAAAATTAGTCATAAATATTTTTGGGATATATAATATTCCTTAGTACTGATATTGCTATTGGTCTGTTTCTCCAATACCAACAACTATGGTAACTCTTGGATGTTTTCTTTTCCATTGAACCACTGACGCATGTGCACAGAATAAAATGTCCTTTCTTCAACATGATGCACATTACAAAGAAAATACACAGAACCCATAATCACATTACTGTAATAGGTTACTGAGAGAAAACAACCCACACACACAAGCGAACACACATGGACAGACAGCCATTTTAAGGACTCTTCTTCTGTCACACAGAACTACTGACTCAACGAGGTCAGCAGTTCACATGAACACATCAAGTCCATCTCTTGACCCAACACAATGTGTCCATTCTGTCAGCCCCTCTCCTCTTTTCTCCTCTCCCTATCCTCAGCTGCCTCCTCTCCCCGACTCATTTAGGGAGGAGATTTTTGGGCAACATTTCAGCTGCTGGTCAGTTCTGGCCTCGCTTCAAGCTCCTCTCATCATCACTTTGGATAACAGGGAGAGGAAGTTGGCGAGTAATGGCCGACCCCTTCTCCTCAAGGCTGTGCACAAGTACTCCAGCAGCACGCAAATACAAAAGAAAACTCATTTACGCATAAACATAACGGGACACATGTCAAAGCACGCAGACCTACAGCTTGTGCACTTACTAACACACTCATACAGGCAGCTGTTGAGTCAGGAGGAATTATGCAGGCAGTATATCTGGCTGCTTTGTGTATATCCATATGGTTGTGTGTGTGTGTGTGTGTGTGTGTGTGTGTGTGTGTGTGTGTGTGTGTGTGTGTGTATCCTCCCATTGTTACGTGATGAATGCTACAGGATCAGAGAAGAGAAATCTCCCTTAGATCGCATTAACATTTGATTTATTGCAGCAGCCAGCGAGCCACGCACAGTAACTCATATCCTTCATGTATTTCACACAAAGTATATACACATACTTCAATGCACACATTCGCTGCGTGCTTGAGCAATTTCAACACTCGCTTCTTTCACATAAGTGTAGCAGTGAAAAATGGAAAGCCCCTTCTTTCTTTTCTGCTCTGTGGCTCTCCTGGAAACGACAGCCTTCCTCTCTTCAAGTTAAACTCTTCAAGTAGAAATGCACAGAATATCAAACATGCACCAACACACACGGATAATAGCGTACCCAGAGCTGGTCATCTACGCCAGGGGGGTTTTTCTTCACGAAGGCTCCATAGTAGGTGGCGATGTTCCGATGGTGGCTGTACTTCTTCAGCATGTTAATTTCCGCTTTAATCTCCTCTTCCTCGTCCTGCAGAAGAGAAATATCAACAGGCATTAAACCGCGACCTCTATTTGTGACCCCTCAAACATATTAATAGGATGGTGATAGAGCAAAGGGAATGGAGTTGCTTTATGAATCCATTTAAAAATAAACTGGCCGCTCAATTAACCACGATAGCATTACTTTTTAATTAGTTTCCTTTTAGGGGGTTACTGCCACAAAGCGAAAAGCAGTTGTTAAGAACAAGTTGTTGTGATGGCAGTTGGTTAAAACCCTAATTTCTTATTCATTATGCACAATGTCAGACAAAGAGGCCTTGATTACGTTCATTTAGCGATCATCAGCTGTGAAAACAAAAACATTTGTTTTAGTAAGCCCATTTTGGAGCTCATTTAATTTGCAATCATCAATGAATACAGTCATTTATTTTCATTGTATTTAAGCAGATTTCTTCATACAGTCATTCATACGCAGTTTATTTGTGTATTCATGCTTCACACATCTGTTCCATTGGTATTTTCTTTCATTGGTTCATCGTTATACTTCATATGTTCATTTCCTCTTCAGTCATTCATGCTCACATTCATTCATCAGTCCCTTTGTTGTGTTACTCCGGCTGTGCTCATTGTTTTTCTGGCAGAATGAGAGGAACTCTAAATATAACTGAGATTCCCTCCTGCTTCAGACACGCCTGAGACCACGATGCTGTCCTATTACTTTCAGCTAATATTACCATGGCAATAGGCCTGTCCTCATTTCCTCTCTGCCACAACACACTCACACGTGCACACACACACACACACACACTGACTCATCGCTCATAATAAGATGATATGGTTGATGGTGTTATAATCACTTGGGATGATTAGTTGTGTGCGTGTGGCGAGTGTGTGTGTGTGTGTGTGTGTGTGTGTGTGTGTGTGTTAGGCGTGTGTTAGGTGTGTGTGTCTTACCCCGGTGACATCCATGACCTTGATGGCTGCGAGCTGCCCTGTCTTAACATGGCGACCCTGGTGGAAGAAGAGAAGAGGAGGAAAGGAGAGGGAGAATAAAGAAGAGAAATGTCAATGTCGTTTCACATTTCATAATGTTCTGAAGAAATGCAGCACATGTATTTATATCATTGTATAAATCAGTCAATACTGCGATAGAAAACAATAGTAAGCAGGACTTTTCAAAGGTGATCCTGTCCTATAAGCAACAAATACAATGAGTGAAATACTCACAAAGTGTATATGAGTATTACTTAATACATATTCGTTTTAAAAGGCACAATCCTAGATATAACCAGGTGTTCTACCCACCACCAATATGCTGTTATTAATGTTTTCTGACGCTGCACATTTCTCTGTAAGAATATAACGAGCAAAAAACTCCACTTCTCTCATCAGAATTTGATCAAAAATACTGATTGATGAATAAATAATCGTGACATCCTCTTTTTCCAACTGTTAAAGATTTGTTTACATGAGTATCGTTTGTGAGAACAGACAAACTAGAGCTTTTGTTTCTGTTTGAATCAAGAGTGCCTTTTAACAGACACATTTAGACAGATACCGTTACAAAACGTTGCCATGTTGTGTAATATTGAGGCTAGTCAGATGCCTGGGGGAGATAGGAGGCGAGGAACCGGGAGATTGGGCGCTGGGGGGGAATAGAAGACCCAGGAGGTTTGTTTGCAACAGAGCATCTGCGCCTGTGATCAGCTAATGAAGCTAACCGCGAGAGAGACGCTAAAAACTCTGACGGCTATTACTTCCACCTGTCTGGAATCAACTGATTAGCATGTTACAGTCTGAGCAGAACAGCGTAGCAGCACAAACGAATACACTCACACATAGTGAAGGGTACACACACATACGCAAAACAAGGGCAGGACTGTTTCCTTGGTGGAAGTGTTACAGCATAAACCAGATGGCATTAAGGGTTTTGGCTCTAGATCGCCTCCTGAGGGCTTTAATCGAAAGGCCATTCTGATAATGAGCACTTCAGCCAAAACAAAGGCTTTATGCTTCAATAACAACAAAAGTATATTATGGGAACAAGTTTGAGGTTTCATTGCTTTGTTATTCACTTGCAGGAGTGATTTCCCAGCAGCAGGACAGTCTCTCTGCACCCTAACCTGATCATTAGTCATTGTCACTATCTATTTTTATGTCGTTTTAACAGATCAATTGTACTGTACCCACAGGCTCCTGTAAACTCACTTGACTCCATTAATAGCCGAGTTGGAGGTTATTCAATACACAGTTATTAACTGCAATATTATGTAGGCAGCTCAGAACGTTCTTGTTCCTCTGCACTGCAGTTTTACAAAGTAGAAACCGGTTATTACAAGGATATGATCTCACAAAAAGGCATGTGTTTGCTCATTGGGCCCCTTAAGCATGTGCTAAACTGGGTTCAAACTCTAAATGAAAGACGGGACAGAAAATTATTATAGTTATTTCTAAAACGTCCTAAAAACAAACTGCTTCACTTGCATACTATGCTTACAAAGTCACTCCAATTTGTTTACATTTCAAGAAGCTATTATGTTCTCAGAGCAACCATTGTACATTCGGTGATTTCCCACATGATGTCTGACAATATGTTAACATCAGCTGAGGTCCCAGAACGAAGGCTATTCAAAGCCGTGAATTACATTTCTCATTAAACAGCTCTTTTGAATTAAAAGGGAACTTTTAAACTTGCTGATTTATTGCTGAACGAATTAAAGTTAGGGAATTAATAATGATACTTCATTGTGTCACAGTCCAGCACTGCATAATGCAAACTAAGCACCAGTGGATATTTGAACACTGTGATCAGTCTTTCATTTCTCACACACACACGCACACGCACGCACACGCACACGCACACACAAACAGAATCCAGCCTCTGTGAGAGTAAAAGAGTTGGAAAGATTGAACAGGGATTTCTCATTAGGATCAGACTGCCCCAATTCCTCGAGCACAAGGACTGGCTTTGTTGGAGTCCAACAAAGGAATTACAGCCACTTACAAATCAGAAACTCACACACGCGCTTGCACACATACACTGACACAGAAAAGAGCAGGACAGAGCGAATGTGTCCAAGAGATATTGGACATGGACATCATCAGAGCTGGATCAAGATTCATTACTCTCAGAGCCTCCTCCCTCCCTCCCTTCCTCCTTCTATCTCTCCTTCGTTCCTAGAGCAGTAATGTCATCCAGCCTTATTAAATGACCAAGTGTGAAAGGAGCAACAGAAAGGAATTAGCGCTGTCTGTTCTTCTTCATCTCTCGCTCCGTCTCTGTCCTCCCCCTCTTCATGTATTTGCACATTCAAAGAGGGGATGGCGTTGGGTCTTTGGTTACATGAACGCAAAATTAAATATCATCACCAAAGCAGTTAACAGGATATTGTGTGGAACAATGACATCAAAGCAAGGGGGAAAGACAAATGATTCTTATTGAAACCATGAGTCAAATGAATAGTCTCATCAACAGTCATTTATCAAACTAAAATGCCAAGATATTTGCTGATTCTAACTTCTCTAATGCGAGGATTATCTCTCCTTTTTCTGTTATATACAGCAGCAGAATTTATTTGGGTTTTGGACTGATGGTTGCACAAAACAAGTCCAATGATTGACACAATAATTCACGCATTAAAGTAACAATTTTACTTAGTTTGTTAGATGAACAATATCATTCTCATATCTGTTTGTTGAGTACAGATGGAGCCAGGAGGCGTTAAACCTGATGGAAACAGCTGCTGTAGCCTGGCCTATAATATTCAAGAACATGCCTACACCAGTAAAGCTCACTAACAACAACAACAACAACAACAACAACAGTTTATCCATCTAAGCAGCTATTTTGTGCATTCTTTGGTTGTTAAGAACCTTATTTAGTTTTTTTGTTGGCTATTGCTCATCCAGAAATAGTGGCATGTAACGGCAGGTTAAACAACAAAGGATTGTCTTCACGTGTACGTTCTGGAAACCACATTTTCATACTCTGGACAAGGGCCCCAACAATTAAAAATAAATAAATATGCAGATTAGTTTCTACCATTTATAAAATGTCCCCAACATTTTTTAAAACATGTCCATCAAGTTAATGAAAAGGGAAAATAGATGTCTTTAAATTAACTAAGAAAGTATTAAATCTCCATGTTTGAGAGGTTAAATGTTCTACCATTTTTGCATACAGAATTATTTTGAAGATGAATCCATTCTCACAATAGTCTCTAGTCTTGAGTCTTTAGAAAGACCAGCTAACTTAGCTATATCTCCTTCCTCCAGTTATTATGCTTCACCAACCAAAAATGAAAATAGATGTTTGCTAAAGCCCTGTAAATAACAAATAATGGAATATAAATATTTGTTGTTATCCTCTTTCTCTCCTTCTTGTCCTCTAAGGATGCCCACCCTCTCCCTGCTCTGTCCTGTTCAGAGGGGGCAGCTTTGAGACTCTGTTCATCCCTTCCTCCACTTGTTTGTCGTCTGCTTTGCCTCTCTGACCTAGATCTGCATATTCTCCCTCACTCTCTCTCTGCCTCTCTCCCTTATCCCTCCTATTCTCTCTCTCATTATCTAACCCTCTTAACTTCTCACAATCTCCTCTTTATGCCTTCTCATTATTTCTGCCCTCCTCCCTCTAGATGTCTCGCTTACTTTAGCGCTGTCCTTTGTATTTTCTGTCTCCTCCTCTCCCTTAGCTCACAGCTCAGTCCTGCAGGAACATGACCGTGCTGAGCGCTAAAGCTAACGAAACAGCGTTCAGTTTGGAGCTCAACGGGCAACTATGACACAAACTGAGGGCTCCCTGCAACACTTTCACTTTGCTAATGCATCCGTGTGCTTTCTGCAAACCGCAATGCACTGATACACTGACTCCCCTAAGCAAAACAAACACACATACCGAATTCTTGCACGCACAAATGCTTTTATCTATACTTCCATCTGTCATCATAGTGAGCAAGTGGAGCATTAACTTCAATCATCACAGAGACATTTCAAATGATGTCTTCTAATGCGTCAAAATCACAATTTTCCCCTTTTAATCCTGTAGAAATATTTGGACTAAATATATAGCAAAACATCTGTCAATCTCTCACACACACACACACACACACACACAAACACACACACACAGAGAGTTGTGACACTGCCAGGCCAGGTGTGTTTGAGCGATAACAGACCAAATTGACTATGTTTGTTCCGCTCGGGTGGCCCTGCTGAGATGGAGACAGCAGATTGATACAGAACTGATCTCCAATCAGCCTTCAGGCGGATGCATCGAGGTGGAGTCGTTACTTGGCGTCCTACCTGCTGGTGAGTGTTTCAAAACAACCGTATGGAAATGGAGTATAGGTTCCACCAAACTAAATATGAAAATGCTCACAAACCAGAGCATTACCCATTAGTTTAATCTGCTGCAAATATACTGTATATTAATCATGGGTCATTGTTTTACACAATAACACTCAAAAGGTTAGAGGCGACAGGATCATCTCCCTCCATTCATTGTGGGATGTTTCTAAATCCACTGATATTTTCTGTTTACTCTGTCCCAACATTATTTGATGATTGGTCTTACGCAAGTGTTGATTACAAGCCAACACAGCTGCAATTTAATACAATTAATAAGATAACCTTCCATAAAACATCTTAAAAAGTTACATTTTCAAAGACCGGGTTATACAACATTAGTTTATTTGTCCTTTTGAGCTGAAAAAAATATTTTCATATTCAATAAATCGTGTTTCTTCAATCAAGACCTTCTTTTGCTAGTAAACGTACATTTCCAAGCTGTCATCTAAAGAGTTTTCCAGCTGTGATTCAGATCACCACTCTTCATGTGGTCTATAAGAGCTCATAATGAAATCTTGAGATGAAAAACAGAGGCCAACATCACGGTGCTATCTCATCTCTCATGGTATCAGTCCCCCTCCATGAGCACCATGTGGGAGGCGTCAGGCTGACACAACGTACAACCATCCAGTAATTATCATCAACACATAATTATGATTCATTACTGCTGCCGAGCGACAGTGAACGCCTATAAAGTCCTCGGTACATAGATGAGGAGAGAGTGTGTCTTAGGAGGGAAAAAGAGGTGTGTCTGTAATGATTCTTTCTTTTAACGATTTTTCTGCTGCTGGGAGCTGAAAGGTGAGGGGAATATACACACACACACACACACACACGCCACTGATGTAAGCGACTCTTCATCATTCTCAGCTTGCAGCCTCAGTTAGGCGAGACCAACCTGCCCGCCTTAATACAACCTGCTGCTAGATATCATGACACCAAAGCTTCTGTGTGTGTGTGTGTGTGTGTGTGTGTGTGTTATCATGTGAGTGTGAAAGAAATGCTTTCACAGTGTGTGTGTATGTAGTTTGTTTGTGTGTGTGCGCGCGTCCATGCCCTTGCCAAGTCAATTACACAGATCCCACCGCCCCCCCGCCCCCTCGGATACATTTACTATGCAGGACACTTCCTGTCGTAGCCTAGCAACAGTCTAGGCTGGCCAGAGTACAGTGGGCACGACACTTGAACACAGAAATTACACACACACACACATTCAAAGACAGGGAATAAGAGATCCTGATGTGGGAGAGTTGTTATGTAGAAGAAGAGAATGGGTGAGGAAAGGAGGAAGGAGAGGAGGAAGGAGAGGAGGGAGAAGTGATTGAGAAATGAGGGAGGGGATGAGCTGGATTTCACCGTGCATCTGTCCTCAGTGTGTGCTCGCTGTGTGGCCAAGCTGCAAGGTCAGAGGAAACCATCCAATTTGACTCTCAAACGGCAGCGTGAGGGAACTTTCTGATTTAAAAATAGATCCCTCTTTGGTTGTAACCCCATTCTTTACACGAGGCAGAATTCAAACACCTCCATCGTTGGATCTGCATGTTTTAGCCCATTAACTACAAATCTCATTACTAAAGACAGTTTTAAAGCCCGCCATATTAAGATTGATTTCCAACTTTGTAGAGAGCCATTGGTTTTTATTCATTCCACTTAGATGACAAAGCAGATAGCAGAAACTTAAAACTTTAATTAGGGCGTTCATTATCATAGACCGCTCAAGATTTATATGCAACTTTCTTTGTGTTTATCTCGTCGTGATGAAGCAGGTGCACGTTTTTGAAAGAACTGCAGGGATTCCCACACTTCCTATACTTTCATGATATGATACAAATCCTCTAGCTTTCATAACTGTGGCTATTGTTTAGACCGTCATCTACTCAATAAATTGATGAGTTGAAATGGAAACCTGATCCGCGGCCCTGCATGTGTCTATCTGCAGCTGTGCTATCAATAAAAAGTCATAATTATTCTCGACTCAGCTCACTCAATGCAAGGTTTTTCAGGAGCCATTTGAAAGAAAATAAGATTTTTCAACATGTCAGGTCACTTTGAATGTTTTTGATACACCCCCACAAAACTAGTGACAGATTGGCAGACTATGTTGCCAACTCTTTGTCAATAGGAAATGGGTCACACCATAATCCTAATCTGTGACGTCATGCTAATCTATGCACCAGACACACACACACGGAAATAATTGACTGAATGGCATATAAGCATGCTCTCCTGGCACAGGGCCTGTCGGCATGGTAACAGTATCATTGGGGAAAAGTGGGCTATGGGATGTGCCCGTGGGCTTTCAATCTATACACTTTTCTTTCAGTCTGCCTCTCTCTGACAGGCAGGACCTAGAGGGAGATTGCCCACTGCTGACACACACACACACACACACACACACACACACACACACACACACACACACACACACACACACACACACACAACTGTGGTTTGGTTGTGTTAGGGTTGAAGGATTTCAGACAACCGGTATTACAGTCTATGCCCTCCTATCAACATCCACTGGTTCTATGGTCTGTAGGCTTGAATTCCCAGCATGCTCAGCAGGTGTCAGAGCCGCGGTTCAGAATTAAAGCTAATTTCGGCAAACAAACGATACAAACACAGCTCTGCTCGAAGAAGCCAAAAGAAATAAGGGTGCAATACAACCTGACACACCTCATTGCAGTTCAAACACCTGCAATCATTCCGCATTTCCACACACACAATTACGAGCTCACACACAATCGTGCACGCTGTTGTGGAATCAGTGAAGCAGTAAATAAAAGTGACAAAGGCCTCCATTCCAATCTACTCCTGCACTGCCCAGGAAATATAGAAGCGCCCCGAGGCTGCTCTCACACTCACACATGAGAAAGCAAGGGAGGCGGAGTGAGACAGAAAAGAGATTTAAAAAGGGGGAGAAGATATAACGAGCCAGTAAAGATGAGGGAAACATGCAGAGGGAAAGACTTTGTGGGAGAAGGAGGTAGTAAAGAAGAGGGAGAGGATGAGGTGATGAGAAAAAGTAAAAAGAAAGAAGAGAGCAACAGAGATGAGAGCAATGATCTGTGGGATAGTCCATAGGGCTTTTATTGACGGGTGAGGGGGGGGTTGTAGGAAGGAGAAGCTGCATTTTGCGACAGTAAGCCTTGGAGTGTTGATTCCACTCCGAGTGAACCGGTGTTATCTGCTAAAGCCGGTTGAAACAATAATCTATCGGCAGCATATAGCTGTTCATTAACCTGCCAGCTCACAGTACAACAAGCTAATTAACAAGCAAGAAATGTAGGAGAAACGCAGAAATCTGGGTTCAGGGAAAGGATTTGGCGCAGTGATAAATAATCACAAATGCAGGCACACAAACTGTTTCAAAAAGTAGAACAGAAGTCGGCAAACAGGCCAAAACACCCACGTTTGATCACAAGCAACAAAAGCACATCTGTCACTGCCTATGGAGGTGTGACGGGGCTGGAAACCGAAAAGGCAGGGCGTAAACACCAAGCTGGATAAGTCCATCATCGCGCGACAGGAAATATGATTCAGTTAAATGTTATATATGTAAAGAGGCGCTTTGTGTGAAGGCATATGTGTAAGGTCAGGAAACAGAGAAAGCGTGTCCTCATCCTTATACAGCCTTTGATGTGATGGAAATAAATCAACACTAACAGGATAACTACTCGCTGGATGGACGTACGTGTGTGTGTGTGTGGTGTGTGTGTGTGTGTGTGTGTGTGTGTCCAATGCTTATTTATGGAAGGCATTTGAGGCTGACCCAGATTGAGTGAAACATAAACAGATGAACTGTGGACTAACAATGCTTTTCAGCTTGATGCCGTTAGAATCTAAACAGATGCGTGACCCAGTAAAACTGTTAACTCTATCCAGTCTCAACAGAGTGGCCACAAAGTAACATGTAACCTCATAAGTGATTCACTAGCTCATTTACACAGGTTAACTCTCTAATGCACTTACTGAGTAATTCACTCTGTTAGCCACTGACCCGCCCAATCACCCACTTATCTCAGAAATCAAACTGTCTGCACAACTCAGAATCACCACAGACAGGCAGAAAAAACGAAACCCTGCGACAACATCGGCAGAGGAAGCTGATACACAAGTGGAAAAAGACAGAGTGGGTGAGTGTGCATGAGTGGGGGAACACAACAAGGGAGGAGGGAGGGTTGCGTGGAGGAGGCAAAGCAGCAGGTTCAGCACATCGGCATCACGCTCCAGCGGCTCTGGAGGTCAAACGAACAGCCGAGCTGATTTACTGCTTAGAGTGGAGGTGAGGGAGAAACAGATGAGCGAGGCCGAGGACAAGATAAACAGAAAACATGAATAAAAGAAGCCGCTCAGATGAACAAGGGCAAGGAAGGAAAATGAAAATATGGACGCTCTGAAAAGACACTATAGAGAGTCAGAGCTTGTATAGGTTATTGATTTAAGTATTAATGGGCAGTGATTCACATTATGGCAAAATAAACCTTGGCTCAATAGCTCTTAACAGTGCACGCTATCAATTAAAGAGAAGGGGGTCTGACTGTAAAGAGACTGAAGTAGAAAGAAAACAGACAAACAGAGAGTGAGAGATTGCAATTGACATCAAGCATGGCTAATTGACCCTGTTATAGGTGGAAGGAGTGCATTGTGGGTAAGTGGGGCATGTGGCCTTGGGGGAAGTCAGAGCGATAATGTAGGCTAATGAACACACTGCCAGGTGTGAGTCAGCGTGAGTGTGTGAGTGTGTGTCGCTGCATCTGGCTGGAACGAGCACATCTGCTGTTCCCACGGTAACAAGCAACATTTGCCTCGGACGCGGTTCACTCATAATGAGGACAGAGGAGATTGAAGTGTGTGTGTTTAAGTCAGGGTGTGAGGACAAACAAAAACAATACAGCAATAAAGAGGGGCAGTGACACGGTGTCAAACTGTAAACAACTGCTACAATGCTACACCTGGGACATGCACTGTATAGAGCAACATGCACTTATTGTACACACAATTAAACACAAACCATACAGAGCCCTATAGCCTGCAGACACTCCCAGGAGAGACCTTCTGAGATCCCATTAGCACCTATGTTACCGTATAGAACTACATTCTTTATTCCTTTACATTATCACGCTAACTGCAATTTACTGATGCAGCAAGCATTACTGGCCTCTGGTCTCCACCGGCGGCTGAATGAGTAATGTACTCCCCTCGTGCAGAACGTACCACTGAGGTGTTGATGCCAACGGTAAGACACAAATTAGTGCATTCTTGGGAATGTTTACTGTATAAATATATATATAAAGTAGCTGTGAATATATCTGGGCTCAAGTAGAATTGAACTGATGAGATTTACAACCCATTATGGTCCTCTTTCAGATGATTATTTACAAGAAAACCTGAGTGGAAGACAATACACTTTGAGATTATTGTGAGTTTTTATGTCTCTAATCACTTTAAAGGAAAATAATAAATACAAAAAAGACAATATAATGGTTGGGAGCCTGTAACACCGGAACTAAGGTACAATTTTAGCTCATTTTTCTAGCATCATTATTCTGTCAGGGAGTTTTTAGCTCGGTTTGTCTGTCGAGCAGGATTATGAAAAAACGTCTGACCTGATTTTTCATGAAACTTGGTGGAATTATGTAGCATGGGCCAAGGAAGAAGCAATTACATTTTGGACCATATCTGAATTACAGCAGACACACCAATTATGTTTCAGTTACTTGAAACATTGCGAGATAGGGCATTGGTGCGGCATTAATGGGATGTTGTAATAATTGGGAAAATACAACAAATCTTCTTTGTGGCATCCATGTTGTTTCCAAATAACAACTTAAAGCTCATGAAGTCAGAGAAACACCTTCCCAACTCGAGAATGGGACCATCTGAGAAGCATGTGAATGCATTACAGGCTTTGGGGAAGGTCTGAGTAGCTACATTATCACACCATTAGAGGCGTTGGGAAGAAAACTGTATGTTGTGTTAGAAACATATCATTCAGTATTTTCCCAACAGTTGCAATACATCTTAACAGCACCCCAAACTACATCTTTCAAAATGATACAGTGGAACGATACAGTATAACAAAACATTATACAGTATATAAACCCAGATGTATTGCAGTACTGTTGTATCAACAGCATTAGATTGTGGAAAAGGGTATAACTAATACATTTGATTACTAACTGTGCAAACGGAGCTGGGCAAGTTCAGGTTAGCAGTGAACTGTTTTACTGGGCAACTCTGTGATGGAACGCTTAACCATTTTAAAGAGTAAGGCCAAGAGTAAATCACACAAGAAATAACACTACACAATGTTATGCCAAATCTTTGTCAAGCTACCATTTTAGTATGATCACCGAGTACTTTCAAAGAGATACACTCTACACTCTTGCTTGTTTGATCTTCTTTCGTGCTGAGAAACACTCGCTGGAGGAGTTAAGAACATCAAACAAAGAGGAATAAATGTCGTCACGATTTCTTCTATCCTTGTTTCGGAGTCTTTTATGCCAAGCTTTAACACTTCATGCTGCTGCTCTGGGGTCTCTGTGTGTGTGTGTGTGTGTGTGTGTGTGTGTGTGTGGTGTGTGTGTGTGTGTGTGTGTGTGTGTGTGTGTGTGTAAAAAATCTCCCACAGTCCTTTGCAGTGTGACTTCCAGCAGATAAGGCAGATAAAAAAACAACTTTGAAGTTATATTCGGTTCTTAAAGAGGGCAGAGGAGGAGAGGTGAGCCGGGGCGCAACAAAAATAAAATAAAATGGAGGTTCAAGCGATAAGGTGACCGAGGAAGAGAAAAAGAGAAAGATATAGGGGGTAAACAATATAAAACATTTATTTGAACCATATTCCTGATCTTATCTTTACTTTTTTTTTTATTGTGTTTACATCCCGATCCCCTGGATTTCCACGGTAACAAGATTATCATGACATCGAAAGTCGCAACTGCATGTTTTTCATATTGTGGTTTATCATATGACTTTCTCAGGAGCTAGAGTCATGCACTCCTGAGAAGAAACAAACATACACAGAGACGTGAGAGCATGTCACCACATACATGCTCCTTCAAACGCTTGTTCACACACACTGGTTACACACACTCCGCTACAGTAAATGGAAGGCACACAGCTGCTCTTTGTACAGAGAGGCTGTCACAGTGGGTGAGCTTATAAAAGCCCATACGGCCCAGGTCCCCAACTGTCGCTTTGTGTGTGTCTCAGAGCGGCTGGTGAATATTTAAAGAGAGCGAGGAGCACTTTGCCTGGCCACGAAGAGAGGCAGAGTGGATGTGTTCTGTCATCAGAAAGAAGAAGATTGGTTCCCTCTTTTTTTCTTCCTCTGTCTCCCTGCATGGCGACAACAGACTCCCGGCAATAAAAGGATGTGAACAGCACAGGCACATTCACACACACACACACACACACACACACACACACACACACACACAGTAACCCACACAATAACAGGAAATGTTTTGCCGCTGAAAGAGCCGTGGAGACAGTCGTTGAGGCTGAGTATGTCATCGTTCACGTGCCTGTGCATGTGTGAGTGTTTGTGTTCCTATGAGTGAGATATGATTAGTTGCCCTCTCAATGTGTCCTTGGATCCATCACGGAGAAAAATGACTTTTCCCTCGGGAATGAAGAGGAGCTGCGATTAATCAATTAGCCAATCAATGAGTCTGTCAGTCAATAAGTTGTCCTGTCAGTCATTAGTGAGTGTTTCTCGCAATTGGCTAGCGAGGGGAGGATGTTTTTCCCGCCCCTGCGAGGCGAAGAGCTTCCTCGATTCAGAGAACTGTAATTCCCAAAAGCCACATCAAATATTCACAAGCATAAGAAAGAAGCGGGAGACGGTACAGAACTGAAGCAGGATAAAATAAAATGTAAAAAAAGAGCGCATGTAGGGGAAGGAGGGAGGCCTGGAGATATGAGAGTGGAGGAGAGAGACGCGGCAGAGTAAAGGAAGGAAATCCAGATGAGGGAGTGAGATGATGAGAGAGAGTGACAACTGTAGGAGAAGAGAAGGAAGCTAATGCAAGAAACAGAGAGGGGATGACGAATAGGGAGAGGAGTGGAGAGAGAATGTGTTTAATTATTCAGCATTACCCGTGTTCTCTATTTATGGCCCTTTTAGAGCAGCCAGCAGAAGCTATATATACGTATACTGTAGGCAAAGGCTGATCCCTTAAGTACAGCACACCAGGGAAGTTTCAGCACAAAAAAACAAGAGAAAAGAGAAGAAAAACGTAATTACATATTGATAACAGAAGAGCGAGGGGTGATGAAGTGATGGGGATGATTAAACAGAGGAGAAAAAACAAGCCATGGAGATGTAAGATGAGAAAGGAGACAGAGGGAGAAGTCGAGCTAAAATTATCTTTTCGCTGCAGCTACTCATCTATCACTGTTCTTGGACAAACTCTTTTTTGCTCACAGAGAAATTGCAACAAATAAAAACAACAAAAGACAACTTTTCAAGACATTTTTTAATTGAGATGAGATGTTGGATGTACGTGAGGGAAAAGAAGAAGGATGGAGAGAGAGGACGGAGCAGATCTGTATCATTTAACTAGATGGGGTAATGGAATTGTTGATAAACCAGTTATCGCTTATTCCCAGACACACAGAACTGCAGCACATACTGGCCCTTTAACAACAACATAAAACACAGTACTACTGGCCATTACTATCCCCAACACACAAAAGGACGCATGCATGGGTACACTTAAACCTACATATCTCTGGCTTCATTACCCACAGTACACTGAGTAAAAGCTACTGCAGCAGAATGCAGAGGACCGGTCTTAGAGTCATGTTTTTGCTGCAGGAAAAACACCAAAGTATCTGATTTGAGGATGTTAATCTAAAAGATGTCAGCTGGAGGTTCTTAGCTTTTACCTGATGCATTTTTCACTTCATCCAACAGACTTATTACATTTTGAATAAGCCCGAGTGAAGCCTAAATGTGTCCAGCCAAATAAATAAATAATTTAGTTTCAGTGAATTAAAAAACAGTAACGTTGAAGTTGGGACTTTAACTAATAACATTGATCTAAAAATTAAAAATAAGCTTGGAACAAATAAGTAGAAGCTTGAATAGAGGACTTTTGTATATTCATAATTTTTCTAAACTGCTGCAGCAGACACTGGTGTTCAATAGATTACCGAGGCAAAACGTGTCTACGTGCAGTGTTTGATCACAGACACACTAGAACAATCTGGCTCCTGGCCACAAAGCAAATTGACTTTCTTTTTGGAATCAGAATAAGAATTAATATCATGTTTACAGCCCGCCTGACTCCTGAATCTAAACTCCACCGGTGTTCACTCTGCAGCACACGTTGATCCAGATAGGGATACTAACAGTCAGGAGCTATATATAGTATTGATGGTATTCCCACATGTCGTTTTTATGATATAACAAGTGTCTAAAAATGGTTCACAGAGAGCCGGAGCAATTCCGTTTCACTAATACTCACCGGGCTAAAGGTCAATTTATCATCTCAGTGACTCAGAGATTCACCTGCTCACAAGAAGATGATGCTCTTCAGGCGGCTGCCTCGGCCGTATGAGGAATTTAAAATAGATGGCATTTTGACTCAAGTGACTGGCTCTTATCTGAACGGATGAATCCAATCTTGTCCGGATTTACTTCTGTATTTCCTTCCAAAGCATTGAAGGGCAAATATTAGAGTAGTACAAAGCATGTTTTCTGCCCTTATAGTATTTAGGCAAGTTGACAACTTATATTTCAATTAGAACTACTCTTTAAATATTGATTCATTCGATGATTAATGTCCTCAAATAAATATTTGATCTAAAAAATGTCAGAACGTAGTTTAAAACTGAATATTTTGCTTGTGTGCTTGTTTGTCTGAACAACATAAAAACCAAACCTTCTGTATCTGGTTTCCCCATAAGATAAAAAGTCTGTATGTGATCGTGTGATTTGACAAAACGATGGTATGTGAGCGCTCAATAACTACAACCTAGCGAGCTCTCCAGCCTGTCATTACAGAGTGCCCTGGGGCCCATCTTAACCACCCTACACCACTGGAGTTTATTTCCTTTTTCCCTTATGAAAACAGTTGAGGTTACATTATTTGTCAACAAATTCAGCTCTACTGTTTTACTGTGAAATTTACAACCATGACATTTAGAATATGTGCAACATATCTTACCCAATATTTAATAATATTTAGCACCTCAGGACAACTTTAAATATAAATAATCTAGCACGAACAATGTGCAAATTATGATAAATGATCTCCAATTCTAATTCATACATTGAAAACTTTATAGGTGTACACAAAAAATCAAACAATAAGAATATCTTTTCAAATGGATCTGTCAATCTACAGCTGTAACAAAATCAACTTCAGTCCAGACTGTTGAGTATTTCCCACAGAGTGACACCCAATCACAAGCCAGCGTGCAGCAGCTGGACGGACCACAGACCCGACTAGCCGCTGCTGTTGCCACGGTAATGTATAGGAACAGACCGGCTGAATGTCAGCCAGCAAATGAGCCGTGACTTTCACCAAGACAGCCGAGTCAGCAATACATGGATACACATAACTCTCCTGTTCGCCATTCCTTTTGTGATTTTTCACCAGCGACACCCACACACACACACAGGCACACAAGTATGTCAGATTACTTCTACAAGCCTGGAGAAGCATGTCCCACCTCGGCCTGACCTTTCATTCTGTCCAATCAGCTGTAAGACCAGCTCCTCTCCATCACCACCTGACCTAGACTCTCTGCTCCATTAGACACAATTTCACACTCATAAAATACCTGCCCTCACAAGGAACTTCACATGTCCATACCTACACAAATTGAACAAACACATGTTTATTCCAGATTAAACAAACATGTGCAGGCTGATGCAACATCCTGCAGAGTGGCAGGATGAGGAGAAGAATCAGGAAAAGGAAGTGAAGACCAGAGAACGTCGGGCCATCATGGAGGGGAGAGGAAGTTCAGTCACTGACATGGACTGAGAGATAGTGTTTAAACGACAGCGGGGAAACAGCTGACTCCAGCTGACAGCTAAAACCCTAAACCACAGTAATGTCACAACATCAGACACTGAGCACAAACACTTCCTGTGTATCAGAAACACTTCCCCTTGAAATACCTCATCTAGAAGGGAAGAATTATAAACCCAATGCTCACTTATGGAAAGTAATTCAAATAAAGCAGGGAAAAAGAGAGGAAGTGGAGAAAAAGGAGCAGGGGAAATTCTCTTAAAAGCACTTTAATGTGCCCCAGTTTCTGCTTCTCCTCCCTGCATTTTAGTCTCTTACATTCGCTCCATTTCTCTCAAGCTTGTACTCTGCTTTTATCTCCTGTCTTTTCTGTTTCCTTCAGTTACAGTGCACATGTCCACCCTTTATTCAATTTGGCATCTTGGAAAGAATGAACAGAAGCTGATAAGGGAAAAGCGTGCTATCAAACAGACAGACTAATGTCAAGGCTGTTTATGTGTGTATCTTACCTTGTACACCTGCCATAGGTGCCATTTCCCACCAGCTCAACCAGCTCAAAGATGCCAGCAGGATCCTAAAACGACAAAGGGAAACAGTGAGATTATTAGGATGGAAAGGACTTACACATACAAATATTAATTCGCGATTAAAACAGTCAACAAAAAAAGGTTTCCAAATATTTGAGAGCAAGTACAGTGTATGTTGAATCCCATTAAAGCAGTGTTCATATGGATGACAAATGATGATATGTCTATTTTCTTAGAAGAACAAGTGGGTATTGATGTCAAAAATCAGTCGATGGATCAGTCAGCCCAACAATTTAGTTCAGAATGAAGCGATTTAATGAATTGCTAAGATTTTTTTTACGGAAATTCAAGAGAACAAATCCTATTGACTTTTGAACTTTCCACCTAGTGTCATCAGATAGAAGCCTTAGCTGTAAGCTTCTCTGTGCTAATGCGCTAATGCTAGAATGCTAACAGGCTACAATACGATAACGAATGTTGTTTACGTGCTAAAAATCATCATGTTAGCGTTGCCATTATGAGCATGTTAGCATGTTAGCATTTAGCTCAAGGCGCCGCGTTGAAAAAGTACACTGACCCATCAGCATGGCATTAGCTTCTTTGTCCTATTTGTCATAGAGCAACATTGGAGAAGTGTATTTTTAACAAAGATGTGCGCTTGATCTCTAACCGGAGCAGTGCTTATGTCTTGCTCCATCAACCGAAGTATCTGGGTGTTTATACATTGGTCTGAAATGCAGTTCTGGATTGTTTTAGGCTCGTGTCCAGACTACCTAATAATTTAAGCCCACAGTCGCTAGGTTGCCAACAAAGTACTCGACGCATCTTTGACAAGGAGCAACTTGAACAGAGTACAAAACCCACTGACCCCCGCACACACACACAGACACACACACACACACGCACGCACCTCCCCCTTACTCTCTGCCGCGTGTTGCTACGGCATTCCAACAATAGCTGGTATTCACCCTCTCCTTCCTTCTCTCTCTCTTTCACACTCTCTCCGTTCCACCAGCTTCTGTTCTCCAACCAGCCGAAGTCCATCTATGTCTCTCTCACTCTTTTATCTACACATCCTTTCTTTCTCTCCTCCATTCCTGACAGTGTCCAGGACAAGTCTTTCTTTCAATGCTCCTCTCTTTCCAACTGAGTCCGAGGAACACTGAGGCCCTTTTCCCAGCTTCTGTAATGTCTCTTTTCTTCCTGTTCATCGTGGTATTTAAAAGTTTTGTAAATGTTTCATTTAATAAGGGCTGCTCCCACTACAGCTTCACTCTCACATGCAAGGATCAGAATGCAAAAAGTTGTCCAACTATTTTCGTAATGCAGTTTGTCTTTTCCACATTTCAATACAAACAATTTAATAACGATGTTTAACAATATTATTCATTTTGTTCCATTCTTAACTGTCTTCAACTTTGTACTTCTACCAAAGGTGCCTGTGGAGATGTTAGATCTAATGGTAGGCCCATATTAACGAAAGAAATCGCATATTTAAAATGTCTTTAATCAACAGTCCTAGGCTGTAAATGAACTAATCAATAGTGAGAGGTATGGTAGTTTTGCAGAGCTCTAACTCTATAGATACTTATTGCTTTGGGTGCAGCCAATTCTCCTCAGTCATCTAATAATATACCAGTATCCAAGATAAATTCTGTCATTCATCATTCTTTATTTCCTTTTGAAAATTAATCTCCAATATCATCTATGGACAAGCGGAAGAATAGGTGTGAAAATTAGATCTTCTACTGGCAAAGCTGGAGGCTTATTTTGTTGCTGATTCATGGAAATAGACTGCTGTATTGTGAAGATCCGCGCCGGGACTCATGCAAAGCTTGGGGAAGGCGATATTACACAATAGCATCTTTTCACAGACAATTCCCCTCTCAATAAAGCGTCACTTTATTTCCGTTCTGAAAAGCCACATGCACTCTATTTCCATCCTCGTCCCTCGCGTCTGTGACTTGTCACTTCTCTCTCTCCTGCGTTTGTCTTCCTTTTTTGACTCTTTGTTGCTTTCTTCTTCTTCTCTTACTGTAATTCTCTTCCATGCCATGTCTGTGAATTTACAGTCAAACTTTCAGCTAACTTTTCTGGCTTAAAACGCAGATCTGAGTGTGCTGCAAGTAGTATAAAGAGAAGACTAACTGGATTATAGCTGAATGAGAAAAAGGAAATAGGATTTTGGGGCGCTACAGAATAGTATTGTGTACATGCTCAACTTGTCTGTATGTTTATAGATTTTGTGTAGGTTTTCTCTCCTTCCTCTGTTCTTTTCGCAGTTTTCTCTACCTTCTCTTTGTCTCCCTCGCTCTGTCTCCATTTGTTTGTTTCTGCGAGTCTCAGCAGACCTGTCAACCTGTCAGCGTTTTCAGAAGACAGGGCCTTTTTCTTGCTCTCCTCTTCCTGTGTTTTTTTATCATCGTTATTTCTCTGTTTTGTGCAGCAGACACTCACCAATGCACTTGCCCCTCACATACAAACACACACAAACTCTCACACTCGGTCTCAAGTACATCCTCTCGCTGTCTCGCTCTCTCGCACTCTCATAATCACACTCATACATTCACAGTGTGCCAAAAGCGCACTCCTACACAAGGGCTAGTGTTCAAATGTTCTAAAGAGTGTGAGTGGGCTCCAAACCAAGAGTGTGTGTCTATGAAACTGAGTGTACGTGAGAAAAAGAGAGTTGAAAGAGACTGCAAGCCTCTTTCAACAGTGCAGACAGCAGCTTTCTGCAAACTCTGCAACTGTTTTCCTTGCCATCAGGCCTGCAGCTTATGCAGGTAGATTTTTCCTCCCTTCACTTTTTCTCTCTTAAAGTGTGTGTGTGTTTGTGACAGTTGTGTGAATTAACTTTCAGAGCTGCATGCAAAGCTCTGACAGCAACTCCCCAGACACATTGAAGGATGCACTATCTTTCTCTTTCTGTTTATACACAACAGAAACATACACAATCCATGCAAAAAAGCTAATGTAAATGCATATGCATATAAGCACCCCATTCACCGGAAGACACGTGATGTAGACATGCATGTGGTTCCTCGTCTCCATGCACTAAAGAGCGCGGCGGCTAGAGAAACAGAGCATTGTTGCTGCTCCAGTTCATACATGCCCTTAGGCTGGCTGATAAAAAATATATAGCACGATATCATTCATATTTTATAGGCCACTTGCATGATAAGCTCTCAGCGTTCACAAGGCTTTGTCAGTGCGTCTGCATGTGTGCGTGTGTGTGTGTGTGTGTGTGTGTGTGTGTGCGTGTGCGTGTGCGTGTGTACGCATGCTGTGCACATCTGTATGCCAATGCTTTAGAGATCCTTATGACATAGCAATTTTTCCCCTTCCCCTTTTTATGTTGTGGTCCTTCTTGAGCGTTTGCCAGCGTCACATGACCTCACTGGTGGCTGATGAATCACAGTGTGTGTGTGTGTGTGTGTGTGTGTGTGTGTGTGTGTGTGTGTCAGCCTAAATTGCTCAGTTCAGAGGTATTGTTCAGATCTGACTTTTTTAGGTTGGCCTATATAAGATACCAGTGGTCACACTCCAAGAGGAACAAAGGAACAATAACAAAGAAGTAACACGCAGTAAGCATAGGGGCCACTGAAGTCAGCGTTTACAGATTCATAAATAGTCAGCAAATTTGTGAGCAAATGATAACAAGGAGGAGGACAAAAAAAACACATTTTCTACCTCTGTACTGAGGTGTGTGTGGATGGTGAGTTAGACCCAGAAGTGTTTGTGAATGGCTTCATTGAAACCAGAATTTCAAAATATCAGGGGCTACTTTTAAATGAATCTGTCAGAGCCTTTCCAATGACTCCTGCCAGCGCAGACATTTTATAAATAAAGATCTATATTAACGCAAAAGTTGCATGAACTCTAATCTGAACGTTCCGACTGTGGTCACTTTGCATGAAATCAGACGTGTATCTGATAAAACCACATATATGGAGTGGCCCAAAGATCAGATCAATATAGGCTTAGACTGTCGGGGGACACCTTACTTCTTCCTTCTCTCTGTCTGTACCCGTGCACTCTCATGTTCCGAATAACCCAGCTTCCCCCAAATTTATTTTTGGTGTCTATCTACGCCGGGATCCTGAGTCGTGGCTGATCCTGCTGCTGTGGTCCTGAGTCCTGGATCCTGAGTCCTGCATCCTGAGTCCTGGATTTCGAGTTGTGGCTGAACCTGTCACTGCGGTCCTGCCTGACTCTCATCATACTACTTCCCTGATGGCTCCCACAGGATTGTTGACATCCTCGTGGATTCATCTTCTTATTATAGACACATGCATTTCCAAACATTTGGTCTACCTATGTTGTAAATGTATTATCTCTTCGATTTACACATGGCATCTATTGCACGTCTGTCCGTCCTGGGAGAGGGATCCCTCCTCTGTTGCTCTCCCTGAGGTTTCTCCCGTTTTCCCCTTTAAACTGTGGGGTTTTTCTTTGGAAGTTTTTCCTTGTCCGATGTGAGGGTCCAAGGACAGTATTGTCATACTGATATTCTGTACAAACTGTGAAGTCCACTGAGACAAATGTAACATTTGTGATATTGGGCTATATAAATAAACATTGATTGATTGATCGATCAATGTGACTTGTGGTTTTCACACTCAGTTATGAAACCTGAGTTACAGAAAAACAAAACTTAGACTTTTGCTTGCAGTCTGAATGTAGGCTTACCCAAGCTGCTGAATAACAGCAATATCTAATCAAAGTTTGAAAAGTTGTTCATTGTAAAATAAGAGACACACATCAGTTCTCCAAAAATGTTATTTTTTTAGAAAGAGCTTACTGCGGAAGGGGTCGTTGTTTTACTCATCCACTAGTTAAAATCAATTAAATGAAATATAGTGTAATATAGTGTCATAGCCGACCAGACATCTGAAGATTTTCCAAACCCACAAAGCAGCATGACTTCCTTAAATTTTTATAAGAATATTTAAAAAGGGAACTTCAACCTGAAAGGCTTTGACCCAACAGAAGTGATGAAGTGTGTTAAAAAAGGACACTACCTCAATCGCTACTTAGTGTAGAAGTCCAAAGTTATCTTGCCAGCATTTAGTGCAACATTCAAAGCATGGCATTCATTGGTCAAAGATGGCTATCTCCATTAGACTCACCAGGTACTAGCTTTTCTACAGACATCCCTGTACATTCACTGATAAAAATGTGGTTTTGGTCTCGATCACTTTGCCTACAATTCCTTTTGTTTATTCCTTTGCCGTTTCTCCTTAACATGGAATGATTTTGTGTAAAAGCAGAATGAAGTAGGATTAACTTTGGCCATGAGGACACTGAAATGGATGCAGCACAGGATCCACTCTTTTCTTTGAACAGGGGAGATTGAGCAGTGCAGGCCATTAGAAATAATGGGTTTTAGAGTGCAGGGCTGCAGTGCCTGTGAGCCACTTTACAACATGTGTGAGGACTTTTTCTGACTGCATTCGTTCTGTCTTTCCTCAATCCTCTCCACTGCATTCCTTACCTTAACTCTTACCTAGCCAACAGCTTATCCTCATTCTAACCTTGACCCTTTAACCGGGACAAAGGCCTTCCATTCAATCATGTGTAAACAAATGAGAAGGTAATACAGGGCACAAGGACCATAAATGCATTTCATTACAACATTGGACCACGTCAGCAGAAAAGATATGAGTAAACATTTGTAGGTCAACGATTCAATCTCAAATGTGTCTTTTATTCCTGACCAACAATAGTCACAACGTTTTTTTGTGACTAGCTTCCCAATACTGCCATTATGTTGTGGGTCAGTTTGACCTATTTAAGCTTTGAGTCGTTACCTTATTAAGTCACATGTCCTCACTTAAACCTTACTATCTTGAATACCTCACTGAGAGCATGAGAGAGTATGAGAGAGTTTTAAATAGTAAGATGTAGCAAAATTGTAGGTGTTTGGGGAAATATTTAGCATCCTCTGATGTGAAATGAGACTTGAGTAGAGGAATATACTGCAAAAGTTTTGTGTAAACAAGTTTATGTCGTTTGTCTTTTGGTAAACATGCCCAATTGACTTTATTCATTGGTACCTCTCTCCGTTTTTTTATTCTCCTTTCGCTGTGGAAGCATGCCATAAAAAGAAATGACTGATGGTCAAACAGGGCGAGTAATACAGTACCTTTAGCTAGAAACTACACATGGGATCACACCAGCTACAACTCAAAATTAACGTAAAGCCCCCGGAGCGCCCAGCAGCCCCTTTTTCACCTTCCTACCTCAGCACGTCCATCGCCTTTGCTCAGACCACACCCACCTTAATACTCTGCCTTTGATATGTTATCAAGTAGACATCCATAAAGTTTCATGACTGCATCTTAAAAAAGACTGCGATGCTTCAACTTCCGGGATAGTAATCAAAAGCGCTTCTGTGGAAGTTCCTGCTAAAGTGCGTGTCTCAGCGTTCACATTGTGGCACGATGACACTCGCAGACTCACAAGGCGTAAACAATACCAGCGTTGCTGTCGTGTTGGGGTAATTACTTGCTGATTGAAGGAGCTGAGTGGTTCATCTAAATAATTGATCGACTGTCACTTTCTGTCAGATGCACTTGAAATCAACCCTAAACTTTCTAGACCAGACGGAGCCTCTCTGTCCTCGTTGTGTTGTCTGTGAATCACACTTCTCAGATAAGCTCTCAAAATCAAATGACTGAAGGACAAACACTTCATGAGTAAAAACACACACCTGTTAACCACTGAAGGGATTCTCCTGAAACACTTACATTGGATTTCCTGCATCAGGTCAAATGTAATTATTGAAAGCTAATGGATATAAAGGGCAAGTGTTCTTGAGAGCAGGCTGTTAGTGTTACGTGCAGATCAAAGAACATTTTACTGCCAGAAGATTACAGTTGTTTGGCCTTGGCATGAGATGTCTAACTGATCTGGTTTCTCTTATCAGTTACACCATTTCATCAACAGTGATCACAGTGACTCAAATACCCAGAAGCAATATCAACATGTGACAGAGGAGGATATAACATGTAAACAGGTAGAAAAAACGTTTGTTTGAACATGTTTAACAACGTAAAAGCACCAAGAGTGCATCAGTGAATATTAGACTTCCACTAAAACACTGCAGATCTGAGAGCTTGTATATTTATCCAGTGGAACAACTCAAAGTACATGAATCACAAAACATATGGCACCCATTAAAAACAAAATGACACTTCAGACTTATATATAACTGATACTGCCAACTACATATATCCTTTCATAAGCTGATAAGTATTCTCTTGATTGTTTTCATTCCCGCAAGATTTATTACTGAATTTTCCAAAGTTATGACTATCAGCCTGACCTGAGATAAACATTTCTATTTATACTTCAACTTTTATGAAGCATACTTAGATCCCAGACACATGGGGTTTGGTAAAAAGTGATGTGAATTGTACTAGAAAGCTACGATCGTTAACATTATACAGCACTAATGGACCATTTTATAATAACAAGGCTTAAATTCCTGTGATATGATGCGTAATGTAACAGGAGACACTTGTAGAGCATTTTAGCATCTCTCAGATAACTGTGTTGGTCTGATAGTCTGCAATGCTAGTGTTTTGATTTATTGTCATCAAATAGCAGGATTAGGGTGTGTGTGAGAGAATATTACTGGGAAAATCTACCCTCAACCTGAATGTTTAACACAACAAGTATTTGCTGGATTTGCCATAGACTGTATCACTAATTTCCAAAATCAGCAGGTGTCAAACATTTCCACTGCTTAAAAAGACAGAAAACTCACAAAGTTAGCGACTATCTGGTAAACATATGTAGCCTTTAGAAGCTTAAAAGCCAGACATTTCCCTCAGATGTAAGTGGAGAACAAAACAGAGTCAAAAGAGAGAGAAAACTGAACAGGAACAAAAGTGGAGGACAGGAACAAAAGGGGAGATGAAGAGATAAAGGGACTGATGAGGAGAAAGATAGAGGCAAAGGATGTGTATTGTAAATAGGTCCTGTCTAGACATGTTGAGGAGATTAAGCTTTCCTCAGAAACTCAGTGGTAGTCAAGAATCTAGATAAGTCTTCCTTGTTGTTGTAACGTTCAATATTCCCCTTGAAATGTGGTATTTAAGGAGGAGAGAAAACACATTTGGTGGAATAGATACCGAGCAAACTGTTTACATACACTGACAAAACAGCTTAAATCCATTAACATCAACTTGTACCCTTTAACTTCTCTTCAACGGTTTTAAAAATCATCTCTTCTGTTTTATCCAACTCTTGATTGAAGCTACGGGATGTTTACACTGAGGGGAATATTTAAAGGGAAGACTCCATGTTTTTGATGGCTGCAAAATGTCATCAAATAGACATATTTTCAGATTAAAGTTTTCTATGGTAACACAAGCTTGGCTGCATGGCTAATGTTTGAGTATTGGCACTGCGGTGTCTGGTGGATGTTCAAATGTTGGCTAACTCTTATCTTGATGCAGTGAAATGCCCAACTTTGTGACACCCAAGGTGGAAAAGTGGAAAAAGTGTTCTTTTACAATCAACCTGGCTGCTCCTTTTCCAGATCTTGCAGGCCTTCTGTGTATAGATATATATATATATATATAAAGTAAGGGGCTCTACGCACTAGGCAGCTCCCAGGTGAGTGCAGTTAGTGTCTTTAGAAAGTGAATTACAGAGAAGTGAGATGGATTGAATTAGAGACCCTAAGAGGATGATAGGAGTCATGCTGGGGCCGGGTCTGCGTCTTATAAAACCACTTACACTTAACAACAGGGCTCACCACTGCTTGCTTCTACACTGTTGTAGCCTAATTCCCAGTAGGTCTCACCCAGACATGGACAGTACATTAACACGAGTCAACTCTTAATCACAGATTTACAGCCCGCCAAAGATGATCCGCGCCGCAGTTTGTTCTGCGATGCTAATGAACCCATCCTCGCCTCCCGCCTCCCATCCGTCTCTGCCAGCTTGCCATCTCACACCTCTTCCTGTCATCCCTCCATCCCCTCATCATTCATCTTTTCTTCTCAATTTCTGCCCGCTCTCTCCTTCTGTCATTCCAATCCATCTTTCCTGCCTTCCTGCCCTGCACCGTGTATTTCAGACACTACGGAGGGATTCAGCTCCTGCTATGGACTTGTTTACATGCATGTGATTCCTTTAAGCACTTCAGATTGAGTTTGAGTGTGTACTTTATGTGTTAAACAGGAAGGGAAAGGGAAGATAGCATGAGTTAGGGAGAGTGGTCTTGTGCATACTCCCTTAATGTATCAGTAAATGCCTCTTAAATATGCTGAAACAAACATTTTATTATAAAAAATGTAAGTTTGGCCTTGTCTTCGCATTGTTTTTGCACTTAGAAAAGTCTCTGCAGGATTTGGCATTGACTGAATCACTAATTTCCTAAATCATCTGGTATCAAAATGACACTTACATGAAAATTACATCGACTACTGATATCATTTGGCAGATTCTTTGCAGGTCTGACATCTAAGTGCTTGTGTAAGGGCGTAGCAGAGAATTAAAGATTGGTTGTGGCTCCATCAGTGACTTGGAGGGGGAAATAGGTCAACTAGAAGCAGGCTGGCAGAGTAGAGAGGAGGGTGGGAGGGGAGAGGGGCATTTCTCAGCGACAGACTGCCATACAGTATATAGACTATTCATGAATAAGCTCTGTGTAAGCCTTGGGCACTGCTGTGGCCCCGTTACTATGGCGGCCATGGTGAGGGGCCGAGGAATGCGGCCTTACTGGGCAACGGGAATGGAGAGGGAGGGAGGGAGGAGATCTGGAGAGGGGTCTTTGCTTCGGACTACTTTAGTCACTGGTCACATCTCCACCTTTTAGCTCGAGCACAGCCTCTGTCACTTTCTTCTTCTCTCTGCATTTCTACACCACTTTCTTTCTAAATCTCTCTAAGCTCAAATCATCTTCACACGTCCCATTTCTGTGAATCCATCACGTGCCCACTATCCCTCTGCGTCTTTCTCTTACCGTGCCCATATCCCTTCATCCTCACCTGCTCTCGCTTTCATCTCAGAGCGCCCACCTGAGTCCCAGCTCACTTCAGTATTGCCAGTGTGTGTGTGTGTGTGTGTGTGTGTGTGTGTGTGTGTCTAAACTTCCTGCTGGTTTCCCATCTGTTGCTCTCATCAGCTGACTGGATGAACCCGTGCTGACGCCTCTGACCTATGTCTGTGCGCACGTGTGGGTAACGCTTTACACAAAAACCACAGTCTGTATCAAAACCACAGAGTATCGACCTCTTCTGGTCTTTTTCCTGTCATTGTGAGTCACGCTCAACAGCGGGGACATTTCTCTGTGTGCCTTTCACCCTGGCCTTTCCCACTGGAGTGAAACCTGCTGCATCTGTAGAGGTGCAGGGGTTGACGCGCGACACCAGAAAATGTTGCAGGGAGCCGATGAGGCGCAAGAAAAGAGAGTGAGAGAGGGAGACAAAGAGAAAAAGGGAACGTGCCGAGACAGCAAACATAAAAAGCCACTTCTCTCTCCTCTCTACTTCCCACTCAATTCTGTCTGTCTTTTTACATCAGTGTGTGTGTGTTTTTGCTCAATCCTTGCAACATTATCTTCCACTGTGTTTCTTCTTCCATTTTTATAGTTTTTTTTAAACTGTTTAATTGTTTTATGTCTCTTATATATTTATGTTGCATTGTTGGAGGACCATGGGGCTTATTTTAAGAATAAAGCCTTGAATCTTTGGTCAGTGGGCCTAAGAACGACCTAGCGCAGGAGCTAACTCTGCACCCCCCCATATGGACTGACAAAAACAATCCCCCCCCCTATCACCACCAACAACGCTAGTATTATAATCACCCCCCCCCCCACCTCGTCAGAGCCAGCTGACCTACTTCCTGTCTAGCCAGTCCAGTGGTTGACTGTACACTCATCTGAGACTGAGTCTATGTGTGTGTGTGTGTGTGTGTGTGTGTGTGTGTGTGTGTGTGCATGTGCATGTGTGTGTGTATGTGGGGGGGTTTAATGATAGGTCAAAATATTTGATGGGAAGATGGAAAAACGTGACGAATGGAAACAGAAGTTGAGATAAAGACAAATGTGGAGAAAGACCGAAAAGGCTGTGTGATGTGAAAATCTCCCGTTCAGAAACGTTCAGTGATTAATAGTTTTTTCTTCATAACTAAAGTGACCTTCACTAATCAACTTCAACGTTTCTACAGAATATGGCATATGTGTTTGCAAAGGAGGCAAAAATGCATTTCTGTGGTATAGGTACATGTCTACACTGGCATCTCCTTTCAACGTGTACTCTTTTGATTTCTCTTTCGCTGCGTTGGAAAAATGATTGGTTTTGTTTGCGCCAACACTTGACTGAAGCTGTGTGGTGTTTACACAAAGGGGAATATTCAAACCAAAATGAAGGTTTTTTGGGTTACCACAAAGCCTTGCTGTATAGGAAGTGATTAAAACAAGGTGACCTATAAGCAACCCGGGGGTTTTAGAGGTTAAAGACTTTACGTAGGTCTTATTATTAAAACAAATCTTATTCTATGGCAGACTAGAAGGTTCTTTGAGTGTCATGTTGGTCACACAAAGTGTTAAGATCTTTCTCTTTCTGGTAATAGACACATACAAACATCAGAACAGTGATCAAGAGTGCGCACATCCAGACAAAGCTACTCAAAAAACAAAAAAATACCTAACCGCAGAACGCATGTCTGCACACACCATGAGACTACAGATAAAAAGGGTATTTCTCTTTTTCTCTTTTCAAGGCAACCGATCTGAGGAAAATCTCTCGCCTCAGACTGAAGATGATCTTAGAAAGAGAAATACACTATTCATCAGGAGCCGGGTGCACATTCATACAGGCAAAAACGTATAAATAAAAGAGGTGTCAATGCGCACTATTGAGGAGACAATTCGGATAAATACACAAATAGATGACCCTGTGATGTTAACACAAATGGGAGCATTTATATGTGTCCTTGTAGCTGCCTGAGTCAGAGTGAGGGACATGCGCTTGACATCACGCCTCGGAGAGACAAGCATGGGCTGACTCCCAATGCACAGACACTTCCCTCCTCTTCCTCATTCTTCAATCCTTCCTCTGTCTGTCTCATTCTTTCTCTTCCTCTCCTTTTATATTCTTCCTCCAATTCTACACTCCCTACAGCAGTGAAAACATGCAACATAGTGCAGGTGCTAACCCAAAAAGTGGCATTTGTTATCAACATTTAATTCGCCTTCCCTGTGAACATTACTCTTCATGCAGGCATGGCAGAGAGGTGGGCAACGAAAGATAATGCTAAGAGACAGGGGCGGCTGGCAGATAGACAGGGAGGTGCATTCAGTCAGTCAGACGAACAAGATGCTGGAAAAACGACGAGGAAATTAATAAAAAAATAAAAGGAGGAACAGCATGCGGGTAGATGGACGAGCAGTTTTAACTTAGGCAGAAACAGACATGAACAGAGAGGAGACAGACAGAATAAAAGGCATTCAATTAAACATGTGGACACAATAACGCAGGTAAATACGGGCAGGCAGACAACAACTGCATTGAGTGTGTGATGTGGTTTCATTTCTCAGAGCAGCAAACAGGTCTTCAGCTGGAGCCCTTTTTTCTTGTGCAGCATCCCTTACTTGTGTGCAGCTGGCAGACATCCATACACACTCAGAATAACACACACCGTGCTCAGCGAAGCGAAAACATGGGTATCAGGACTGGAGGCTGTTTGTGAGTGTCGTTTGTGGTTTGCAGCACACACCGGATGAACAAAAGAACTGGCTATTGCAGCATACAGAGATTAAGCTTTGATGGAGGAGAGCAGGCTGCCCGACTACAGGTTGGCACAAGAGTACTATAGCTCCAAAACAGCAATAGGGGAACTCATTTGCCAAAAAAAGGAGTAAGAAGAGGGGTTGGATTAATACAAATTTGGGATGAAAACAAGGAACCGTTCATGTCTTATTCTTTAACACACAATCCAAGCAGTGTGTGGGAGAAGTAGGTTAAATTCCACTGCTGTCTGAATCAAAGCTGATGAGCCTATAATAGCCTGGGCTAGAGAGAGAAAAAAAACACTATCCAGGTCAGCAGAAACCCAGCTACAACCTCCACTCAGCACCACACACACCATCCACCTTCCTGCTGCTGGCTTGAATAAAGGTAAGGCTTCAGGTGAACAAGGCAGCTGTTCAATGTGTTAATGTTTAAATATAATAAAATGTATAGTTTGGCACATTGTGGCGGCCTGGCTCCAACACATCCGCATCCTGCCGGTTGCTATTCAGGGAACACCGTCAGGTGCAAGGGAAGGAGACACGCGCACGCACACACACCAGTTCCTCTCACATGAAGCTGTATTTGAAAGATGTAAAAATGTCACATACCCTCAAAGCGGACAGGTCGATTTCGTCCAGGCTCCGAGCTGGAGAGTCAGTCGCCATGATGGAGGACACAGCGAGCCGCTCTCAGTCGCCTGATATCCTGAAACGGCCTTTGCTGTCACGATGGTTTGAGTCCCTGGTTGCGGCTCTACCGTCGGTCCCCTCTCTGCTACACGGAAAAATAATAACAGTCTCCTTGTGGTCAGAAGCGGGAGCGCACAGCTAGAGCGCAAACACGGGGAGGATGGGAAGCGAGAGCGCCGGGTGCATGAGCACCTCCAGGTCCATGTCTGCGGGATGTAGACGGAACAGAGAAATGTGAAGCGCCGTGGAAAGTGGATTACTGTTGCTGGTGCTGCTCGTCCTCCAACTGCCGCTGTGACAGCCAAGTGAGTGTGGAGGAGGGGGGGGGGGAGCGCTGCCTACTGCCCCGGCAAACCACGCCTGTTACTGGGCGGGGTCTGCTGAGGCTGAAGGGACTCCCAAACTTTTTTTTTTCCTTTTCGATGACCCTCATAGTACATACATACGGACTAAAGAGCAGCAGCGTTTTATTAAATAATGTATGTGTATGATGTCACCCTGTGTGTTGTTATTCAAAGACATGAGAACGTCTTTGTCAAATAGTTTTTCAAGCACACGTAAGAAATAAAGATTTGTTTTTAGTCATCTTTATTTCACTGAGAAACAAATAAAACAAAATTAATTACATTTATATACTTCTATACTAAAAGTGATATACCTTGCCTTTTTGTTCAACAAACTGCAATTAAGGCTGGACAAAATAACAAGATCACTTCAGAATATCATGTACTACAATTACAAAATATTTGACTATAACTTTTTAGATTTAAATTAAGTTATAATTAAATGTATTGTAGGACTATTGCCTTTGAATTCAGGTTACCTGGTATTGTGTCCATCCTGCACACTAAATTTGATTTTTGTCTTGAATGGGAAATCCAGCAATTAAGTGTTCCACTATTATAAGATAGATTTACTCAAGTGCTGTTTTTAAGTACAATTTGAGGCACTGTGTGGTTGTCTTGAACATTGCTTTTTACGTTATTAATTTGTACTACTCCCCTTTGGAAAACCCTTCAGAGCCAAACAAGACATAATACAACTGTTTTCACGTGCTGAATAGCAATCTGTACGAGTGGAAACAACGTACTTTAGGATCCACTAAATGTAACACAAAAGAAAAGCAATGCACTGAGGGACCAGATTTGTAAACTAGTTGAGGGTGCCAAAACATGGTAAATATAAATATATATAGACATGAATAGAACAAAAGTGAAAGTGCAATGTGCTGAGTGTTATTTGGCATCTTGTATAATATTCTGTGTAATTAATCACTTGTCACCGAGTTATGGGATAGGGATACATGAGCCATTGTAGTTGAGCTGCTCTTTCCAGAGAACTAATTCCTACCCTGAGCCTCTGGCATTTCTCTGTGGTGTTTCCTGAGAACTTAACTGAGCTAAAAAAACATAACAAAAATCATCCATTCCCCATCAGTAGGTGGTGCTCGTCCCAAAACAGAAGCAATACAAAAAAACACCTCTGACAAATCATAATCCAATTGGTATCTACTTAAAGACCCAGTGAAGTGTGCGCCGGTGCATGATCTGTTATGCTAATACGTATAGTAATGACCAAAATTGTCCATTGGAACCCATATCAAAGATGTTGGAATAGCAACGAATTTGACGAGTTGGAATTTTCCGCTGGGAAATCCGCAGTCGACCTCCGCCTTCGTGGGCGTGGCTTGCGATCTACTGCGTGACGTCAGAAGATGGGCTCAGCCGAAGTGTTTACATTCACCACCGTTCATTTTGTCTCTGTTTCAAAGTGGAATTTACCAACGTTTTTGAGCGAGTATTTTATTGGAAAGTGTTTCGCAGTCGACTGGAAGTGATTGCCAATCGAGGAAACCTGACAATGGAGGCGACAGTGAAGAAAAAGGGAGGAAAAACACACGGGAAGCGATGCATTGCCGCTGGCTGTGGTAATGTCAATTCTGCCGAAGTGGCGATGTTTCTGTTACCAAAAGATGAAGGTGAGTGGCTGGTGTTATTGTTTCGTAGATTCGTAGATTGTTTATGAAAAATAAAGGCCACTGTGTTTGTGTCTACTAACAAGACTATCATGGCGGCGGCAGAGCTCAAGTCGAGTTTCTCCGCCTGGAGATATTCTCACTATTTCACTTTGTCGAGCACAAAGAAAAGAACGTTTTAGTTAAATGTAAGTTGTGTCTTGGCGGGTCAAAGATCCTATCGACTGCCCAAAACAGCAATTAAAATCTGTTGAAACATCTGCAGAAACAACATGCTGGGACGAAGCTAGTAGCTAAGACCACAGACCCAGACCCATCCGACGCCACTCCACCTCCACCTAAGCAACAGCGGCTGGATTGGCACTTTGAAACATATCTTTGTGTTTGTGTTTGTATAGACCACATTGCTTAGCAGAGTTCAGTGATGCAAATGCATGTCAAGTTGATCAACAGGTTGTATTATTCTCCGATGCAATAACAGTACTGAAATGAAGGCTACAGTATAAGGGCATTAATGGGTGCCCTTTTTTAAGTAACTAAAAAGTTACTTTTCACAGTAACGCATTACTTTTTGGTGTAAGTAGTGAAGTAACTAGTAATTGTAACTAGTTACTGGTTTTCAGTAACTAGCACAACACTGCATGTGAACATGAATGTTGCATCATGCTATGAACAGATGAATGTATGATCAGGTGATGGCCAATCCTGTGTGTAGATCTACTCTAGATCTATGACAAAATATTGTCCTCAACTAAATTGACTTCCATGGCCACTTTCCTCATCTATCCTGTCCGAAAAGCTGTCAAAATCACTCATTTCTCTCGCACCAGTATCACTTTCCGAAGGCTCCGCCATGTTTACAATCACAACTGGGCCCATCTTGTGACGTCACAGCCGCTATCGCCTATCGTCTGCAGCGGTAGGCTCAGACGGCCGTTCACGGGATGAAAAATTTGCGATGTTTATCTCGTCCCTCGCACTTCCTAAAAAATTATTTTAGCCATGAACAGGTACAATTATATGTAAGAAATTAAACTGCCACTTCACTGGCACTTTAAAACCAGCATTATTTTTTTCAACCACTTTTGACTATTGTTTTGACTTGCGTGGTTGCTTCTTCCAAAAACATCGTATAAACTTCATAAATATTGACATAAGAAGCTATTGGCTCATTTGAATACTGTCAATCATATGCTAGGCAGGTTAAACAGCACGACACACTGGCAGTGGCAAGTCTCCATTTATTTTGTATTTTGATATATATTTCACTTCTTAATATATATATTTATTTTATTGTGTATAAAATAACAACAGCACTTCAGCATATTATGCAATTCAGTACAACCACAAACATGATTCAATTCAACTCAATTCAAGTTTATTTATATAGCCCAATATCACAAATCCTATTTGTCTCAGAGGGCTTCACAAATCAACAAACACAATTGACAATGTAAAAGCAATGTAAAACAATGTAAAAACAACAAACATATCTTACAAGATAAATGTGAAAATACCGATGAAAAAGGTACATAACACAATGACACAAATTGTGATGAACATGATCTAACATTAAGGATGAGGAAACACACTGACACAGACAAAAATAAGTAATTTGAAAGGTATTGTGAGGCGATTACATTTGACGTAAGAAATAAAGATTTGTTTTTAGTCATCTTTATTTCACTGAGAAACAAATAAAACAAAATTAATTACATTTATATACTTCTATACTAAAAGTGATATACCCTGCCAGGTGTATCTGGCACTTTGTCACAGACAAATAAATACTCCAGCAATTCCACTTTCATAAAGTTGGAGTTTTGTCAACAGACAAATAAAGTAGATTTATAATACTTGTCAAAACATCTGATCACCTGCGTTACATTTAACATTTGGCGGGAAATGTTTATTTCATCCTTGAATGAGCAGCGACACGCTTGGTTTTAAATATTATTTGTAAACCTTTACTCACCTTGACGATCTGATAATAGGGTTAGGGTTAGGATTTCTAAAAGAAATATTCCATACACTTCGATGAAAATACACAGTTAAGAAAACTGAAAAAATATTGACATTCTGACATTAACTTTGCAAAAGAAAATGTGTTACATGAACAGGCTCAATTCAGAAATGCTTCCAACTGCAGAAAAAAGTCTTCCTACATTTTATATGACTCCTATTGAAAAGATAACGAAATGATAAAACAGCAAGGGTATACAACACTTTGATATCCAAATCAGAACAAATTGCAAACCCAAACGTTTAGTCTGATGAAACAAAGGCTGTGATGTTTCCCCTGGTTCCCATTAAAAATACATGGATCATAAACTCTCATGTTGGGTGTGTTACGTCGTCATCAAGATTCAATCAAAGGCCCATTCATGAGAATACAGAGGATTCCTGCCAAATGAAACTTTAAATGTCGTTAGAATTATGTTTCTGGCATCTCCAAGGCCGGACATTATTATTTCATAACCTTAGTGAAGATCATTAACCAGTTATTTTTTAGAACAAAACACAGAATAACTAAGCTGAGCAGGAGTCTTAAGGCGCATCATTTAGAGGAAGTTGCTGACCTAACAAGATATTGTGGTAAGTGTTAGAAATAAAAAACACAGGTTCCCTACAAAAATTACAAAAAATGTCCCATACTGTAGGTCAAATACCATTTAAAAAATCATTTAAAAAGCTTGACGGATACAGACCGCTACATTACAAAGAAGGGGATTATATGTTGTCGCTGGGTAAAATGCTTAATCAAATCAAAACTAGGTCTACCAGGAAACCTGCTGGATTCGTTAGAAATCCTCGTTGTCCCGGAAGCTTCATCAACCGTCCTGACGGGAGAGGCCTGAGTGCACACAGTTGGCCAACATACATTCAATGGGTTTGACTGAAAGCCTCAGGTAGGGCGAGTCCGTTCGTTTCCAAGAAATATCTCTTCCACTTCTTTGTATTCACATGCTTTAGCATCTAATCATCATTAAAAGTTACATTTCCTGGTTGCACATCCTCCCTCCTGAGGATTCACAACACTGGGAAAACAATAAAACCCCCTAAGTAAACCACCTGATTATTACACCCAAGAGTTTGCACTGACTGTGAGATACATTTAGGATAAGCAGGTTCTTGCTTGTTCAATTTTTTTATTTTGTTCGCATGGCAATTAAGGTTGATTTACTCCATTACTTTTTAGATTTTTACATCTTAAAGGTCCCCTATTATACTGTTTTTCATCAATATATTATAGGTCTCAGATATATACAAATCATGTCTCTGAAGTGTTTGGCTCCAAATACCAAACAGATCATTGCAGCATCCCATAATCCCCTCTGTTTCAGCCCTGTTTCAAAAGTGCTGATTCTCTGTCTGTTACTTTAGATGAAAATAAGGAGCCCCTCCCCACGCCCCTCTGAGAGATATTTGGTTAAAATGAACACAATGGTGCTCTAAGAGGAGATTCAGGTGATAAGGTGGGGGGGGGGTTACCTTGGTTGGTGATTGGCTAATGGTTACACAAGCCAAAAAATCGTTATGACATCATAAAGTGGCCAAAATCTGATCAGCTCATTTTCAGACAGGTTTTTATATAAATGGATCAGGACAAAAAGAGGGGGTCTTTTTTCCTGAAACTTTCAGAATCTCTTTCCACAAGGGGACTCATGTTGATGTAGAAGAGACAGGAAGAAGAGGATTTTGCATAATAGGCGACCTTTAAGAAACTATACCCTGATTAGCTTTCCAGTTAGTGCTTTACACATTATCATTTATTTTACATTTCAGACTTTTGCACTGATAGCATTAAAGTTGTGTAAATAATAAAAAAAGAAAGACACCTAAGATTTCTGTAATAATAATCCTTCGATTACAGTGTAAATATTCAATAAAGAAAGATGAATACAGTTCTTATATTAACTTAGTTAACTGAAAGAAACAACATTTCCAAATATATTTTTTATTTGTTAGCCACTTCAATTATGAATTACACTGTGTTACATAAACAGACACAAATTAGAAAGGTTTCAAATGTAGAAAAAAAAAAAGGTACGATACATAAACAGTGGAAGCAAGATCAGCTGAATTGAGCTCAAGGGGTACAGATAGAGGATGGTTATGATAAAGAAATATGAAGTCACAACCATCCATATGACATACATAGAAAATAAATGTTTAAATAATGTTAAATAATCAATTTTCCATGGATAATGCAATGATAAATCCAGCATGGGTAAACAATATGTTGAAATCAGTTCAGAGGCTGGGATGTTTTCACCCACTTCAGATCCATCAATTCCCTGGTCCCATTTACAAATAAAATATATATATATGGATCCCCTTCATCAAAGTTATTGTCTGCTTCTGTTGAATAAGTGTCAAGGATTCTGATGCTGTGTGCGTGACTTAGGCGTAAAGTCATAATCAAAGGCCTATTGATGCCGAATTATCCGTTGACGGTTTGATTCACAGTAATCCTCCTCTGACAGTGCCAAGGCTGACAGTAATGATTCATAACCTAATCATCGCTAACCAATCCAGTTCAGCTGGGTTCTAAAGGAGTGGTTCTTTCACGACACATTAAGTCCATACAAATTACTGAGCAAAAATCTTCATCAAGAAAACCACTGGAACTGCCAGGAAACTGGAAACGTAACAAGCGATATAAAACGCTATCTCGGCATGGGTTGCATGCTATAAGGAAAATATTGTTTTAATATCATTGTCTACATTGTTCAAACACTGTATATAAGACTGAGAGAAGAGGCATGAGGAAGTAAAAGGCCCATATTAGACCGCTGTACACAAAGTGGATTTTTAAGAAACTAGCACCATCTGTTGAGCAACGAGGAAATGACTACTTTGAAATGATGACCCGATTGTCCCATCCAGCCTCTGAAATATACCACTGACACAGCCTCTGAACACATTGTGTTGTAGCTGAGTTGAATTAGATTTTGTCCCTTTTTCAGATCAACACAGCTCCCTCTGATTTCAGCAGTACAGTTCAGACCTCATCATGTCTAGTGGTTATCTGTCACTAAACTAAACACGACAGGAAATATAATGTTTTTCAGAGATGTGATTGGTATATGCATTTTAGAATTCAGTTAACAAGATTTAAGCATCGTTAGAATCATGCACCACTGATGAACCGGTAGAAGAGTCTCTCTACATGTACTACACAGGAAAAAGTGATCACGTTTTGGATTTGTTTTACAGAAAATAACCATCAAGACACATCTGAGAAAACTCACTTTGAAACTCATCTAATGCAGTCCTCTGTGAGCTCATAAACCGCGTACATAGCGCTGATGCACCTTACAAGAATAGACCACAAACTCAGGAAGTCACATGCATCACCATCTCGGTGTATTTTGCGATTACTTTAAACTAGAACTGAATATTTATTAGCGTCATTGTCAAAAACTTGCTATTGCCTCACCCTCATACCTTAGAAATCCTCGCTGCCTTGTTAGCTTTTCCAACAGTCCAAAAGGGAAACGTGGGCAGAGTTGAGTTGATTCCCGAAAACCAGAGTTCATGTGCCTGTTATTCATCTCGACAGCTTGAATGCCGTCATAAATATTGTCCTCAGGTGCGATATCTTTCACTTCTTCATACATCCCAAACGAGTTAATGCTTACCCAAAAAGCTGTGACTACAGTTTAGTGATTTTCAGTAGAAACAGGTTTGAGGGATTTATCACTGCCCGGCAGTCATGTCAATCCAGAAGACTCGCTCATCTCTGGATTAAAGACGGTCTCTGCAATAATCCAACGCTACACATTCGAAGACGATCCTGATACTTCACTCAAGATGCTTAGAAAGTTAAACTCTGATGTGTACGTGTCTGGCATCCTTTATGTCCAGATCTCCATCGGGACCATGGCCTCCTTGGTTCCAACTGAGGGCATGAGGTTCTGCTCAGACAGGAAGTCCAGAGGAAACTGGACCAGGAAGCCTCGGATTTTGCGCAATTCCTCCTTAGCGCGGGCCGTGTCGGACTGGGCCAAACCCGGCTTGGACTGGTACTGCTCCAGCTCGGACATGTTCCTCACCAGGGAGGAAGGAAGGGATCGGAACACCTGCAGAAAACATACACACATGTACTGTTTACATACTGATGACTTGAACTTAAACACTAGTTATAAACCACTTCTTGCAGCTCAATGTTAGTCCACAGCATGGGAAATATATCACCATCTATTGGATAGAGTGACTTGGTATATAGTACACATATTCAAAGTTACAATACATGGCATTTAGCTGATGCTTTTGTCAAAAGAAACACCTTACATATACTTCAATGGCAATTCGGAGTTAAGTACCCAAGGAAAATTCGACAGGTTGACCGCCCACTAACAGGTTGCTGAGGAAAAATCCCAATTACTTTTCGGGGTGGAAAAACTGAGTGTGAAATCTCCCAAAATGGCCAGAGGATAAAGCATTGTGATAGAGGCCCAATCTCAAACCACCCTCTACACACTACCCCTCCGTTTGCGCGTTCGCGCGGAGGGTCCGCCACATTAAGTGCTGTTCCAAACCAACGAGTGTGGAGGGGGAGTGGGTTATCAAGCCCTCAAACAGCGAGTCTGCATCGGTGCTGACTTGAGACCGGTCACTACCTGACCGGTCTCAACGCTGTGTGTGTCCGTCAGGAAACAAGCTGTTTACAAGAAGTAGTTCCAGCAAACATCCACTGATAAATTGCGATGTTAACAACCTCATGATAGGATCAACTTAGGATCGTAAACCTGTGTTTAGTCTAGAACAGTGGTTCTCAACCTGTGGTACGCGTACCACTGGTGGTACGCCAGCTCCCGCTAGTGGTACGCGGAGGAATCTGACATACAAACTTTATTTAACCAGATGAAAAAATTGAGACAAAATCTCATTTACAATGCTGACCTGGCCAAGAAGGCAGCAACGTTACACGTTCTTACACATAACACAGACATATCAAATACAGAGAACACAACTAAGTAAACAAAAAGACGAAAAGCAGTCACTACATTGTGCATTTGGGACAGAAAGGTACACTACTTTTTACTGCAAGAGCAGCTGGTGGTAAGGACCTCAGACAACTTCAATTTAAACAGGCTATAGGGACAAGTGCCATCAGTTTGAGGCTTGATTGAATAACATTCATTACAAAATAAATCATACTATCAAAATACTACAATGAAAAATAAGTTCTAATAGGCTATTGTTGTTTTTAGAAACGAACTTTTTTTTCCTTTTTTTTTTCTGCGTTGCTAATGACGACCATACTACCCGCGAACGATTAGCGAACGTTGCAAGCAAGCTAAAGAAAGAAGAAAGCCGAATGATGTTGTGAGAGAGGTACAGAGGAGAATATTACCAGCGAAAGTGAACAAGTGAATGAGGAGGAGGACAGTCATCAACCGAGCACAAGCGCAGGCTCCGCCAACAACGCAAAAGTGATATGCACACCACAACGCTGTAGGGCTGTACCCGAATATCTGAATATCCGAATATTCGTTCGTTGGAGTACTATTCGGGTTTCAATTTCGTTATTCGGATATTCGTTTTTTGTATGTTTTTTCGTTTTTTTTGGCTCCGCACTGCACTGCAGCTGCCAAATTGAATTTATTGAAATCTCCAATATCAACGGAAGAGCTTGTGCCTCTTCGGGGGGTGCTAACACTTAACCTTAAACTTTATCGTTTACTTTCTCCGTCTTTATATGTAGATATGACTTTTCTCCGTTAATCTCCGTCACGTTGTTTCCATAGCAACAACAACTTCCTGTCAACAGCGCTAACTCTCCTTCAAAATAAAAGCATGTCCATACAAAATAGGAAGCCAAGCCAAATTACACTTAAGACATATACAACTGCAACGAAAGTAACAAACACAATGCAATATCCTTTTCAATTTCAAAGAACACAAATTGGGGTACACGTGTCGAAGCGGTTCACTGCTGATTACTACGCACCCTTCTTTATATTCTCACTTGTGGTGTGTGAGTGAGTGAGTGATGAGAGAGAGAGAGAGAGAGAGAGAGAGAGAGAGAGAGAGAGAGAGAGAGAGAGAGAGAGAGAGAGAGAGAGAGAGAGAGAGAGAGAGAGAGAGAGAGAGAGAGAGAGAGAGAGAGACTGCCCTTTGTACATGTAGCTGTGGCTGACAATAAATAATGTTATTATGAATACATTTGCCTCCGAGTCCTGCATGAACTGTGCATAGACTGTATTTTAACATTGGTCATATGGTGGTACTTGGGGAGACAACTATTTTCTCAGGTGGTACTTGGTGTAAAAAGGTTGAGAACCACTGGTCTAGAAAAAGGTAAATGTGTGCATTTTATTAAAAGTTGTGTATATTTACAGACAATTGCAAAAACTAAGAAGCTTATAAAAATCAGGTTTAAAACTAAAAGAGCTTTACAAAAAAGTAACACAATTAAAGATGTTTGGAGTTTTAGTTATTAATTTTAATTTTTTTGTCTAAGAGATGCTGATTTGAAACCGTTTCTGCCGGAGAGAGGGGAGTTGGTCCCAAAGCTTGCCGCTGTATTTACTCCCTCCATCTGACAGGAGGGAGCCTCGTTGAGCTGCGAGTGTCACTCCACGGAGTTCACTCCGTCACGGAGGGGTAGTGTGTAGGGGTAGGGTGTAGGGCGTGGTTTGGGATTGGGCCTAAGTCAGCAACAGTCAGGCCCTCCACTAGTGGCACATATTTATGGTGATTGGATATACTAGAATGATCCCCACTTCACCTTATGCCTTTTTAGCTCCTCAGGCTAATGACTTATAATTTCCCCTCCCAAACCATCATGTATCCCCGTACCTTCTCATAGATTGTGGCGTTGCGGCCAGCCGTGGTCATCCACACCTCCTTATAGAAGCGCTCGCTGATCGGGTCAGACAGGTCGATACTGGTGTCAGTGTGACCTCCAAGGATAGTCCTGTTCAAAAGAGAAGATACAGGATGTAAACAGAGCATTTTTTATTACTCGTAAGATATTTCTAAGTGATTTTGAATGGATGTTGAGGAAATATGGATGGCAAGATACATCTAGTAAGCCTTTAGAATTGAAACATAACTTTGCATAATGTTCCACTAAATGATAAAGTGCTCCTTAAACACAACTCTGTCTCAATCACACACACACCTGAAGCATTCGAGGCGCAGCTGCAGTGCGTAGGGTCCAGCTTCGTACTCCTGTCCATCCATCATCGAAGGGACCTTTTCAGAGTCCTCGATAATCACCGCCACCTCGCTGTCACGTTTACCCAGCATGCTTCTGTCGTTGATGTTGGCAGAACCTGAAACAATCGAACAGAACAAGAAACTGAATATCATCTGACTAGTAGCAATACGACATACTCTTGCTTCAAATAGCAATAATGTTATGGTTCTATAAACCAATAGACCTTTATAAGACTTACATTAACAATATTGTCAGAATAAGCATTTTAGAGAGTAAAAGCTATAGTAAAATAAAAAACGAGTGCAAGAGAGCATATTTCAATCCTTTTTGAGTTGAAGTACTGCGCCTTATCAGCCACCAGAGGGCGCAGCAGAGCCATGCTACAGCAGTCACTGTTTGTGTTCACATTCGTTACTGCACACTTGGTTAAAGACACACAACCGAGGCCAGATTTTTTGATTTATCACCTTTGAAAAGTGACAAGAGTGAGAATAGAAGTTGGCGAAACAACATAAAAGAAAAAAAGATAGAAAGCGAGAGAGCAGACGAGAGACTGACCGATGATGACGGTGTTGTCGTCAGCGATGAGCATCTTGCTGTGGACGTAAATGAGCTCTGTGACGAGGCGTCCCTCCAGCTCAGCGTGAGTCCGCAGGCCAGCGAAGGAGATGTAATTCATCCAATGGTCGTCCACTGGAGAGGGGAGGAGAGGAGAGGAGAGGAAAAGAGAGGAAATTAAGATAAATTGGAAAAATAATTGCACTTTTCCAACTCTAACTTTAATATTGGGTTTCTAAACGATTAATTTAAAATGTATTTTTGTACTTACTCTCCTTTTTCAGCTGTGAGATGATGGAGTACTCTCCCCTGATCATGGTTCTGAGGAGGCGGATTGAAACATAATCAGAAAGTATTAAAATATTTCACATCCTAGATTCACAACTTGAAAGAAATACAACACAATAGGTTTCTAAAGACACTTCCACTTATGCTTTCTCATTTCCCCTCACTCTTCCTCTTTCAATATAAAATTAGTTTTATATCAGTGTCATGAGTGCCACCTGTAGTTGAAGTGCATCACAGCCTGGATGGCGTTCCCTCCTCCGGTGGTGATGTCCCCCTCAAAGCCAGGCAGCAGGGGGGTGACCACATACACCCGGTACTTCTTCCCCTCCCTGAGAGCAAACACACAGCGTTACATGAACCAAAGAGCAGCAGTGGTGAGATGTGAGAAGCAGAAGTAGAGGAGACAATCGTGTCTCAACGCGTTCCTTTAATCACAAGTACAACCTAAACAACCAAAAGAAAAAGGGAAGTACTTGTGCGCTCTGAGGATCCTCTCAATGATGGCGTCTCCGATCTTGTTGTAGACCGTCCTGTTGTCGGCACAGCTGATGAAGAACTGGTTCTGATAGGAGAAGATGAAATATACAGAAACAAACCAAAAGAGAGACCCTTAATACAGTTCATAGTTTGTTTCTAAAAGTACAACTTCGATAGACATGAGGAAGCACATTCACTATTTTTATCTTATTTGTAACACTAATTCGATTTTTTATTCTGCAGTACTAGTAGTGCGGTGTTGATGTGTTATGTAGATCCAACCTTTTAGTCTTCTATCTTGAATATTATTGTCCATTTAGTCTTAATGTCATATTGTAAAAACTAAAGTTATTCAATGTTTTTTACAAACCTGTGATAATGCTGAAAAGTCAATTAACCTAATTATACTAAATGTTATTGCACACTGATGAATTCAGCTCAAGTCTCATTAGGATTTGATATCATATTTTGTGTTTTCCTATCCTGGCTTCAGTGCTGGTTTACCTCGATGTAGATGTAGTGTTTGCTCTTAGCGATGACCTGGATGTAGGCACTGTGGATGGACTCCTCGTGGTACTTGATACCTGCCGACCAATCTGATGCGGACCGCAACACCTAACACACAGAAATAGAAATATTAAAGCAGCAATTCTACACATTTGTATGTGCGTGAATGGTCATCTCCTATATACTATTGATAAATGTGTCTTTAAGCAATCAAATTGTATAGCTATATATTATTATATCATAAAGTGTCAGTATAACCAGGGCTGCACATAACTGGTGCGCAGGTGCGCATGTGCACCCCCGCCAAAAAAGGAGCACCGGATCATTTGAAAAAAGCGCATTTGCGCACCAACATTGAGAGAGAGAGAGAGAGAGAAAAGAGAGAGAAAGAGAGTGAAAAGAGAGAGAGAGAGAGATGAGAGAAGAGAGAGAAAGAGAGAGAGAGAGAGAGAGAGAGAGAGAGAGAAAAGAGAGAGAGAGAGAAGAGAGAGAGATAGAAAAGAGAGAAGAGAGAGAGAGAGAGAGATAGAAAAGAGAGAAGAGAGAGAGATGAGAGATGAGAGAAGAGAGAGAGAAAGAGAGAGAGAGAGAGAGAGAGAGAGAGATAGAAAAGAGAGAAGAGAGAGAGAGAGAGATATTTGCGAGTTGCATAAGAACTGGTAGGACAGCAGGGTCTCCCACACATAGACTTTACTTGGGCGGGCCGCCCAGGTATATTAACGGCCGCCAAAGTATAATTCGCGAGCCATTTAGGTTTATTTTTTTAATTCGTCCGCGAGCACGACGGCATCTGCGATCCCTCGCTCTACCCCTCGCTGTCGCGTGAAGGGTCTGCTTTATGCGCTCCGCACAGTAACCCTGCTGCGAGCCGTTCATAAAGTCAAGTACCCCTCAAAAGGTCCGGTTTATTTCATTTTAAGGATGCGCACCAAGCAACATCTCCAGGTGCTACTTTGAGAACCAGGGCAAAAAAGTTATGTGCACCCCTGAGTATAAGGTTATAACAAACACCAGTATAAAAAACTCAACTATTTGTTTAATATTTTCTCCACTTTAAATTGTAACTGTACTCATGGCAAACATATTAAAAGTAAAAAATATGTCCCGTAAGGAAATTCACTTTATGACAAATATAATAATTAAAACAAATATATATTACAAAATTATTAAGAGGTATTTATAAAATGAGTGTGTGTTATCACTGGCTATAGTAAATACAAATGGAGAAGTTGTAATGTCAGAAGGTGTCAGTTGGAAAACACACAGTTTGAATGAAACACACAAACATTTATAAAACGACACAAAAGAACATTTTCTGATAAAACAAAACATGATGGAGTTGAAATGGCCTCTTGTGCGCTTCTTATTTTAGACAAGCGTTTCACTCAAAGGTTTCGGCTAAAAACCTCTGGGTATCACATGAGCAAACCTTTGTAGTTATATAACTTTTTGGCCCATGGAGAGCTTTTTAACACTCACTCACTTTTATCGGTCTCCAGCAGAGCTTACAGGCTGGTTTGTAGAAAGAACTGATGGAAAGTGGGAGTTTATACTCTTCTTGTTTTTCTCTGTAATTTTCTAGTAGTGGTTGGCTCAAAGTTTGGGTGGGTTTTGCTTCACCTTATCATTTTGTATAATTATAAAGAAGGGGTAAAAACCACTTTCCACAACATGTGTTTTATGAGTGCAGTTAAAGGTAAAGATGGCGCTCGGTGTGTTCAGTTCTCCTACCTGCGCTTTGACGTTGACGCAGCCAGGGACTTGGTATCGGAGGTCGTCGGCGGTGGAGTGAGACTTGGGCAGCAGGAATGGATAAGACAGAGAGCGATACTTTGGCTTCATGATCTGTAGGGCAGACAGTTGGAGAACATGGGCAGAGGAAGGGTTAAGAGGAGGAATGGAAACGAGTAAACAGAGGAGAACAGGAGGGAAAACATGAAGCAATGGAAAGGCAGAAGTGTGAGAGTGAGGATTAAAGTGTTTCTTCCACTCACCCAGCCAGACAGTTTCCTAAGCTTTCACCAGGTCAGTGTATATGTGTTTTGAGTCATCCAAACATGATTTTCCCCAGTTAAATACATTAGTTGGCTCCGAAATGCTATGTTTATGGCTATCAATTAGCATTAGAAATATTCAAATCAAGCATTCAAGGTAAAAGGCTAGCAGTCCTTAAAGGTGATTTAAAAAGAAACAAAGAAACTGCAGTTTAAGTGTGTGTGTCTGTGTGTCTGTGTGTATGCGTGTGTGTGTGTGTGTGTGTGTGTGTGTAACCCTTTAACATTTAAAATAAAACACTTTAAACTGATTGTCCATGGACCTAAACATGTGAAAGTTCAAAACTATATTAAGGAGTGTGTATGGGCCAAAAATAGAGATACAAAAGCAAGAAGATACTAATGATGGTCTGAGCGCCAAATGACATAGTGATATCTTTCACCATATAAATAAATCACTTCTATTTCGGCATCTCATGAACCTCCTGTATCTTCTGCTTTATTTTAAGCAACAAATCAATGCCGTCACTATAGCTTTACCTAAAGATATCTTTGAGAAAGTATGAACAATTCCCTTTCAGTAGCTATGAAACGACTTATTGGAAGCTGCAGAAAAAAGGTCTGCTGAACACATAATGTTTAAATCATCCAGAAGGTATCCTTTTTGAGACAGCGGTGGGAAACTCAGAACAGAGTTGGTTGGTTTTGACAGAGGTTCACCATATAGCAGGGGCACGAGACAGAAATCCACATCTGGAATGAATTCACCACACTAAAACTGCATGCCAGGCTAAAAATAATGCAAATCCTTCCTGAGAAGAAGTAGAACATTGCAATGTGTTACGACCCTGGGTCGTTATGTCATTTGTGTGTAGATATTTTTCCTTCCTCCTGTGTCTGAGTGTGTGTGAGTGAGCAAGCAGGTGGTGCCCGTTAGCTGATTAGCTACCTTCAACCTGCTGATTGGTCCACCTGAAGAAAGAGGGGAGCATTTAAGCTGCAGCCATGCAGTCCCTCTGCCCTCTCTCTGACTCGACTTCTCCTACTCCCAACATTGTTGCGTTTATATCTGTCCTGTTGTGGTCCTATTTATACTGTATACCGGTCCTCTTGCTTGTCTTGAAACCCTCAGAAAAGAAACTACTTTAACCTGTCCTTGTTGGACACGCTTTAATTTATGCGAAAGTGTGAAACCCTTTTCTTTTGGTTAATTCTCGTTTTCTCCTGTTTATACGTCAGAGTAGGTAAGAAGCCTGTACGTTTATTTTTCTTATTTGTTAGGCAAGATTTATGTGTTCAGAGATTTGTTTGTTTTGTGGGTTGTTGCGCTTCTTTGTAAAAGACTTTGGTAATTAAAATTACCAAACGGCATTCTCTGTCTCGGTGTCCATGTTCTTGGGAGTGGGAAAAGTGGGGAGAGTGCAAATATTGTGCTGCGCCTAGGTTCCCCTAGACCTGGGCGTAACAAATGTTACACAACTTCTTGAAAGAGCAATAGGTGGTTGAGGAGTGAGGACTACAATTCCCACTGTCCACATTAATGATTGATATCACAAACTGAGCAGGGTAAAATCCCACGGAAAGGCTCGATAGAGTTAAACACACGTCACGTGCACACACTTAAACCTGAGAGAGAAGTGTGTGTGTGTGTGTACCTTTGTGAAGTTCCAGCGCTGAATAAAGTGCCTGGCCACATCCCGCGCGGCTCTGCCGTGAACCACCGAGGCGATGTCATGCCAGGGCATTCTGGGAGTGGTGTACCTGTCGATGAAGTCTGCAGAGAGCGAGGGCAACCGAGCGAAGACAGAAACATGTGTGTGAGACAGATAAAGGACATAAAAAGATACACTATGGTAGAATAAAAGGGAGGGATACATGGGAGAAAAATGCTCAGAAAGAAATAAGAGTGTTTTACGGTAGTCAGTTCTTCTAATGACTATGTGTTTCCATTGAAGGTCAAACAGGAAAAATAATAAGATTAAAATGAAGGGGGGCATTGTGAATGAAAAAGGAGTTTTAGATTTAGCAATTATGTAAAGTAAGCCCTAACTAAGAGTGTATGTTAGCGTTTTCCGTGTGTGTGAAACAGACCATCAAAAGGTTTCTCTAACTGGATCCAGTCCCTGTAGACGAAGTTGCAGTAGTCTTTTCCATGCCAGAAGCGTGTGCTGCCCTGTAACTCTCCAACGCCAGTCTTTAGGCTTTTCACCGAGCCACTCCCTACACACCCAAAAAAAAGAAAATATTATGGTAATAGGCCTACATTTACTGTATATAGCACCTTTATATCCTTTACACAATGTGCCTTTCATTCAACTACACATAAAATAATGATTCATGTTTTCTGTGTGTCTTCTCATGCTCACACACCGGTGCTGTCCACGCTGCTCACACTGTCTGCGTGCTGCAGTGTGTGTTTGTGCAGGTGTTTGTACAGACTGAAGCGAGCCTTCCTGCTGCGTCCGATCCCCTTCAGCTTCGGCAGGTCCACCGGGTCGCTGGGCGGTGTGCCTCGTCCGTTGACATTGGAGACTTCCACGGAGGACACGCCCTTTTTGGATGGAGTGGTGGTGGAGCCAGCCTGGGTGCAAGAAGAAAACATTGAAAGTCCACTCAGTTATGGGATTGGATAATTGATTAAACGCCCATGACTGATATGAGTGAAAACACACCATATTGCCACCATTTAGATTCTTAAAGATCACCTATTATGCAAAATCCACTTTTTTCATGTCTCTTCTACATCAACATGAGTCCCCTCTGCGTTAAGAGATTCTGAGAGTTTCAGGAAAAAAGACCCCCTCTCTTTGTCATGATCCATTTCTATAAAAACCTGTCTGAAAATGAGCTGATCAGATTTTGGCCACTTTATGATGTCATAAATTTTTTTGGCTTGTGTGACCATTAGCCAATCAGCAACCAAGGTAACCCCCCCCCCCCACCTTATCACCTGCATCTCCTCCTAGAGCACCATTGTGTTCTTTTTAACCAAATATCTCTCAGAGGGGCGTGGGGAGGGGCTCCTTATTTTCATCTAAAGACACAGACAGAGAATCAGCACTTTTGAAACAGGGCTGAAACAGAGGGGATTATGGGATGCTGCAATGATCTGTTTGGTGGTTGGAGCCAAACACTTCAGAGACATGTTTTGTATATATCTGAGACCTGTAATATATTGATGAAAAACAGTACAATAGGGGGCCTTTAATATAGGTTAAATCAAATATATCATAATTTCTGGCATATGCCGACATTTATTTGTAAAGCCTCATCCCACAATACTAATCAGGTGCCAATTTCTTCTTGCATCCCTAGATGGTGGTGTTGTTGAATTATATTAACTAATAAATAGTCTTCCTTTATTTATATAAATGACAATGTGCGTGGTTTTATATGACAATGTGCGTGGTTTTATATGACAATGTGTGTGTGCCTGTACTGCCTGTTCTATTAAAAGAAGAGACCTTTTCATAGCTTGCGCTGTGAAAGTGTTCTTTCAATTCTGTATTCATGCACATACAAAACCAACTGAGTTACATGCAACGCAACCTCTTCACCACCCCTGTGCAACTGTGTGAGTTTGAGGGCAATTCTCCATTTCTTCCTCTCTCTCTCTTCTCATATTTTAACCATAGAGCCACATTGTTTGCCTATACCTCCAGACTGTAGACATGTAATTAGTTGTGTAAAGTTGTGTGTTCAACCTGCTCAAGAGCCACAGATCGCGTCACGCTGCCAACATCTGTCAGCCGGTGCTCTCTGTCGTCCCAGCGACCATATGCCAGGTCGATCCCGCCCACGAAGGCCACTGATTGGTCAATGATAACGATCTTCTCGTGATGCGCCCACAGATAGACGGAGGATGAGACGTGATCTGGATGACGCATCACCTAAGACAAAAAGATGGGAAATACAGCTCAAATGAATTCACACACAAAGTAAAAAAAATGTGTATTTGTTTTAACTTGTTTTAACTGCATCATCTTTAACTACCCATAATCCTTCAGTTACCTTGATGTTGGGGTGCAGGTGCATGAGCGTCCTCTTGCTGTAGCCCGAGTTGATGCCCAGGGCGAGCTCCACCTCTTTATACAACATCACAAAGATGCGCACTCCCTGTTGCTGTAGAGAGACAAAAGGAAAACAGTGTTAGGAACTTATTTTTATTTCCATTGGACACATTTGTCTCAAAGATTACAGAAATATTGCTTCATGGATTTTGTTGAAACATGTTGGAAGGGCGTTTGGCAGCAGGTCCCAATCACGGGGCAGAGACATTCATAACTTTTGATAGGGCATTTGTGCCACGTTCATGTTCTGTCGCCATAAAAATAATCTCGGATTCGGGAAAATTCACATGAAAAATTCACAACACAGCCATCAATGTGCTGCATAAACACTTTGAGTGATAAATACAGCACATCTTCTTTGTAGCATCCATGTTGTTCACTGCCTAAAACGCATGAACACAGCACAGTCAGAAGAAGTTGGGAAATGGGACCATCCAAGGAGCAAGTGAATACACCATTTTATGTATCTAATGTAATCCTAATGTTTTTATGATTATGTAGTTATTAAAGGTCTCCTATTATGCTATTTTTAGGCATACATTATGGGTCTCGGATATATAAAACTACATAAAAACATGTCTATGATGTGTTTTGCTCAAAATACCAAACAGATCATGCATTTTAGACATCCCTCATATCCCTCTATTCTAGCCCTATTAGAGAAACACGGATTTTGGGGGAGCTTGTGCCTGCTCAGAATTCTACGAGATACAGCTAAATGCTGCCGTGATTAAACGCCATATCATGTTCCAAACCACATCAAGGATTATTTCTGAAACAGTATGGAGCTCAAATGCTTTTTCTCTCTCAGGTTTACCACAAGGTGAGTTCCTTTTTTTATTTCCTGCTTTTTTACACATTCTCTCTCCAGTACAGCTAGCTCTGAGTGTTAGCGATGCTTGCTAATGTAAACAAAGACCATATTACGTCCAAAACACGTCAGGCATTGTTTCTGATAGCAACGTTTCTGATAGGGCCTGGGTCCACATTTCCGATATTACGTCATATTGGACGCAAATCTGGATCAGCTCCGTTGGAAAAGAGAGAGGGTTTTGTTTTCTGACACTTTGTGAGTTCCCTGACACACCGGGGACACATCTTTATGTATAAAAGACATCAAAAAGTGCATTTTGCATGATAGGTCCCCTTTAATACTTGGCCTGTGAGTCATTACTCTGTCATGACGTAGACCTACTCACTGCTTTGCGTCTGAGGGTACAGTCAAGCCTCCACCTGTTGCCCTCCACTACAGGTCTCTTCAGAAAGATCTCTGGACTCAGCCTAGGAAAAAAGAGAGATATAAAACACAGATTAAATAACCGTTTTTCAAATGCATCACCATCACTGGTTAGAACATTAAACGATGGAAACAAATAGATGTTTATATTCACTATTTCAAAACTACCAATGCATTTCACACACTTAAGATATGACAGACATGACATAATGATATATTTTCATGAGTCATTAACGTTGGCATCCTGAGCCTACATGTCTACAATGCCATTGGGTCACATTACACAGGGTGACACCTCATTGGTTAAGGCCATAAGCCCAGTGACAACTGCCTTTGCACACAGGGATGTCAGCCACGTCAAAGAGGGATCATAAACTGTTAGATTTCAAGTTACACTGTCAGTAAAACCATAACTGTGTCAGTGGAGACAAATACATTGGTTATTTCTTATTACAAAAACACCATTAAAACACTATTAAAGGAAGAGTTAAACAAAAAGTCTCTTTAATGAACGGTCCATGTAATATGCAAAACAGTTTATCTGGTTATTAATATTAGATTAGATATTCATCTAACAGTGTTTGCAAAGGATAATGCTCCCCCAGGTGTAACTGTCATCTAACAAGTTTTTCACATGAGACAAATTAGGGTTTCTCTTTGTTTTAACTAGCGTTTCTGAATTTCAACACTGATTACATAACATGCAAACATATATCCAAAGTTCAGAGTGGCATAAATATACTTTACAGGCCCTCTGACAGGTCCTATAACCACTTGATGTGTGAGAAACATCACCTAGACAGTAAATCAAGACGACATAGTGAAAGACAAAGAGAGTGTAACAGCGGTGTAAACAAACACTTTATGGAGACTATCTTTGTGTCAGTGTATTTCTATTCTGGGTGTGTGGAAGAGGCTGTAATTAGAGCCAGTACCATTGCATCGCCTTCAAGAGAGCCAGGACTCGTGGGTTATGCATAATGTAATGTGTAACAGTATGTACTACATTTACAGGGTGTCAAAGTGTCAGCTCGTTCTTTAGAGCATGTCTATGTGTGTTTACCAAACTAATAAAATAGGCCAGTATAACTATTCTTCATTTATTAAAGCTGGATTATGATACACCCGGGTACAAATAGCATTGTTGACTATAGACACTCGGGTACAAATAGCATTGTTGACTATAGAAACCCGGGTACAAATAGCATTGTTGACTATAGACACCCAGGTACAAATAGCATTGTTGACTATAGACACTCGGGTACAAATAGCATTGTTGACTATAGACACTCGGGTACAAATAGCATTGTTGACTATAGAAACCCGGGTACAAATAGCATTGTTGACTATAGACACCCAGGTACAAATAGCATTGTTGACTATAGAGACCCGGGTACAAATAGCATTGTTGACTATAGACACCCAGGTACAAATAGCATTGTTGACTATAGACACTCGGGTGCAAATAGCATTGTTGACTATAGACACCCAGGTACAAATAGCATTGTTCACTATAGACACCCGGGTACAAATAGCATTTTTGACTATAGACACCCGGGTACAAATAGCATTTTTGACTATAGACACCCGGGTACAAATAGCATTGTTGACTATGGAGACCCGGGTGCAGATAGCATTGTTGACTACGGAGTCCCTGGTACAAATAGCATTGTTGACTATAGACACCCGGGTACAAATAGCATTGTTCACTATAGACACTCGGGTGCAAATAGCATTGTTGACTATAGAGACCCGGGTACAAATAGCATTGTTGACTATAGACACCCGGGTACAAATAGCATTGCTGACTATAGACACCCGGGTACAAATAGCATTGTTGACTATAGACACCCGGGTACAAATAGCATCTGCCATAATTAATTGTCATTTTTGCAAAACAGGGTTGATTGAAGGAAATTGCCTTTCACTAAGAAGTATGTAATAAAAAATACTGTTGTTTTGCTCCTTTTTTTGTTTTGTTATTCTGACAGTGTTTTAGTGTGTAGAGGCTGCACTGAATTGTGCAGTGTTGAAGCAGGACGGATAACACTGAGCTGTTTATTTCTGTGCTCTCACACTGTTCACACTTCAGGCCTGTCAGCAGACACATTTTAACCAAATTCTTTGACATCATTCTTGTTCACACAAATAATTAATGAAACTCACCACCAGTCAGTGATGAAGATTTCCTCTTTAGCCTCTTCCAAAGCATCAGCCACATCCTCCATGTATTTCTTTCCATTCACATACCTTTAAATAAAGAAATGAGAATAAAAACTGACTTCACTGTCACAAGTGCTTGTGTTGATAGTACACACCCACACATGCACAAACTTCCCTATTTTTGTTAACCTTTCAAGCTCAAGGCAACACCCACAACTGTGTCATCACGACATAAGTGCTCTTTAAACACTTTTTTTCTCCCATTAGCTCACAGGCCCGCAGCATGTTTTTCTCTCAGGCTCTGTGCCGAGTACAAAGACTACTTAAGCACATTATCGCACAGATGATTCAATATCACAGGATCTGCCAGTTGAGGGGGAGAAAAGGCAAAACAAGACCTGAATTCTTATTTTCCTAATAGATTTCCATAGTTACCAGTGAAAGGATAAGAGAGGAAGGCATTGAAAAAATGTGTGTATTTTAAGTTGTTTGCATTTCACTATGCAGCTTGTTTTTAGAGAACATAATCATCTACAAACAATCTTTGAAATGGTATATTATCGTATCAAAGTTTTTAAAATGTAGGATGCTACACAGGATTGTAAAAACGAAACAAATGGGGATTTCGCAGCTAATGTACATTGTTTTTTTTGTTGGTATTTTTGTAAGTCTGTCCACATGTTCAACCAGCTGAGCTCTCTCTCAGTGTAGTTACCATTTCGCAGCGATGTTTTCCTGTTCCTGTGCAAAAGACCCGCAGCGGTGGTCTCTGAGGAAAGCCTTCCCATGATTCTTCACGAAGCTATCGATGCTCTGACCCCACCAGCTTGCATGTCTGTAGCTGCTGCACTTAAACACCAAGGTCCTGCCAGGAGGATGTGCACAGGAACAAACACAGACACAATGAAGCACATGCATGCGTTCAGTCAGACGTGTAGTTATTTAATTTGTACTCAAGAAATTAGGCAAAACAGTTTCCTAGTTTCATTTTGTTCTTGGCTTAACACACTTCTGATTCTTAAAGCAGTCATTGTGTTTTTCTTTGATGAGATAACATAGCTCTGTAATCACTCCAAAAACAAAATAAGCCCTGGATTAGGAGTGTTGGAATGAAAAGGAGCTCAAAGAACCCACTCTGTTACAGCAGACTGTTGACAGCAGATTAAAGCTATGATTTATAAACCTCTTGGTGATTTTTCATTAATTTCTTGGAACACTGGTTCAGTTATGAAGTGCTAAAAACCTTTTTGCAATCTAGAATGACCTAGTATTGTAACTATGTGGTTGTCAGCATTGTGAAATCAGCAACAAAATGCAATAAAACTCTTTATCTCCATTCTTTAAAAATGCTGCACCGCACCTACACCAATCTCTGGACTGTCGGAAGAGTATTTATTTTACTGTAGGATACATGACTGTTTGGAATACATTTTAACACCACAAATTGATTGAAGGGAGGACTTTCTTTTTCAAAACCAGTTCTCATAATTCACTTTGAGTCTTAAAGGTCCCCTAGTATACTGTTTTTCATCATTATATTATAGTTCTCAGACATATACAAAACATGTCTCTGAAGTGTTTGGCTCCAGATACCAAACAGATCATTGCAGCATCCCATAATCCCCTCTGTTTCAGCCCTGTTTCAAAAGTGCTGATTCTCTGTCTGTTACTTTAGATGAAAATAAGGAGCCACTCCCCACGCCCCTCTGAGAGATGTTTGGTTAAAAAGAACACAATGGTGCTCTAGGTGGAGATTCAGATGATAAGGGGGGGGGGGGGGGGTTACCTTGGTTGGTGATTGGCTAAGGTTATACAAGCCAAAACATCGTTATGACATCATAAAGTGGGCAAAATCTGATCAGCTCATTTTCAGACAGGTTTTTATATAAATGGATCAGGACAAAAAGAGAGAGAATCTTTGTTCCTGAAACTTCCAGAATCTCTTTACACAGAGGGGACACATGTTGATGTAGAAGAGACATGAAGAAGTGGATTTTGCATAATAGGTGACCTTTAACTATTCTGTATGTCTTGACCCCTTGGGAACTGCAACAAAATTCAAACCTGGAGAGGCTGTCCATCCGGACTCCATGTTTGGTCTCTGTTTCTTTGGAGTCCATCTTGATGCAGAAATCTTTATCCAACAGCAGGACGAAAGAGATGGCCCCCGAGTCTGGCTTCATGTATAGAAGACACGAGTCCTTCACCACCAACCAGCTACAAACACACACACACACACAGTCCTCATTATCATCATTGGGATTCAAAATTAGTGTTATTACGTATTGTCCAGCTCTTGATACATTGCTGTGAAGGATTTCTTATATTTCTTGTTGTAAGGAAAAGGTGTAGGAAGAAAATCATCATGGAGATGTAGGAGGACGAGCAGAATGTTTCAAACGTGTGGGATTTTTCTGTGTTTTCTTCAGAAAACAACAATAAAACTGCTCACATAATAATTTGGCTGAGATGAAGAGAAATACAAACAGACAAACAGATGAAGAGAGTCAAACACGTGCCAATTCAACCAGGCTGAAGATGGCACTAAGATTTTGTCAGCAAAAAAATAACAATACAAATGAGATGATAGCCAAAATATTTTTAAAGATATTACCAATATAATGTTTTTAAATGTTTATTAAGTGGTCACTGTGTTTGAACACCCACACTTTGATGCCTTCCTGATAACAATCTTGAGTCTGAAATGCTAAACTGAGTTTGTAAATAGCATCGATCACACCTACAAGTTTAACAGTTGAAAATAGAAAAGTTGTGTTTTATCACCATAAGGTGTTCCGCTTGTCAACTGTAGGACTAAAATCTAAAAAGGAAGAGACTCGCTACTGAGAAGATAAAAAACAAACATACACTATGTAAACTACTTCAAGTTTCTGCTAAGAAAGTTGAATGTGTCTGCTTGATTACAAGAAGATGAACCAGTCAACAACATCGATACACATGATGTGAATTTGGCTGATATAATACGAGCGGAAAACATTGGAAAACAGGAAAGAGACACACACCGTTTGGACCAGCGGTAGCAGGCCTGGCTGTGGCCGCAGCAGTTCATCCCGGGGATACGATGTCCGCCTGATCGCTTATAGATCATCCCTTCCCTGGGACAGACAGTCAAATAAGTTACGTATGATCAGGAAAAATTACAATGGCATGCAAGTAGAGTCTGAATAGAAAATAGAAGACTTTGAAGTTTAAAAAAGAGGACCCTGTTCAATGCTTATCCACCTGAGACAGGACAATGTTTGTACAGATGGGAAAGAATTTGAAAGAAGAGAAAATGCTCACAGTCCTTTGGGCCCCAAGTCATGGATAAAAGACATCTGGCTGATGTCAATGAACTCCATCTGAGAATAGACAGGAAGAGACAACAAGAGGCTTCACACAGTGAGTCTTGGGATAGACAAACAAACAAAGAAAGAAAACAAACTTGATACATGGTGCACTGTACATGTCGTCATGTGACTGAGCAGACAGCTTTTAAAGTATTATCTCAAAATGGGTTCTCATCTCATTTATGAATTTTTAATGTGTCAAAATGATGCGGTTTATTCAGAACATGCTAAACCTAGCATTAGTTTGTTTTAAAGCTCATACATAATTCAGAGTAAGGTCAAATGTAGTATGAGCAAGAACACACTATGAAATGTAAGATATTAATAGGACACTCACTATTATGCAACACATTTATATTTTAATTAAGTTAATCAAATACCAAATTAAATGATAAAGATACTTTTTACTGTATTGTATAATTACATATTTAAGCAATACAGTTTATTGAAAATCTTAAATATCTTTTTTTTGCACAGTATACAAACTCCTCTTCAGGGCATCAAACACATGAGGCTTTGCCAGCTTAAATTGGCAGCAATACTACACTTAAATGTGATCGTGTCAACATAAAGCAGACATGTTGCTATGGATAAACTAATAATCATCTATGTCAACACGCACTTTTCCATCATAAGGAAGAGCAACAAAAAATACTGTTGCCAACATTTGCTTATACAGTGCATCTCAGGTATCTACAGTAGCTGAAATGTGCGCATATCTAATGCAATTTTAAATACACACACATTAAGTATACATTTAAAATTCAGGCAGTAAGTGGTAATGTCACAGCTGGCAGAGCTTAGTATGATTACTCACAGTATGGTGATATTTGCGGTACATGGCCATCCTCAGCAGCTTGTTCAAATAGTCCTCTAATTGTCTCTGTAGGAACACATACAGTATACTATGTATTGGCCACTGTGAGTATTTTTAGGACAGGACAATACGCGCGCACACACACACACACACACACACACACACACACACACCACACACACACACCACACACACACACACACACACCACACACAACACACACACACACCACACACCACACACACACACACACACACACCACACACACCACACACACACACCACACACACACACACACACACACACACACACACACACACACACACACACACACACACACACACACACACACACACACACACACACACTTGCCATGAGGTTAAGTATTACAAAAGTGAATTTTCACACTGTATATCAGGTAAAATGGCTGCAGGCACTGACGAGACGTACCCTCCTGCTGGAGACCTGCTCGTCTCTCGCCAGCTCGTCTCCCGCTCCCCTCGGCAGGGATGGCATCTCCCTCACCTCACTCTTCCTCACCGTCCTTCTCCTCACCGTGTGGCTGAGACAGAGGGAGGAAATGAAGAGGCTTATTTAAAAAGTCCACAAGCTATCTGAAGATGAATCACCAGAGAGAGCTTGTTAAATCTCACAGTGTGTCCACACTTCAAGTTTGAGGAGAAACTGTTCCACCATTACCTAAAGCCAAAAAAAACATTCCAGCGGCTGATCCTAAATTAAAAACATAATTTCCTGTGTATCTCGCTGCCAGCAGGAGTTTAGACATATACAAGCTTGAATACATTGACAGGTTGCAGACTGGCTCAGTGTTGTCTCTCATCAACAAGGAACACATATCAGTGAAATGCTACGTAACTGAAAACAGGGAGAATTATTTAAGAAGCAAAAGAACATACACCAAAGGAAATTGTAAAAATAATCCACCATGCTCCTCTTTCTATTACAACATCAAGTCAAGATCACAGACAAAGAAAGAGATACAGGGAGAAGGGCAAAAGTAAATCCTATTAAAGTCCAAGGGCAACATTCCTTTGTCGTGTTGTGAGTACATCAGCAGAGGCAGAAAGAGAGAGGGAGGGAGGGAAAAATAATGGAAAAAGAAGAAAACATGATAGTTGAAATGTCTAGTGTTCCTTACCAATATCCAAAGGTTATAAAAAGCAGATTTATAAATGGATGTATATATTCTGTATATATATCTTTGTTCAAGATTTTGATGAAAAGGCATGCTCTGTCCAAACTCCAGAGTATAAAACAAATGTCCTGCACCAAATATTATGAAATTAACGCATTGTGTCTTCTTAGTTTGAACCAAAAACAAGCTAATGTGTAAAATGTCTTAAAAAAGTTTTGGAATCAGCTCTGATTGCAGCGCGACTGTTGCTGAATTCACACAATGCCAGCAGGAGGAGGATAACAGCAAAACCTCCTGTTAATATAACAAAAATAAACAGAAGAGATTTAACCTTTAGTGAAATGTACAGCAAATGTGTTGGCACATTCTTTGGAAGCTTTGCACAGAGCCAGACTGGGTGTACCCTTTTGTTTCCAGTTTATATGCTAAGCTAAGCTAACTGTCTCTTGGTTCTAGATTCAACATTAATGCATAAAGACAACAGCTAAATTGAACTTTCATCTAACTCGCAAGAAGGTGAACATGTGTGTTTGCCTAAATGTAACAACTATATTAATCATTCTCAGCTTGTTTGTGCTCCATTTCCCACAAGGTCAACTCAATGTGACAAATACGTGTGCATTTTGTGTACATCATTCCTTGTGAGTGTTTTTGTGTTCACACACTCTGTGGAGTGTAAATGTGTGTGTGTAGGCGCTGACCTGCGTGACGGCAGCGGGATCCTCATGAGGGTCTTGTACGTCTGCAGCTCTTTGTGCAGCTCCATGAAATGTTTCTCCTTCCTCTTAACCACCCAGGTAAACTCACCGTGCTTCAGCTCGATCTTAAACACTGCCGGCAGGGACTACACATACAAACACACATTGGGGAGGGACACAATGAGTTTAATATACATCAGTGCAATTATTAGGATTGGCAAAAATACTTGTAGAGTTGCAGCACTTGCGATTGGTAACTATTTGAAACAACATCTAAGAGATGCATGCTTTCATCTTTGCACATTGACATTAAACCTAATCCACAAAAAAAAGACTTGTATTACTTAAAGCTTGTTATAGCTCATTTAAAGGTCCCATGTCATGGCCATTTCTACTGATCATAATTCCATTGTTGAGGTATACTATAATAGATTTATATTGTGCAATTTTCCAAACTTGCATTGGTTTCTCATACAGCATCTCTGTATAGTATGTGTATTCACTCTCTGTCCTAAACGGCTTGTTGGAGCTCCTGCCCCACCCTCCCTGTGAGCCTAGTGTGCTCTGATTGGTCAGCTCGCCCACTCTGTTCTGATGAGTCCACCACCTTTACAGCGGAACATCAGTGATTATGTGTTACAATGGCGTTTGATAGCAACCAGAAAATGACACCAGTAATGACAAACAGATGAGAATGCTGCGTGGGGTCTGGGTGCCGTGTTGGCGGGACGTTGCAGGGCTCGCTGCTGCGAGGAGCGGACAGTGTGAGCTGGCTTGCTGGTGTGGTTTGCTGGTTGCTACGGGACGGCGGGACGGCGGGACACGGCGAGGCCCGGCCCGAGCTCGGCCGGAGCACACACACACACACACCGCAGCCTGGCCGTTACGTCACTTGGTTCCCGGAAGAAAAAAATGTAAAAAGGCGTTCTGGGGCAGCATAGACAGGTCTTTTCTGTGTTAGAGTTTTACTCACTACAGGGTGTACTTTGAGGGTTTGTGACTCTGCAGACCGTTTACATGCAGAAAAAGCTACATAACACACAAGGGGACGGGTAATAACCGGAAAAGCATGACATGGGACCTATAAACCACTTACAGCACTTTGTACCTGCATGTTTCTTGTTGTTTTGAATTTGTATCTATGATTTATTGCAGTTATTGTAAGTCCCTTTAGATAAAAGCATCAGCTAAATGTAATCTAATGTAATCAAGAGCATCTTAAGACTAAACATCTGATACCTATATTTTCCAACATAAAGTATTTTAGAACGTAAAAGGAAAGACAGTAATGTTTGAATCTCTGCAAAATGTTGCCTACAGACTGTGTGCAGTACCTTGTTGACACTCCTCTGGTGCGACCGGTTGATGGGGTCCTGTGCGGCGGTGAATCTCTCCACCTCCAGTATCCGGGCGGTGATGGGCACAGTGGGAAGGTAGACCTTGGCGTTGGTCTCCTTGAAGCCCACTGTGGCATACACTGCTGAAAATGGGATACGACAGTCCCCTAGGAGGAGGAGAGAGGCGGGTGGTTAGCGTGTTTTTTTCTTCGTGTTCCCGCATGTAGGAGTTGTTCAGGCTGCTTTGGAGCGAGTAGGCTGCATTACTGAAAACTCGGCTTTTGTTCAAGATTTTTACTTTGCAGTGTTGGGTCAAATGTTTCTGCTTCTCTCTGGTAAAGTTTGTACGGTCTAAATTATGTAAAGGATAAATCCACTCTCATACTGTTAGATACCAGTTTGAAGGCTTACAAACTGAAGTATTTCTTTGTGTGTTTTTTGTAAATGTTTCAGACTGACACACAATTGCGAGTGCACTTTCCCTCGTCTCGGCTTGTCTTCCTCTCAGTTTTCTTACATTTCCCTGGGTACATCCCTATTAGTCGAGTCACACACTTATTGTTTTGGCGCATATGGTAATATAAATATTGCTCATGCAAAATTAATCTGGTTAATAGTCTGACAAAATTCAATTTCCTGGAAGTGAATCTCTTGAGGATAATGAATCATCTCAAAAGACAGAACATTATGTAAACACAAACACACCCAAGTAGCTTCCATCATACTCGTTCTCCTCTCCCTCCCCCATGTCCAGCTCTCTGGTGTCCAGGCTCTCCACCAGGTCGGCCATGGTGATTCTGTCGTGAGCGTCGGGGTCCGATGTGGCGTCAGACACCTCAGAGGTGACCAGGTTGAGGCTACTGGTTGTAGGCGGAGCTTTTCCCAGCATGCTCAGCAGTTAAGCCCCAGAGCAGGGCGAGCCTAGAGGAGATACACAATCAAATTAAAACATTGTATGCTGTGGGATAAATGAAACCTCCTTGTGTGTGTTCTTGTCTATGTGACTGTTTCCTGAGAGTTCATACACTCCCACAGAATGACCGTCATTTGACTTTTAACCTTCCACCATTTACTGAACATGACCGGTTACACAAGACCCTGGTGTGCTGTTATGATAATCCCATATGGATCACAAGAATGCACAAACTTAGGCACATACTGTGTAGACCCATCTGAAACACTCTTCAAGGTCACATGTGGCCACCACACCAGACACAGCACCACTAGGAAGCAAATACGTAAAACCTGAACAGTTCAGTGCTAAAAGTCAGATCACAGAAATTAGCTGTGATTCACATCATTATTATAAAACAGTTTGGAGACTACCCTTCTTGGAAGCATTGTTACATTTCTAAGCCTGAATCTTCTTACTTTGTTCTTATAGCCATGGTCATCTGTGTTTACCATTATCCCTGAAGTCTGTTGGTGAAATTCTTCTAAAATACCATGAGGCGTGTGATGAATTAAATCTCTTCACTTCATGCATCCTTGAGACCTGAACGCTTTTCTCTGCAAGGCTTTCAAATCGTCTCGCAATATATTCTATAAGTTAAACAATGCTGAATGTCAATGTCATTCACCTTTGCCCCTCCTAAAGAAAATTGCCTTTTAACAATCTAATATCTAAGTATTCTGTGAGTAGTAATAATTAAATTAGCAGTTTTTTGAAAAGAGGAAAACGATCATTGTTCAACACTGCCACATGCATACGTTTTGTTAGCTCTGTAGGCACATAACGCCTGGGTGCAGCACTCTAAAAAAATGTTGTTTTGAGAATTATTTCTGGGGCCTGCGGTGACCAGTATGTTGAAGGTCAGAGGGGAAAAAAGCATTGCTGTAAATAATAGATTTTTGCTGTAAATAATTGATTTTTCTCAAAATGTTGCAGCCAGGTTGGACAACTGACATCGAGCTCTTCTCCCCATGAGACAGAGATGCGTCAATCACTTCAGTTTGTTAATAGCAATATGACTGAACTCCCGCCAACCATTACCCTCCCTTCCACTCAGCACACATATCAAGTGCTGATGCATGTCTTTAGAAATGATTGCTGGATAAGTAACAGATGGAAACATGTGTCCCTCACCACCTGCGTCTGTGACTTCAGACACCTTCCTAAGACATCACCTAATTAAATCCAGTTAATGACAAACCAACTTTCTGACTCACCTCAGTTGTTTATTAATGACTCACACACTGAATGAATCAGCTGATAACCTCCTCTCCATTCACATCATTACAGATTTGTTTATTATGTACCGTATCAGTAATATAACATATTCAATAAATAACCTGTGCATCTTATTTATTGCCGCACAGTGAGCCCTTTACACTAAATGGTAAAAGGTTTATTTCAGTGTACATTGTTTTGTTTCAACCATGGGCATGGTACGGCTGCTGAAAAAACCAGCATAGACCAGTTTAAGATGGTTGCTGGTTTTAGCTGGTTTTAGCTGGTTTTAGCTGGTGTTAGGCTGGTCTAGTTGGTTTACCAGGCTGGTCTTACTGGTTCAAGACCAGCCTGGCCAGTTAACGGTCGGGGAGTGAAGATCAGTTGAGCGTTTCTGTGACTCCGCCCAGCGGCTGCTCTTCTGAGAGGAACCGCTCTGACAGCTCTGTCTACTGGGAAACGTGCTAAAAGTCCTTCTGGAGGTAAGCAACACTACACAATTTCAAATAAAAAGCAATGTTAGTTTAGTTAATTTACCTTTTTTTCTTCTTCAAAAGAACCAATAAGAGTACCATTAAAGGACCGATCGATAAGCGGTATCGATAAAAGTAGTAGTACCGTTAAAACCTTAACGATACCCATCCCTACTTGACAATGCGAAAAAGGTTATCTATTATCTGATCTGATCTGCTATCCTTGGTTTAAAATGTTGACGGACAGATTTTTTATTTATCTTTAATAAAATATGTATATTTGAATCAAGTATTCATCTTTATTGTCTTCATTGTCAGTTTCCACATGCCTAAAACAACCTCAAGCTAAATCTAAAAGTTGATGGCTAAATAAGAGCATTGAGAAATTGTGCAAGGCATAATCCGAATAGTCGATTAATCGTTTCCTTAATCGATAGATTAATCGATTATCAAATTAGTCGTTTGTTGCAGCCCTACTAAATAGTGGTAAGTTGTTTTACAGTTCAGTGTATGTTAATTTAGCAACTTAATGCTTTACTGCTGTTGAATAAACCCTATATTACTAGTGATTTTATTAAAACTATGAGGACGGCGTTCTGGCGATTTACTCGGAAGGCTTCAGTAGAAGCTGCTGGGACTAACTCCGGGGACTTCAGGTAGCAGTATACGCCGTGAAGTTGTTTGCGGCCTGCCAGTAAACCCAAAGCAGAAGAAGAAGTGACGTCAGCGGCTTCATTTGCCTAATCCTCCCTCAGGGACTTATTCCGGTGTGAACGCGATCTACTCTAGTTCTGATGAACTAAGTACTGGGAACTAAGTACGGCAAAGTACTTGGTGTGAAAGCGCCTATTGACTTCAATACATAATTTTTCCGAAATAAGGTCCCATGGAGGTCCACCGGAAAGGGAGGGACTTCGCCTCTCTAAATAGTGCTTCCGTGCCAGCGGGCCATTTATAATGTCTAGCCCTGCAATGTCTTTATTTTGGTAGATACCAGAATACATGACACAATGAATCTTTGTAATATATTTATGTTCTCTGGTTTAAATAATCATACCAGTATTCAAATAATGTATGCTGGTCACCTGGAATCCTAGTAAGCTTCCAGCATGGTATATTTAATACTATTATTAAACATAATCTGGTGATACTCAGCAGTGCTTCTCAAAGTGTGGTCTGCGGACCACTGGTGGTCAGTGAGCGCCCCCTAGTGGTCCGTGAGTATATTGGTAAAATTTCACATTTGAAATAAATAATTAATTAAAGTTTTCCGCGCTCTCGCGGGAATATCTCCGCAATGGAGCGAGCTTAAGTTTCTTTTGATTGCATGATATAGCCCAGCGCAACACCTTCATTACATATGTTGGCACTTGTTTGTACCATTTTCAGGCGATTTGCAATCTGTTCTAGAAAAACGATGTGATTTTGGATATTTGTGAGTCAGGTGGTCCGCGAGTGTTTTTTTATTGGTTAAGTGGTCCTTGGTATGAAAAAGTTTGAGAAACACTGTGATAGATGGATGCTGGTGACCAGCCCAGCAGACCAGCATACTATGCTGTTGTTTTTAGCTGGCCAGGATGGCTGATTTCGCTGGTTTCGCTGGTTTAGCTGGTTTAGCTGGTTTAGCTGGTGCACCAACTAAACCAGCTAAACCAGCCATCCTGGCCAGCTAAAGTGTCCAAAACCCCTCTAAACCAGCCAACCATTCCAGCCTAATATCTACTGGCTGGTCAGGCTGGTTGACCAGCTTGACCAGCTAAATTGGTCTAAGCTGGTTTTTTCAGCAGGGACTGGTATTATTTCTAAAATGAGTTTGTCCTGTTAAGCCCCATGCCCCCACCCGCGGGGGCAAAACGCAACATCTTGCAAGAAACAGCGTCTGAGGGCTTCTTAACATTTAACAAACTATGAATGTGTCATATCCACTTAACGGGAAGAAACTCAGCTAACTGAAAATATGAACCATTTTTAGCCAAACGAAACACAAGTCTAACGCCGAGCCTCTGAATTAGCCCTGAGCGAGAAAATGCTAACGCACTTAGCAGAGAACTCACGGTAGAAACACTCCACTACTTATCGGATCTGCACAAACAAGACATCAGCTAGCAAACTGAGATTACAGAAATATAAGTATCATCACTGAGCGACCAGAACTCGTGGCATGGGAAGCAAAACCAGACAACACACAACGTAGCTTTACGGAGCTTTACGGAGCCATTGAACACAACGGAGTTTTACTGATAATCCATCTTCATATTTACTAGTTTGAGCCTAGGTTTCAGTTTTCAGAGCGTAACATAGCTTTCGACTGCGTGCGCGTCACTCTCACTCCTCAATGGGAACGTGTGTGTGTGTATGTGGAACTTCCCCCTAGATTCTATTGGCTCTAACGGTTCAAAAGAGATGTCAATCACCAAAATCGACCAATGGGTTCCAGAGAAACGGCAAATCCACCCAAATGACCCCAAATGTGTTTTCTGTTTTGCTAAATCTCTCTAAAAAGGTCAAATGTCACTTGTTTTGCATCAATCTTGATACAGGGTACTTATTATATGTTATAGTTTGGATTCCTAAAGCTTTTAGTCTACTATCCCATCATTCAAGGCTGGTTTTCACTATAAGTAATGTTTTTTTGTTGGACGGACACTATAATTTACATTTTTTTACTATGTTCAATCTGAATTTACTTTAAAATAAAAACAATTCTATATAGATTCTGACTTTTCTACATCCAACTCACAGGTTTATAATTGCTTTGAGAAAAAATATTATTAATTTACCCCTTTTAGAAGTGAAGTTATGGTAATTTGTTCTGGGAATGTCATTTTCGAGCCTGAGGCCTGAAAAACAGGCTCGGGGCTTAACAGGTTAAAAAAAGAAGAAGATATTTATCATCTACATCATGAAACACTGTGAACATTAGTATTATTCCTTATTCCAAAGAAAGGGTGTTGTTGCAAACCACAGAATTCTTAATAAAAACACAAAATGCAAATGTTGAACCATGAATATGACATTATGCAAAGCTTTCACACACAAACAAGCACACACACACCACACACATACCGAGAATAACCGCACGTTCATTTTATGAGCAGCTTCCCCACGTCTGTCATTCACTTCAGAGACCTAACCTAATTAAATCCAGTAAACTACAAACCAACTTTCTGACTTCAGTAATTCATTAATGACTCACACACTGAATCAGTTAGCTGATGACCTCCTCCTCATCCAAATAATTTAATCACATGTATTTAATGACGTATTGTCTACTCACATACTAATTATCAAGTGCCTTGCTGTGTAGTTTTAGATATTCTGTCAATGCTGTGCTTGGGGATGTGAATGACTGCACTGACTGCACCCATAGGAAGGAGTTGGTGATGCAATTTGATTTGTAAGACTGTAGACACCATGCTGAGAAAGAGCGTTCAAGGCTGAGCGTCACACACACATGGCTGCAGTCAGCCCCTATGAAATGGAAATGATGCATCCACATTGTGCGGTGACAGAAGGATTCAACGCAGTATGTGCACAGTGAACTGCACATACAGTCAAAAAGCTTCAAAGACAAACATGGGCAAATGTCAGGCTGCCTTATGGACACATATGTGCTGCAGCACCACAAAGAAGGGTACTTCTTGTCATGTTATATTGATGTTTACTTTGAGTGAAGGAACATGGACTAACTGTGCTCAGCTCTCTGTTTTAGTCTCACTGTAACCTCACCGAAACACACCACTGAGAACACGGGGTTTATTCTGCATAAAAAGCCTGATTCAATTGAAATGCCCAAAACCTGTTAAACCTGTTTAATTTATCATGCATTCGCTTCACTACTGCCCCAAACATTCCTGTATTACTAAGACAGGATACAGACAGGGTGTGGAGGTTAAACATTGCCTCACAGCTACGATAAATCTTTTAAAGTGCAAGTAATGTCAAGATATAAAAAAACAGAAAAAAGGAAGACCAATACAAAAAAAGTACCACCAAGAGAAGTGATTAGTCATGGGAGACTTCCTCGTGCACATGTGGCCCATTGACCAACCTTCATCTGAGTGCAGGAGAAAAGAATAAGAGTCGGAGGAAAGGTAATAAAGGAAAGGAGAGAGAGTTGATTCTCACAAGAGATTACAATTAAAGTTTGTGGTTATTTCATGCATTCCCTTACTGCCGTACAACACAGGGTCATAGTTATGTTCTCTATCGTGATTCATCTACTATTTTATCTAAATGCTATCAAAAATGTGTTGTACTGTAGTTCTGATGAGCAGTAAATCAATTCAGTTTACGAATAAATGATAGTCTTGTTTGCTGGTTTGTAATGAGATAAAATAGCAGGGACATTGAAAATGTTACAACATATGACAACCTTCTGATAAAAGCAGACACAAAGCAGTCACTGATGAAGTAAACATGCATGTTTGGACAAGAAACGAACATGAAATATGTCCTAAAATTAATCAAATTAAAAGTTAAAGCCTGAAATCAACATACATATCTACCCGAGTTTAACAATTATAGTAAACAATGTAACCCAGACTTAGAAACACACGGTGTGGTACAAAAACATTTCTAAATGCCACTTCATTCCCTGCAAAGTGTTACATTCTTCTGTTTGGAACTAAAATGCTCGTGACAAGTAAGTAACACAGGAGCACGTTCACCAAGAGATAACAGCCTGAAAGCAAACATTCCCACTGCAAAGAACAAGATCCAACACGCTCTGACCGTCAGGAGAGTCACCTGCAGCCAACAGCTGTCTTCAAAGACTGCACAATAATAGTTTACTGTCTTCATTCATCTGATCACTTCCTCATTCAGTTATATCCCTGAAGAAGGAACTGGGTGATATTGAATGGGATTATTCTACATGATGGTAAAAAATAATGACATGATTCTGAATCATGTTTTCAAATTCTTATTGTGTGTCCATTGCTGAGTCAGCATGGACTCTAATGAGGTAACTTTGCTTGGCCATGTTTTGTACTGAGAGACAACAGTGAGGAAGAGGATATTGCACACAGCTAAGAAAAGTGGGACATCTTAGCCCATCTAGTTTATATATAGAATAGTGCCCACATACCCGAAAGACAATTCAATCCGGACTCATAACAAAATTGGAATGCAACCCGGGCTTCTTGCAAGTGCCACATTGCCCTACTGACACCTCATCTGTCAGTTTTAAGGGTCTGCAGCCACATTTAGCAAGCTTTTCAGGGGTAGGAGGTGGAAAAAAGGAATGGCATCTTTAAGAAAACAAGAGGAGAGCCATGCAACCAGACCTCTACGACCTGCATAAAGAGCGTACATTTCATACACCGATATTTCATTGTGATCTAACAATTGGACAAGGAAAAAAGACAAGATCATGCTGTTGTCTTTGGATTAATATTTCCACCGTGTAACTGTAAAACCGATTCCTAAAACCAAGAGAAAGCAACTTAATACATATTAATACGTCCTAAAATCAGTAACAAATTATATTATTCTTGGTCTCAGTAGACATACAGGATATAGTCAAGGTCATAACATTCAGCAAGGCCCATTGGCTGATGTTTTTGTGTGGAAATATAATCATGGATTTCAGAAGTATTTATGATGTTGCAGTTATCTCTTCCTGTTCTAAGAATATCCACAGGATTGACCCACTGAGAGGTTAACTGCAGAGGGACCTGGTATGCTGCATGTGGTTTGAATGTCTGCATGTGTGGAGTTAGATGTCAAACTCACGGACGCACATGCATGGACAAAAGCACTGGTCATGTTTCCGTGTCTGATGGGAGAGCAGAGCGATGGTGAGAAGAGCCATGAAACTAGGAGTTATCTCTCGACTCCATTCCAATGGACGGCTGCCTACTTCCTGCTTCCTGTCCTGTTGTCATGGTGATAGTTTGAACAGCCAGCAAGTTGCGTGTTTATAAATATCAACAGAAGCAGCTAAGAGTGTCCGCCTCTCCCTTCACGAGCTACCATGCCTCTTAAATGTCACTTAGTTGGAATCAACGCATAGAAGAAGAAAATGAAAGAATGTTGAGTGGGAGAAATGTGGAGGTTTGGTAAAGTGGAGAGAGAGTCTTAGAGGCATCTTAAAGCAAAGAGGGAACTTGAATATCTTTTCTACATGTAACAAATGGTAAAATAGTGTTCGCCCCGCACCACAGAGCCATTGAGAACATGCTGCTACGTTTGATTCCTCATAATACCAAATCCATTAAGAAGGATGTAATATCTTATCTTATATTTAACTTAAAAGTTAGACCACAGCTTTGGGGATGAATGATAAATGGACTGCATTTATTCCAGACTCCTCAAAGCACTTTACAACTACAAGTCATCATTCCTCCATTCCCCCCACATTCATACAGAGGAAGGGGCTGCCATGCAAGGTGCCCCCAGCTCAAGGAAGCTAACATTCACACACCGTTGGGCCATGCCAGCGGGAAAAACTTTAAGTATTTAAGTATTTAGTTAAGTATTTTGCCCAAGCATGGACATGTGGAATGCAGGGGCTTGGATCGAACGCACAACCTTCTGATTGAAAAACAACTCCACTACCTCACAGACACAGCTGCCCCAGGAATAATAAACCATCAAAGAACAAAACCATATGCATACCACATTCTAATAAGGGACCACTTGTGGAAGCTACCATCATCATTTCTTATTAACGGCATTTTGCATTAATCATTTAATAATGCTTTTTTTGATCAGTAAAAACCATGGGAACTTGTTTTGGATTGTGAGGTTATGATAAATCTCTCTGAATGTCTTTATAGTTCATCAAATAGACAGCTGTTATGGGCTACTTGACATTTGAGAGACTAATGTCTGATAGGTCATACCTTGATTGTTAAACCTCTACCAAACCCAAGTGTAAATGCGTCAACTCCCCATTTTACAAAGCGAACAAGCATCTTCTACAATATTTTTTTCAACCTCTGAGCTGTTTCAGGGCAACATTGTAGTTAAGTCACTGCTCCTAGCCGAGAAATAGTCCAATATACTGTATAATCCTCTGTTGTTGTTACACTGTGATTATGTACGGATTAAACAAACAAGATGGAGCCTGCTAGCTTTTCACCAGTGTTCATGCTTGGTTCTACGCTAAGCTTTCTGGGTGCTAGCTGTAAGCTTCAAATTTAACTAAATCAATCTTCCATCTAACCTTTCTTTTGGAAGGACATTCCTGAAGTGTAAAACTATTCTTTTAAAAGGAACAGCTGTAAATGATTATATATTTATTATAAGCTTGTTTACATTTATGATTACTGGTGACCTACTTTTACTGTGTGAACTTTATTAGCGCTGACTTTTATAACTGCAGACTTGATCGTTTATCAGAAAGACTTTACTGTCATTGTCTCTCAAACGTGGCAACGCAGAGACGATAAGGTGAAGGATTTATCACTTGTTTAAAGAGCATTAGTTAATGATTTATTCATAACTTTTAAATGAAGGCTTGTTAGATAGTGGTACGAAAAGTGTAATAATTACTGTGTATGACACCAGGTTAATCCACAATCAATACTGTATTCAACATCCTCTTCATTCATTAATACAGTATCTCACATTAATTTACACCCATTGATGTTTCTCTGAGATCGCATGAGTCAAAAGCAAGCAGGGCTAGGTGAGTTTGTTTGAGTTCATTGGGATTTGCCTTTATAGTCTCTTATTTCGTGCCGTCTGTCATCCTGAGATTTATCATAAGGTAAAACTTTTCCCTCTGAGGTTTTGTAAGAAAAGAAGATGAGACGTGCTCTAGTTTATGTTCTGTTTCAGAGTCTTTTAAGCAGCTTTGTTCCTGTATAATGAAAGGACCCATCAGCCTTGGGAACAAAGACAGGTCACTCCGGAGAAGAACATTCCCTATCAAATGCTAGGTTGTTGTTTTCCAAAGTAAAGTCAGGAAGTTGTGTGTCTTGCACAGAGGTGGGAAGTAGTGGAGTACAAATACTTCGTTACTGTACTTAAGTACATCTTTCTGTTACTCCACTACTTATTATTCTGCCGACTTTTTACTTTCTACTTCTTACATTTTCCAAACAGGCTGGTTACTTTCTTTTTAATCTGTGTTTGGTGGCGTGATCATTATTATTTAGAGTCATTGCGTGCCTATTGATTTGAACACGATCCGTGTATCCATCATTTCCTGGTCTTCTCTAAAGAAGAGGGACCAATGAAAACGTTGTCATGTTGCTGTTGTTCAGCATGGAAACATAAATAAGCTAACAATGACATTATTGTTCTATTAATATAAAGGGAGGTCAGTTACTCTGTAAAACAGCTGGTAGTTATGGGTACTTTTTACTTAAGTACATTTCCAAGCCCAAACTTCTTTACTTTAACTTGAGCAAAGAAGATTAGTCACTACTTCTACTTTTACCAGAGTATTTTTAAACACGAGTATCTGTTCTTCTACTTGAGTAAAGGATGTGTTTACTTTTGCTATCTCTGGTCTAGCAGCCAAAAGGCAGATTCACTCCCAAACTGTTGTGAACCGTGTGGGAAGGCCATTGGTTCTCATGTAAAAGGATCACACATACTGCACACTTGTCTTTTGTGTTGCTGTTACACTACTTGTGTACTCTTACACAAAAGCAGGCAGCATGATGGGGATGTGTCAGTAATCTGATCCTGTGGGAACTCGCCATGCTGGGGCTACTGCTGGGAGTGAAGATGTGAACTTTACATATACCAAACCAAATCTTGAACAGGGAAACAGTAGCATTTTTCTCACCCACAGCCAAGGTATAAGAATTTTTACAATTCTAATACAAACACAAAAATATCCTCTGCTACTTTAGGGCATCTTGTTGGTAGAAGGGGCTTAGGTGGCCATACAGATTAACTTCTCATTTAGGAGGAATTCAGACACCCCACTATCACTCTATACATATTAAGCGTATTTGAGCATTAGGAAAAGCGCTATACAAATCCCGTGTATTATTATTATCACATTTTTCCCTCACTGTTTAAGGAGAAATAGTATAAACTGTCTTTTCAGTGCTTGTGTACACATACTGTACATTTGGGTTGCCTACTAAACCCACAAACGGTCAGATTTTGTAGGCAGCCCATCTGAGTATCTCCTACCAAGGCTTGAAAAGCATCTTTGCAAAAGTGTGTCTTATTATTCTGGCAAGCCAAGAGTACAGAGTGGGCTTTTTCGGGACGGGGCTTTAAACTTAGTGCCTGTCTCTTAAGCGTTTCATAAGGAGAGGGAATTCAGATATTCAGACAGATCGTAGGAGAAAAATGATGGATACCATATAAGCATGCAAGAATGTTCCAGCAGAAACCCAAAAATACAAGTATGAAGCCGAAAAGAGAATAATAATACGTCATATTTCAAGTTATTATCAAGATTTATTTTGATTAAAATTTTATATTTGGCAGAACATTTAGAAAATGTAGCATTGTACCCCCTCCCACCTCTATCTCACCTCTCCACCCTGCCCCCACTGGCCCGGGACTTTAACACCCCACACACACACAGACACAAAAAATCCAGCACCAGTCATTTTTACGCTGCTATGGACATTTTTGCACTCCCATTTGCACTATGTACATAATCTTTTTTTATATATATCCTGCTTACTTGAAGTAAACGGTTATTTTGTGGTTTTTTGTAATTATTGAGTGTTCTTGCATTTTAATGTGTGTTTTTTTATACTTCGGGACTGTGGGAAACAGTATTTCGATCTTTCTGTGTGTACAAACATATTTTGAGATTGACAATAAAGTTGACTTTGACTTTTGATAATACATCTTTCATTAGTGATTATGAATGTATGGTGCCAGTGAGATATTAGCAGAGCAAAGAGACACTGCTAAGAAAAAGTAGAGTCTGACTTCAGAGGCTCTGATGCCAGAAACATGAGGGCGGGACTAAGGACAGTGACGCGTCCTAAAACCCGGAAGTAAGTTAGCATTTTACCACTTCCGGTTCCTTCGACAAAAACCAATGCAACTTTTATAATTTTCGAATCATAAATCTAATCAATAGATTTATGATCGATAGATTTATGATTCGAAAATTATAAAAGTAGGGTAGACATGTTATCCGGCTGAACAAAACGTGATCCGTCTCTTCAATGTGTGTCAACCACAGACCTTATTTCAAGCTATTTTCCAAAATCCTATGGAGAAATTGCATTGGCTTTTGTCGAAGAAACCGGAAGAAGTTTACCGGGTTTTAGGACGCGTCACTGTGGCACTCTATTATTACATCAGTATGGGTGTAATGATTGTATTTGTCATAGCTGCTTCTTTCAATCCATTCAGTGTCACAAATAAGCTCTACATGTGTGCCTATTTTAAACGGCAGCCGATAGATACTCCTACTTTTGTCCCACTACACTAGGTTTGCTTGTCAGAAAAGTCTCAATTATTGGAGAGAACAGGAGGCGGGATGAGCATCTACAGTAGGTCAATAACAGCGAAGGTGCTGTAACTGATTACCCATCAGTGTTCAGACAAATAGATAACTTATGAGATGCATCATCTATTCCAGGATGTGTGATAACACAGCTTTGACATTTACAAGGTACTGTAGTGAAAGATTTAAATCATTGTAAACATGCCATACATACACGGAGACGCCATCTTTGAATAGTATACTACCACTCACACACATACAATAAAGTTAGCATTCACAGAACATGTGGTGCCAAGCTCCTCGTGGCGCAGATGGTACAAACAGAGAGAAAAGGAGAAGATGGAGGGAGGGGAGGAAGGAACCAATAAGAGAGGTCTGTGACACCTCTCTCTCTCTGCCCACACTAAAGCTGCCCATTATCTAATCCTTCACACCATGGATGGGGGGACAGGGATGGTCAGACAGGCAGAGAAAGCAAGACATACAGTAGATGCCAGAAAAAGAGAGGCCCCAAACGTCATCGTCGCCAGAGTTGTGTTCTGCGGCGGGAAAACAAGGCATCATTGTACTGAAGGGGTGATGGAACTGCTCTCTCTCTCTCTGTCCGCCAAGCCTGACTCAGAGCTACCAGGGCGGCCAAGTCAGAGCCGGGAAATGCCTAAACTACTACTTATGTACTAACAACTAAAGTGACTCTAACTCAACATGATTACAATAGCAGGACAGAAGACATTCAGGCTCTTGACAGTTCACCCAAATTACAATCTCCACTGTTATCTGACCATAAAGATAGTTTGGGGTTTTATATTCTCAGCTGTTGACATAGCAACTTCAATTTTGCTTTACCACCAAAAAAATGGAGCTGAATGGAATTTAATTTGTGATGCAAACAGCCATACATTAATATTACGTTTTAAAACAGCTACTTGTCTTTCTAGAAACAATGACCAGTTAATCCACAGTCCTGGAACTACTTTTTAACGATAAATAGTCCCCATTATAACTGGAAACAAGTGTGTACTGTTGATTATCACTAGTAATGGAAATGTTACTGGAACTGTGTCACTGTTGCACATATTCTTTGCTCATGCTAGCATAACAATCTAAATTCAAGTTATCTACATCACATTGCATGAAGCAACTAATGATAAGTGGGAAAAAGCGTTTTTTGGATTTGGGTGAACTAACCCTTTAACATTTAAAATAAAACACTTTAAACTGATTGTCCATGGACCTAAACATGTGAGAGTTCAAAACTATATTAAGGAGTGTGTATGGGCCAGAAATAGAGATACAAAAGCAAGAAGATACTAATGATGGTCTGAGCGCCAAATGACATAGTGATATCTTTCACCATATAAATAAATCACTTCTATTTCGGCATCTCATGAACCTCCTGTATCTTCTGCTTTGTTTTAAGCAACAAATCAATGCTGTCACTATATCTTTACCTAAAGATATCTTTGAGAAAGTATGAACAATTCCCTTTCAGTAGCTATGAAACGACTTATTGGAAGCTGCAGAAACAAGGTCTGCTGAACACATAATGTTTAAATCATCCAGAAGGTATCCTTTTTGAGACAGCGGTGGGGAAACTCAGAACAGAGTTGGTTGGTTTTGACAGAGGTTCACCATATAGCAGGGGCACGAGACAGAAATCCACATCTGGAATGAATTCACCACACTAAAACTGCATGCCAGGCTAAAAATAATGCAAATCCTTGCAGAGAAGAAGTAGAACATTGCAATAAGATAAAACTTGTGTTACACAACTTCTTGAAAGAGCAATAGGTGGTTGAGGACTACAATTCCCACTGTCCACATTAATGATTGATATCACAAACTGAGCAGGGTAAAATCCCATGGAAAGGCTCGATAGAGTTAAACACACGTCACGTGCACACACTTAAACATGAGAGAGAAATAACAGTAAGAGCAACAGTGTGTGTGTGTGTGTGTGTGTGGTGTGTGTGTGTGTGTGTGTGTGTGTGTGTGTGTGTGTGTTGGCTGCACAACAGTAACGTATTTAGGTCATGCTCCTGCCTGTGCAAAAGGAAGACTGCTGAATGTCAGAGGTCAGTATCATGTGTATTCAGTTGCAAAGACAACAGAAGAAGAGAGAGGAGAAGGGAGAGTCTGGGAGGAGAGGCAGAGTAGAAAGACAAGCTAAATATCTCCAGTCCCCCCATGACATTCCAGCTGGAGCAACTAACTTCAACAAAAGGGTGTGAGAGGTGAGGGGGGGGGGCAGAAGGACTACACACACCTGTGCATGCTTAAACATCAGGTAACACACTTCTTGTTGCAGAATTCCTGAATAGAAAGTTAACACCCTCGGCTGAAGGACCAAGAAACTCATCTCCACACACACATCTGTCCAACATAACCAGACACTAGGATTAACAGTATACATATTTGCTATGCAGATAAAGATGAAGGACAGCACTCATCACCTTGATGCAAACTTATATGCGCAGGAAGTATAAAGGCACACTTGCACATACTGTAAATTCTTCTCCATGATCCCACTGACAGACCAGACCCAAGCAGTGTCACAGAGACACATATCTCCGACAGCCCATGGTCGAAAATAGAACCGTCAGACAAAAACTGAGAGAGGGAGACATTACCAACCTGCTCTTTCTGTGGACATGCAGCCCACATGTTGCCTTGTCTGGTCAATCCTCTTTCTGAATGGACGTCAATACTAAGACACTCTCTGAAGAAGAGCAGATACCGATGAACAGACAGCTAGTCCTGAGCTCCTTCCCCTCTGTAACTCAGGCAGAGCGGCTGAGAAAAACTAACATTGAACTCGCTCCAACTCCTCAGAAGGGAGGGTTCTGTGAAACTAGTCTAGACCAATCACAGACGCGGGTTCTTCCCACACACTTCTCTCATTGGTTGTAAACAAGTTCTGGAGTTTTAGTGAAGTAGGAGTAGACCTCTGGGTAGAAAATAATGACACTGCCCCCCATGCCTATTATCTCATAATTTCACACACTGTTACTTTCTCACTCTCCCTGTATGTTATCATGTTTGTTTATCTGGCTATTTTCTGTCCTCCATAACATTTGTATGTCTGCATGCATGTATGATGAGCCTTTTATTGTTGATCTGCACACCAAGCAATAAAACAATTTACCACTTATCTTTTTTATGATAAGGTTGTAAAATAAAACATAAAAAATATTATATGGCCTTATTTCATAAGCCCATATACGCATTTTTATTTTATTTTACAATAACAACAAACAATAACGGCAAAACTTAGATGAAGTTGTGTGTACCTTTATTAATGAATATTTCAGCTGAATGCGCTTTGATCTAATGAAATATACATTCATATCACACTTGTAGTGAAACACCATTCATTAGTCTTGCAGCCAATCACAAACACTCATGCACATTCACAGGTTCAAGCAGGAACATTAAATCTCTTCCTCCATCTTGTGGTGGAAGAGGTGTACTGCACCCCCCAAAGACCAAACAGTTACAGCTGCCAAATGGTGTGTTCTTCCCTATGACAGACAGGAAGGGACTTTACCCTGGGCAATACTAACACACCCTGGATGCAGAGTTCAGACAACATGACACTAAAAACACTCCAAATACTTTACCAGACACACTCCAGAAGCACGTACACAGGAACCACAGAGAAATAGGACTGACACCATACCAAATGTAATGGTATACCAAATGCAGTGATATAAAGAGAGATAAAAAGACAGAAATCAAGGATGAAACCATCAAACACACAAGACACAGTTTACAGCCAGAAAAAGACCAAGCAGAAAAAGCTCTCCTGATAAATACATCTGTGACATTTCTGTGGAAATACAAAATGTTGCTGTTATTACCTCCTGTTGTCCCAGAAATGGGTGTGATGATTATATTTGTCATAGCTGCTCCTTTCAATCCAAAAAGAGTCACCACTACACTAGGTTTGCCAATAGTTAGTTACATAATACAGGTGTCAAAGGTTCATGTTTCTCCTGAACATCAAATATACACATGCCAAATACACACTCACTCACACACATTACAGTCAGGAGGCACATTACATGTTGTATGACCCCAGCCAGATACATACCAGATGTGATGAAGAGGTCTCACAGAGGCTTTGGAAGAGGAAAATGTCCTGACGAGTGTCCCGCTTGTCGTTTTTTTTCCACTATTAGGATCTCCGGTTCTCTTTCTTTCTTTTTTTTCTCTCTCTCTCTCTCTCTCTCTCTCTCTCTCTCTCTCTCTCTCTCTCTCTCTCTCTCTCTCGCTGACACACACACATCATGATTCAGAGGTCATAAACATAATGGTATCTGCCCATAAACACAGCGCGAAGGGCAATAGATAACAATATTTTAAGCATGAATAAGGATCACATCATTTCAGTAAAAATATATGGCATTAATTGTAATTTAGAAGATATTAACACCTACCTGTAGATTGAAATGGTTTGTTTTCTTCACTTGTAAGGCCTCCAGCAAGTGGCTAATTCAGCCATTAAGAAATAACAGTAACAAGGTTTATGAATCTTACAGTCTTATACCCACAGTTTTATCGACTTTGTTACGATAGCAGGATTTCAAACAATGATAATGGCCAACACCCAACCGAGCCAAAAGGTATATCAACTACATTTCCGGTTGAGTTAAGACTTAAATCAGACCTTTTGACATCTTATCATACCATACAATGACTGCTTTCTAGCTGGTTGAAGATACTTGGAGAAATAGCCATGGCTGAATAATTTACCCACTTTTACCTGGTTCCTGTTATTTATATTGATAATTAAGTTGTTTTATACCATACCAAAAAGTTCAATCAAAATGGAGGAGAAACGTCACATTTTGATTGAACTTTTACTCAAAGATTAAGAACATAATCAAGAAACAAGATGTTAACTTTTTGTTAGAGATATAATAATTTAATGGGACAATATTCATTTACTTTCTACAAGCACTTAGTGTATCTGAATGTATTTTTAAAGATTTTAATAATGTCAGCAACAATGATTATTAATCAGTATAAAAATACATGAACATCCAGTTTAAACCCTATGTTATAAAGTTTGGCAGAGAGCCTTTAGACAAACCTAAAGAAGTACTATTTCTGTTAGTGTGCTGCCTTTGGCAAATCAGCCAATTATCTTGCTAGATATTGGAGGGTGATATTTATATTCTGGTGGTAGTTTAGTAAGTTTCTAACTCTTCTTTGACCTTATCATACATTATGCAACTGTTTGTGGCTGAAATATGACTAAACTCCATACTGTCAATATATAGCAGTTTGTCTGAATAAAACTGTATTCTACGGTGGCCCTGAAGTGCAAAACACCACAGCATTTCACAAAACGCTGCAGCATTTCAGAAAACACCACAGCATTTCACAAAACACAACAGCATTTCAGAAAACACCACAGCATTTCAGAAAACACCACAGCATTTCACATTGGACGGAAAGGGTATTCCTTTACGGAGAACACTTCTTGTTTGTGATTGGACGGAGCCAGCCAGAGAAGCACTGCTGTGATTGGTTGTTTTTGCTGCCAGTCAAGAAATGACACTTCATGATTGGTCACCACCCGACAGCGCAACATGTCCCAATACATCAGCCGTTAGCTGTTAGCACACACTCAGAGCTCACAGCTCCTCATATCTGTTCAGAAACTGGACAAAAGTTAAACAAGTACAAAACACAGACTGTCTATGTCATGGCGAATACAGTCGCCGCTTTATTTACGTCTGTATGACGTTGTTGTGAGTGTGGACGGAGCAGCTACAGGTTAGTTTAGCCTGATCGATCCGATTCCGATAGGATTTACATGGAGATACGCCCCGCCCCCTCTCCAGCGCGTCTTGTTTGAATGACACAGCTGACAGCCGCGGTGAAACTCGAGCGATTAGAGCGATGCGAAAAAACATGAATTAATGCTTTATTAATTCATGGTTTTTAAGGGACTTATCTCCATGTAAATACTACGGTAGACTACCCAATATTCGCATCGCTCTAATCGCTCGAGTTTCACCGCGGCTGTCAGCTGTGACAGCCGCTCCTGCTCCTGCTCCTGTTATTCAAACAAGACGCGCTGGAGAGGGGGCGGGGCGTATCTCTATGTAAATCCTATGGGAGATACCAACTACAACAAAATGAACATATTTGACCGTGATTTAATTGTAATACACGTTTCAAAGTGATGCCGAAGTAACTACATACTGATACCGGTGACTAAAAACCATGAATTAATGCTTTGACAAGTGTGCAGACAAGACGGCAGGCGAAAAGCTTTTAAAATGCGTGTTTTCTGAATGGAATCGGATCGATCAGGCTAAACTAACCTGTAGCTGCTCCGTCCACACTCACAACAACGCCATACAGACATAAATAAAGCAGCGACTGTATTCGCCATGACATAGATAGTCTGTGTTTTGTACTGTTTAACTTTTGTCCAGTTTCTGAACAGATATGAGGAGCTGTGAGCTCTGAGTGTGTGCTAACAGCTAACAGCTGATGTGTTGGGACATATTGCGCTGTCGGGTGCTGACCAATCACGAAGCGTCATTTCTTGACTGGCAGCAAAAACAACCAATCACAGCAGTGCTTCTCTGGCTGGCTCTGTCCAATCACAAACAAGAAGTGTTCTCCCTAAAGGAATACCCTTTCTGTCCAATGTGAAATGCTGTGGTGTTTTCTGAAATGCTGCGGTGTTTTCTGAAATGCTGCGGTGTTTTCTGAAATGCTGTGGCGTTTTGTGAAATGCTGTGGCGTTTTGTGAAATGCTGCGGCGTTTTGTGAAATGCTGTGGTGTTTTCTGAAATGCTGTGGCGTTTTGTGAAATGCTGTGGTTTTTTCTGAAATGCTGTGGCGTTTTGTGAAATGCTGCGGCGTTTTGTGAAATGCTGTGGTGTTTTCTGAAATGCTGTTGTGTTTTGTGAAATGCTGTGGTTTTTTCTGAAATGCTGTGGCGTTTTGTGAAATGCTGCGGCGTTTTGTGAAATGCTGTTGTGTTTTCTGAAATGCTGTTGTGTTTTGTGAAATGCTGTGGTGTTTTGCACTTCAGGGCCACCGTAGTATTCAATGTTCTTTGCAAATAAAGCTATACAGCACAGCAGGCAGGATTTGATATCATTACATTACATGTCACTTGTTAGACGCTTTTATCCAAAGCGACTTACATACTCAATACTGTGGACAATCCCCACAGGAGCAATTTGGGGTGAAGGGTCTTGCCCAGGGACACAACGACATGCTGACTGCAGTGGGGTTTGAACCTGTGACCCCCTGATCCGAACACCTACACACAACCCACACCTACACACAACCCACTGCGCCACACACCTCCCATCATGGTTTCTGTTCTCATACCACAAAGGGCACATTTATTTTGGATTTTCATTGGGGTGAAAAAAAGGGTCCAGCTCTTACATATAAAGCATCATAGATAAAATCCCACTGGGAAACAACCTGTACTTTCTAAGCTTTACCCCAAAGGGCTCTTTAAAAAGAAAACATAATAATATACAAATCAATTTTAGAAGCAAAAGCCAGATAGAATCTTACATTTTTTATGACGATGACTAAATTGCTCTCTTTGGGGAAAGTGTATTTTTCACTCACCACCTTGAAGGATCAGCTGTGAAGCCCCACTTTTGGACCAGGTGGTCATTGGATGTCATGCTAATAAAAAGACTCACATTTGGGAGCGTTTTCTGAAAAGTGTTTCCTGTTTCCCTAGATGCTCTCTGGAAGGAAGGTGTTAAACAGATTGTCTGGTGCTGGTGAGCATTAACCCCTTTGTCATCCCTGCCCTAAAGTACCTGCAGGTGGCGTTGCAGCACTGGGCTCAATGCGGACTTCCACATCACCCTCACTTGGGCAGCACCACTTCACCTGTAGGATGTTTTGCTAGGAATCTGGACTCACACACTGGATAAGCAGTATACATAGAGGAGCAGATTTGAAAAGCCAGAGGGAATTTCTTTGCCTTTTTAAACTTAACTCTACTTTGATAATTTCAACTTCTATTTGCATGATTATGTTGACAAGGCGTCGTTCATTCTTTGTTATTGTGACTACAAAACTCTCTCCGCTCCGTGATACAGTATTTGTTTTCTCCGTGGTTGTTGTTTATCCGTTTGTGTTTGAGCTCCGGTGCCCTTTACATGGACAGATGTTCACAGCTGCTGCTGCCGCATCATGAGGACCTGCCTCTGACTCACCGTCACATGCTGCCGGTTGCAAGACATCCACAGATTCACTGTTTTGTTTTTGTCTGACGTGCAAAAAAAGGACACGCTGCTGGTGATGGGAACTCTGTGGGACTGCAAACAGGATTCTCATGTTTCAATTGTCCTAAAGCGATCAGCTGCTGGGGTCACTGAAGGAAAGGACACAGGAGATCACTTGTTTTTCTTTTTTAGACAATAGATGTTTGGGCTGAAGTTTTACGGCTGCAGCTGTTTAGATTACAATACACCTCCGCATGAATTGTGGTTGGTGATGTGTAGTTTACACACTTTTACAATTAGTTTTTCACCTGCCTCTCTGCTCCAGACATTGTAGTTGTGGATAATTTATATCGACCTATAGCCTCATGTTTGTTTCAGACTCTGGACAGGACTATCTGCTCCCTGGATGATCTCTGAAGTTCTTTGTCCGCTAAATATTGTGAGCCAAACCTCTTTTCAACGTGCGCAAGGATCTTGATTTTTACGCATGGCTGCCAACCTTTGACATTAACTTCCGCAGCTCAAATGTTGATGATGGGATTAAAGGGCAGCACCAAGGGTTGTGAGGAGTCCCAGACCCGGGGTGCCTGCAGCAGTCAGGGCCAGGCACGGCCCCGTAAATAACCGCGTTGACAGCATGCCCTCTTGGCCCAATCTCTCGGAGTTCCTCTCCCATAACTGCTGCTGGGAGGAGACCATCAACGCAACAAGCAACGCTGAGCTGCCTCCTCTCAATTATTACTCTATTCCCCTGCTCACGGGCATCACCATCGCCTGCACGCTCCTGTTTCTGGTCGGGGTGACAGGGAATGTCATGACAATGTTGGTGGTCAGTAAGTACCGGGATATGCGCACCACCACCAACCTGTACCTGTGTAGCATGGCCTTGTCAGACCTTCTCATCTTCCTCTGCATGCCACTGGACCTCTACCGTATGTGGAGGTACAGGCCCTGGCGCTTTGGGGCCGCACTCTGCAAGCTCTTTCAGTTTGTCTCGGAGTCATGCACTTACTCCACCATCCTGAGCATCACTGCTCTGTCAGTGGAGCGCTACCTGGCGATCTGCTTCCCACTGCGCGCAAAGGCACTGGTTACCAAGAGGCGGGTTCGTGCCCTCATTTTTCTTCTCTGGACAGTGTCTGTAATGAGCGCAGGGCCCGTGTTTGTCATGGTGGGAGTGGAGCGTGACAGCATGTCGCCATATTTTAGCCCTGAAATGAATGAGACTGGCTACTTCCTGGAGCCCGGGGACACAAGGGAGTGTAAGATCACGCACTTCGCAGTGGAGTCAGGCCTGATGGGGGCCATGGTGTGGCTGAGCTCTGTTTTCTTCTTCATGCCGGTCTTCTGTCTCACAGTGCTCTACAGCCTCATTGGTCGTCGGCTGTGGCAGAGACATAGAGAGACAACCATGAGCTCCCGTGTGGCACACCGGGACAAAAGCAACAGGCAGACCATCAAGATGCTGGGTAAGTTCGGAGAGCGCGCAAATTACGCACAGGTGTAGCTTGGTATACAAGATGAAAAAGCAAAGTTTACAACTAGATTTTAGCTTGGTTGCAACTGTTGATAAAGTCATAATCTTGTATTAATTATACCCCCCTCTCTCTCTTTACTTCTCATCCTCCCCCTCCCACAGTTGTGGTGGTGCTTGCCTTTGTCCTCTGCTGGTTGCCGTTCCATGTGGGTCGCTACCTACAGTTTCGCTCCCTTGACGCACCGTCCCCGCTGCTGTCTGTGGTGTCCGAGTACTGCAGCCTGGTGTCCGTGGTTCTCTTCTACCTGAGCGCCGCCATCAACCCCATCCTCTACAACACCATGTCCTGGAAGTACCGGTGCGCAGCGGCACGTCTCTTCGGCCTGACAGACAGCCAGCCGCCCCGAAGCCGAACAGCCAGCACCGTGAAGGGAGACGGCTTGAACGGCTGGACGGAATCCACAGTCAGCTTCTAAACGCCTTGATATAATTAGAAACACTGTCAGTCATGCGTTAAAAACATTGACTTAAAGCCATTATTCCTGTCAAAAAAAAACTGCTCTGTACATGAGCGAGGCAATTGTTTGACTGGGACATAAAAAAACAAGGATGAGAAAAGTGGTAATCACCAAAAAGCTGCATGCCTCTATCCACTTTGTCAACCTGCATTAATATCATTTGGATTTCTGTTTGTTGGATCGTTTCAGCAAGTGCCCTGAAGTATTCATCAACACACTCAGCAGCATTTCATAAGCTCGACTGGTGGAGTGCAAAATACACACCAGCCAAAAGTGCTTTTATTGATCCAAGTGTGAACATAAGTGCGTTCATGCCCGTCTACACTCACATAAATAAATATAATAGACGTCTACAATTGCCTTATATTGTATTCATACTCTGGATGACAAGGAAAGCACTGTAGAACTTGTGGCACTTTTCTGTACTCCTTCGGGGGGCAGAAGTGCAGTGTGTGCGTGTGTGTGTGTGTTGTGTGTGTGTGTGTGTGTGTGTGTGTGTTGTGTGTGTGTGTGTGTGTGTGTGTGTGAGCTTGCAGGAGAATAAGAGAGACAGAGAGAAGTATTTCAAAGTGTGTATTGTATGCCAGGTGTCATGTTTTGAAAGGGTTTTCTCTGTGATGTGAGCGTGTGAATATGTAAAAATACTGTTATGGATGTTTTTGACATACTGAACGCCCTGTATCTTGGAAATTCAAGTCCATGCTTTGTTGATGCTGCCAAAGAGGGCCAATCGAGAGTGGAGTCTGGTTCATGGGAGCCACACTGCAGGTCGATTTTAGGGTTGTTAGATAATATACACAATGCAAACATTTTCAAGACATTGTTACGTCACAACATTTTGTAATTATACTAATTCAAGCTGCAGGCTCTGGCCTATTTTGAGAAATCATCAGAAAAAAGGACAATTTACATGAGGGTTTAAGCAGTTATCATAAAGTAAAATGTTTTTAACAAGTATAAGGCCCCGTCCACACGGAGACGATATCAGTTGAATCCGCTAACGTTCTCTATCGCAGTCGTATTTCGTCCACACGAGGCCGAAACGGAAACGCGGATTCGGAGCCCGAATCCGATACACTTTGATAACGGCTCCCAAAGTGGGTAGGTCTGAGGACGAAACGCTTGCGGCTCCGTTTGTACGCCCTATACGATCATTCCCTGAAACGATGACGCCATAGCCCCGCCTCTCCCGCTCACCCCCGCGTCATTGCTGATGCGTTTCGCCAACAACAACAACAAGGGTTGCGTTCGTGCTCCAGACGCTACTGACCATGATACAGATGTTAGTGCAAAATCTGTAGCTCCTCTACCACAACCATCAGCAACAAGTGGACATTTATGTGTTTGTTTATGCCTAATGCCCATGGGTTCTTATTCGCTGCTTTTGGTGTATTTTGTGGCGGAAGTACAGCGCCACTTACAGGCCCGGCATATGTACTACAGCGTCTCCAGCATTTGAGCGTTTTCGTGTGGACGGACACGTTTCTTGAGCCGATTCCGTGTGGACGGAAGACTTTTTTGAAAACGACTTCGATTCGTTTTCGTCTCCGTGTGGAAGGGGCCTAAGTTTGGTTCCTAAGACAAAAGGAAAGTGATTGGTGATTATTGTTGTCTGCTCAGCTTTCTAAGACTTGTGACCATTGACCCGCTTTTCAATTCACCACCAGGTGTGCTGATATCAGTAACCTGCGTACAACTTACATGACTTTTTCTGCTCTGCGAGGACAATGTGCTAATCTGTGCATCCAATCATAAAACACACGAAGCAAATTGTTCATTCAGTCACTTGTTTAGAAATGTGTTTTTGTATTTGATGTTTGCAATGTTCATCTTTGGTAAATGATCGAAATCATCTGAAGTTAACTTGATTTTTTACCATCAATGCCTACCTAAAAGTACAAGAGCTAACCTGGAGTATTAGCTGCTGTGTGTATTACATTTGGCATGAATTGTTCCCCAAAACTGTTCAGTGTACACATGCAGTGACATCTTTAATGTTTAAATCTATATTGTCTTGTCTTGTTTATCGATTTACCAAATGTTTCAAATTAAGAATTGCATGGGTGCTCAGTGGAACGTTTTGATGGGTGACTTGCATGATGGTGTGTGAACTGTAATAGAAAGATGCTAATGGGCCAAATGTGAAAACCTATACCATCTACAAGGAGGTTTTGAAAATTGATTTTTGTTAAAAAAAATGTATTTCAATGTATTCAACTGATGGAAATGTGAGTGATCTAATTTTGTAAAGTCTATAAGTGATGATGTGCTTGTAAATAGATGCTCTGTGATGTTATACACTCGATGCTCGGATGGTTTCAGCAGATTACCGCAGCAGCCTCCACCAATCTGCACTGGGTTTCAAAACATGGCCTCCTTTCTCTCAAGAATGTATCTGTTCATAAATGAGTGTACATACTGATGTCATGACATACTATTTATTAATCTTAATGTTTCATTAAAAGAGTAAAAATCCACTTGTATCTTACTTTTTTTTTTATTCATCTGGGAATATCTCCTGCCTGTATCTGTCAATGATAAGGTCTTGTAAAAGTAAAAACACAATTACTCTGATTTTCTTTTTAAGTTGTGTTCTTCATGCTAGCATACACTAGACAATCAGGTAGCTTTTAGTCTCCAGCAGGTATGAGATGCAAAATTCAAGCTGAGAATATTGTGAAACTAGCAAACCACTTCACATAGACCTTATACACACATCACACATAATTGAAGTTAAGACCACCGCATGGCGCATTTCCACTGCAGGGCCTCGCACGGCTTAGTACGGTATAGTTAGGCCTTGGTAGGTCTGGCTCACTTTATGCTGCGTTTCCATTACAGTTTAGTAGCTGGGGCAGTAACTATAGTAACGCAGTGTAGGCGGAGCCGTGACGTCATCTTCAATGCGAACCACAAAACCATCATCAGCCGTTAGCTGTTAGCACTCAGAGCTCACAGCTCCTCAAATCTGTTCAGAAACTAGACAAAAGTTAAACAAGTACAAACCACAGACTGTCTGAGTCATGGCGAATACAGTCGCTGGTTTATTTATGTCTGTATAGGCCGTTGTTGTGAGTGTGGACGATCGGAGCATATACAACGTTAGCTTAGCCGATCTCCATTAAACACACATTTTAAAAGGTTTTTCGCCTGCCGTCTGTCTGCAGACTTGTCAAAGCATTAATTCATGGTTTTTACTAACCGGTATCAGTATGTTGTTACTTCGGCATCATTTTGAAACGTGTATTACAATTAAATCACTGTAAAATATGTTCATTGTGTTGTAGTTGTAGCGACTCACGTCACTAGTTTAGCATATTCAGCCCGGTTGTTGGCCCGGAAAGAACCACGATTTGGAGGGCCAGAAAAACTGGGAAAAAGTACCCGTTAGCCGGAACTACCCCTAGTTGAAAGGCAACAAAAAACGGGCCGGGTTTGGCACGGCACGCTTAAACCGTGCTACGCGCTGCAGTGGAAATGCGCCATTAGACTGGACTGAAAGACACATGCTGCTCTTTAACAGGGCCAGTCATCTTTTCCCTGTGTGATCTTGCTCCAGCATATCCAATTAAATTATAAAAGTCTCAGTGGGGTGTAAAAGCATTCAGAATATTGCAATCGTAACACAGAGACACAGCAACGACTTCTCTCTCATCTATGCTGGCGTTGTATTTTTGCGGCCACAATGCACAGCACCACTCCATCACATAAGACCGCTTCAAAGACAGCAGGGCTCTAACACTTTGTCCCCCTCATGATCCATACACCACGTGTGTCTGCAAAACCTTGTGAGGCGAAGCTGTTCAGCAGAGGTTCTGAAAGTCTGTGGGAAAGAGACAAAAATAAAAAGTGTGAGTGTCAACCAGTTAATTATAACATCCACCAGTCGTGAAGAAGGCAAAAATAATTAAATAAAAGCAGCTTATTCAAGATAATTAGTGGGTGGATGACAGTTTTGAAGAGGAAGAGGTGAAAGAACATGGATGAAAGGGCTCTTTTCAGAAGTGCAATTGTGCAATGAAAAGTGACAATAAAAAACTAAAGGTGAAAGAAGAGAGGCGTAATTAACGAGTCAGACATAATGATAGTTTATTTAGAAGTGGGCTGAGCAGGTGAGAGTGAATTTCAATTATGCAATGACAAAGAGTTGGGGGTTGGGTTTGAAGAGGAGTTAAAATCCATGTTAATCTAAAGATGTGTGCTTGTTCATGCAGGACCACTTTACAGCTGGTACCAGTTATGACTAGCTGTTGCTAACTGGTAGCTGGTGTGCATTTACACCATGACAAGCTATTCTTCTGACAAAGACAAAGTTAAAGTGCTAATAGTTAGTAGCTATACCATTTATTATGTTCCATGACTCAGTTTGGTGTCTTTTGAGTTAACTTATGATAGTTAGCATTAAACATAGAAGTGCCTAGTGCTGGAGCTGCTGGGAATATTTAGTTTCATTAAATAACTATTAATTGTACTAGTTTTTTGTCTGCTCTTGTGCATTGTGAATACTAAAGAAGAGCATTGTCTCTGTGTTAACTGATTATTTTGTAGAATTCTGTTGAGTATTGAATAATTGCGTGAGTGTAAGGTTAGTCAAATAAATTGGTCAGTAAGTCAGAGATGTGCAACTATATTTAACTTTTTGTTTGAGAGCTAGAGAGCACACCGTTATCTATTTAATATAGCCTAGTTGTAAAAAATAAAGTAAGAAATCATTCCAATGTGTAGCTACTATAGGACAGTAAAAAAGGTTTAAAAGGGGAGTGATTAGTAAAATATGCATAAATAAAAAGAAAGAATGCTAACTAGGTAACATAAGATAAGAATAGACAAGTTTAAATGATTTGTTATTGGTTGTGATCATATTCTAAAGATGTTTGGATTATTGGAAAGTATACCCTTTCATATGAGTGTTGAGAGCTGTATCCATAAATTCATTTTGTGCTCAACGTGCTCCAGATTGATGCATTTCACTTCAACATTAAAAAAGAAATCTTCCCGGGGTTGCATGCCCCCGGACCCCCCTAGGGGATGTGAGGTCTACCCCCAAATAAAGCAGGTTAAAATAATTAGATTGCATACATTTTCTTTTAGTAAACACTGAAAACGGGTCCCACAGACCCAAACAACACACAAAGGTTAAAGGTCAGCATATAATAATGTTAAAATGTGCTAAATATATACACTGCAAAAACCAAAAAAAAGAGGAGTAAAAGTAGCTCACGAGTTGTTTTATTTTTGGAAAGTAGCTCTCATCCTAAAAAAGGTTGAAGACCCCTGTTATAGAACGATTCATTTGACAATTTTAAGCTTGGCCTACCATTTTATTGGAGCGATGAGGAATGACAGAAAAAGTTTGAGAACCACTGACTTATGGTTAATGAGCAGCCAACAATCAAAATTATGAACTTACTGTTTAAGGACATTACCGGCAAAAATATCGTTTTTTCATGTAGGCTACTATACATTTTGTTATTTTGGTCTATTTTGCTTCCATGTTTTTCTTTCACTCTAATGGAAAGAAAACTTCCAAGAAACACATATAAATGGTGTTCGTTTTACTACCATGTCAGAATTCATCTATAGATTTAAAGCTAATCTGCATATTTAAACATAACATTTCAGGGGAAAATACTGATTTGACGTAAGTAATTACTGGGGAAGTTGTTTGATCCTTTTCACCTTCAATGCCTTGGTAACTGCATGCAAATTGCGCATCTTAATTAGTGGCAGCTTAGTGATTTGTTCATCACCACTCACCTTCAAACAAGCCAAGAAAGCCGGCATAACATGGGACTGTAAAGTGGGAGGCGCTGCTACCTGTCTGTCTGAAGTGACTGCCGATTTCCGCACCGCTGTGCGCGAGACGTGGAGGGAGGGAGGGTAGAGAGAGCATCGGAACTTCACAGTCTAATCTCCCGACCTGATCTTTTTATTTTGTATTCAATCAATATATTTTTGGAAAGGGAAACTGTGCGCAATTCATTTATTTAAAAAAAAAAAAAGGGGAAAAAAAGGGCACTTTCTCTGGAGGAAGAAAAAGGGCAGGCGCTCAAGCCCACTTTGATGTCTATGTGTGCACATGCCTGGTTGTGTGTCTGTGTGAGAGCGTTTCACATGTGTGTATGAAAGATTTACATATGTCTGTAAATGATTTTGGTTTCAGTTGTGTGTGTGTGTGAACAGGCTCGGATTGGCCATCGGGAGATTCGGGACTTTTCTCGCTGGGCCGCTGCCGTTGGTGGGCTGCTGCCTTCGGTGACATAGGTGGGCCGTGGGCCGTTGCGAGTCTCCGGCTGTAACAGTCCACTACCGCCCGCGAGAACCCAGGTTCGATTCCGGCCTGAGGTCCAAAAAATGTATTTAAAAAAAAAATAATCTCCCGTTCATCGCGTCCATTCGGGGCGCGCCCACACTTTGAGAAACGCTGCCATAAGTCAACCTACTAAATATTTCAATAAACACTTATATCAGAAGATAACAGGTTAATCAAATACAACAACATATAAAAATGCCCATACCACCAGACTCAGTTTTATCCCACAGGCCACAAGACTAATGCCATGGGCTTGCACTATTTGTATTGTTGTATTGCACTTTGTTGTTGTTGTCTTGTAATTGCAATTTACAAATCAAAACTCACCTTTCCAGAACTGCTTTTAATCTGTATTTTTTAAACGTTTTAAACTATGTTATTATGAATGTTTACATTGTAAAGTGTCTTTGAGTTTCAAGAAAAGCGCTCTATAAATAAAAGGCATTATTATGATTATTATTTAGGAACCTGTGACCCAAGTTTTTCATTCATGACATTAAACCTATTGAATCTTGAATCTTTGAAACACTAAAGTACAGCTTCATTGTCAACTTTGCTGAGGGTCCTAAAGTTGCTGAGATATTCTGAAGAAAAGGTAGTGGATATGGATAAAGACTAATCAAAGGGGAAAAAAACGATTAAGGGATTTATACACAGCAATGTTCTGATGAATCTTCACTGGTAAAAAGTACATTATGATAATACAAGCACGGTTCTTAAAACTTGATGCAGATTCATGGGGATTGCTTTTCAGCAACAGAAAAAGCCAGAACACTGCTTTCTTCCATCAGTTATTTAGGTTTTATCATCAGATTGCCTCGTCTTCCTTTTCTTTCACAGCCTTGTTCTTGCTTTAACCTATTTGGTAAAAAGTTGTGCAATCTATGTTGTCCATCAAGCTATTACCTTGTGCCCCAACTCTAGATTACATTGCTGAAGAAAGGCATTACATTTCTTCTCCTTTGGGTTTTGCTCCCAAAGAGAGTAGCTGATTTTTTTGTGGATTGCTCTTTTGTTTTTGGTAAATTTAGATAATGGGCTATACTGTAGTTAGTAAACATAAGAACTTGAGTGCTGTAGATGCCAACAATGTTTGCATCTGACAGATAATGCCAATGTAACCCACCTACATGGTGCTTCTTGACCTGTGATTTACACACTACCACTTGATGCTGTATCCTTCCACTATGAGTTATCTAGTTGATTGCTTATAGTGCACAATCTAAGGGTTTTTAATGTCAAGTAAAGATATCTGTGTGATAGTGGAGTGTTGTTGCCTCCTATTTTCTTATTCAATTTGTACACAACTTTAAATAACCCTGTTATTGTGCGCAACAAATCGCTCACACAAAACGTTGAAAGGCTATTATTCCCCTGTTGTCCTTGGGCTGCTGCAGGGCAAAGGGGGGATTGAGCGTGCAGAGCAGCAGTCTCTCTCCGCAGGGGATGAAAGGGAGTGTGATTTACTCGTCTCGGCTATCTTTCGAAACACTATTGAAACCACTAAAGAGTAAATCTTCACACTGATAGCAGGTCAAGTGTAATGGACACTCAGGCGTTAACTCTAGCTCCCTATAACGGTGTGACAAAAGATACAAGTGTCTTTAGTTTCATTCATTTGTCATCATTTTAAATGTTGTCACCTGAAATAATTATAACTGTTACGAGACAAAATGCAGACTGTAAATCCTCCTTTAAACCTCAACATTATAAATATTGATTGCCCCTCAGCTTTGCTTACAACAGCACATTGCATATCTAATCAGAGCAGGATCATCCTTCTCTTATTGAACCGTGAAGACAAAATCAATTCACAATGGTAAATGTCAGCGGATGAATAACGACACACACAATAAAGCAAACAGGTGCAATCAAAGTCAGAAAAAAATCAAAACATTTATTGGGCATAAATATATTATATATACGCTACCGATACAGTTACGTCTTACATACATAGGGTAGTATTTGCAAAAATCTATACATTAAAATTGATATGGCAGTTTCTTTTATATAATGCATATGAAATTGTCTAACATTTACAATACAAGAAGAAATGCATGAATTTCTTTTTTTTTCTCAATTCGTAGACCATGACAACATTGGAATGTTTGTTTTTTTTTAAATCGTGAGGTAAAAATATGTTTCTGTTTTTTTGTCTCGCTTAAAAAATAGTTAAATACCTGTGAGTCTCTGTACGTTTCTCAAATCGCCAAATTCTCAGTCAAAATTCTCTACTTACTGTAAAACGTACAAAACATAAAAAAAATAAAAATGAAAAAATAAACTGATCAGAAGGCACAGACGTGGGGGTTGTTGGGCGAAAAAACTGTCTCTCGTTCTTGACATACCTGCAAAATGTGCAGGACATGCAGGGTGGGGGGCGGGGTATCTATAAAATCACCAGCATTTAAAAATAACAGAACAAAAACAACAAAGCACATAAAGGGAGTACCCTGCCCACAAACACACAGCCTTTCAGTTAACAGTGCGTTAACCTCGGACTATACGACACTAACATGACTGGCCTGAGCTCGGCCAATCACCTCTGCTCTCCCACCGGGGCATTAAGGCTTGTACAGGGGAATAAATGGGCTGTGGGTGGGCAACATAACATCAGGGGTTTAAAGACAGGAGAGCTCACATATCACCTGTCGACTACAATGCAACAGGCTAGGTAGACGCGCCATTAGCACGTCTGAGAAAGGAACCGTACTCCCTACAAACTGTACTTCCTTTGTTGCCGTAGTTTCCATTCTGCAGGTAGCGAGGCGCCATTTGAGAAGCACAGAACCATGCTCCAGTAATGCCAATGTCACAGTGACGCCAACGACAGAATAATGCCAATGAATGGAACAGACGGCGTTGGCAGTAGTGTTTGGTACAGAGAATTTGTGTCTCCTCTCGCTCTTATTAACCTCATCAAGACTAATGCTCGGCATAAAAAAGTGCTTAAACTCTGTTAGTCATAAGGTATTACCATTTCATTCTATAGCTCTATAGATACCTCTGTATATCATCTCTTATCAAAATACTGGATACAAAATACTAACTACTGCTATACCAGCACTAGCCTGAACAAGGAATCGTCAATATTATTATTGTCATCATCTGCCTGAAATCATCAAATGATTGTTTTTGCCTTTTTTTTTTTTTTTTTTAACCTTTCAGTGTGAAATCAGGTTGTTAAAAACTCTCATTCGAAAGGGGCTACACATTTCATAATGGCACATTTTGCTTTACAAAGCAAAATAATAAAAGATAATATGAAAAGAAGCATAATCACAGATCAAGTTAATGTTTTTTTTTCCTTTTGAGAGAATAATAATAACAATAATAATAATCGTAATGCTGTGTCGTCACGGAGGAACATCACAGAACCCTTTAGACGACTGCAAACGCAACATCTAGTGGATACGAGAAGCCTGCACTTTGGCAATAAAACAGTAAAAAGATATCAGAAGCTTCATTATAACACTAATCAGGAAAAGAAAAAGCCAAAGGCAGCGACGTTTATCCCAATACAGATGACTCGAACTGACCCTAAGGCCTTGCTTTGCTACATGTCTCTCTAAGCAATACAAGAACTGCTCGGCTGTGCACGGCCAAAACAGGAGATGAAAAGAAAAGAAAATACAAAGGCATTTGGTTACATGTTTGAAACGGCAATGATAACTGCAATGCATGGACTGATGAGCTACAGGTTCCCAACAGCTGTAAGAGAAATACTTAAAGGGTTACTGAGATAAGGAATGCTGGCCTTAATCATACGATCTAACATACATCCATTAAAAAAAAGAAAAAGAAAAAAAACATGCTACAAGGAAAAAATTAGTATATAACTACTTGTCTCTTAATCTTTAAACAATAAATAAATGAAGATTGCACTGTAATTGGCATGTAAAGTACTGTATGCAAATATATAGTATAAATAAAACCTAGAAAAGAACTCTACCTTAACTTTCCCATCAACTTTGGCAAAGGTATTTTTGAGCTAGTAAACCACTGCTTACTGACACATACAGGAGCAAGGCACAGCATTGACAGAGAACAAGATACAGCATCAAATAAAAATGAAAGAAAGAGAGAGCGGGAGGCGAAGAGAAAACGGAGGAAGAGAAGCTAAAATGATGACGATGATGACAGCGATGGGGGTGACAGGATTAGATCTCCCCTCTGTAAGGCCTTATCCCTGAGGTACGTTACAGGCTGCCAATCAGAGCTGGCCGCAACCCCCCCACTGTTTCATAACCCCCTCCCACCCAGTCCTTCTTCCCCTGCACCCCACCTGACAGAATTAGACATGTCACACATTAATCACGCAGGTCAGGGTGACTTCTTTGGATCATCAGGGTATGTATTGGGCTGTACCTTGGCTTTGTTTTTCGGGATGGGATAAAGGGTGTCAGGCGGGAGGTCAGGGGGTGTTATGTGTGTCAGAAGGCCCTGCTCTGTTGAGTTGTGTTCTGTCAAAGGCTTGTTTGGTTAGTGAACATTAGTTCAAATCCCCAGAGAACATGTCCGTCTGAGGAGAGGCCGCAGACTTGCTACTGCTCTGATTACATGTCAATAAAGCACCGTTATAGAGAGAAAGAACAGAGGGAGGGGGAGGGAGAACAGAAAGAGGGAGAGACGGCAGAAAGAAAAGGATGGATCGAAGGCTAGAGAAAAAGAGCAGCCAGAGCAAAAAAAGTAATTACATATAATTATGGGCAGGAGAGATAAAAGAGGAGGAAGAGTCTTCAAACGTATTGATTCACAGGCTAGCTGGAAGGAGAAACTACAGCTTCAGCACTGCTCTGGCTAGACATTTCAGGGTGGGGGGGTAAAGCTCGAGCTAACTCCTAACGGCTCTCCTGGTTAACACACAGAGCTCTGAGAAGCGCAGCTAACTGGCAGGCTGTTGGCACCTTTGGGTCCGACAGGCTCATTAGCTACAGATTAAAAGGCTGGAGCTCTGGTAGTTGAGATGGTAGAATAAGGAAGGACTGAGATCAGCTCATTTCCTGTTGAGTTAGCCAATCACAATCCCAGCCCGGCTTCCTTAACGCTAGAGCCAGTTTGTGCCCAGCAATCGAATACCTACAAGGGTGCATTTTCTGATCCGAGACATGCATTTAAGGGCTCCTTCCAGCTGCTGAACTGACCTCAGAGCAGCTGTTTGTGAGCACCTAGGGTCGAATCCTCCCCTTTCACACTGTCCTTCAGACCTTACATTGCCATCACTTATATTACATCACTTTTATAGCATCATAGATATTTGTTATAATATATATTTATATATTGTGTGTATATATATTAGATTACTGGTTTTCCATTCTTTCTTAGATATAATAAAATCACAGGATAGCAGCATCTTACACCACACTTTTTGCATCACTTTGGTAGCTGGATGAGTGACTGATTGAATGTTAAAAGCTGAGCAGATATGAATTGCATGTATTGACTGACAGTCCGCAGTAACTGAATAATAAGGTATGAACAGCTAAAGCTTTGAAGGCCTACATTGGAATATGACTGAAATGAAAAAAGACCGCAGCAAAAAAATAAAAATAAAGAAGCAAATTACACATTGAAAAACAAAAAGTAAGGCAATGACCGTCATGAAATATACACGTTCTCTAATCAAATATGTTTTAAAAAGATAAAAAATTAAAAACATGCAAGTCAGTCTGAGAAGCAACTGCTTCGCTCACAGCTATTTTAAGGCTTGATTATCAGTTTTCTTTCCCATCCGAGGTACAGCTAACACAAGGCTTCCCTCGAAAGAAACGAATGAGACAGACAAGACACCAGAGACGTAGAGAGAAATGAGAAACTCAGTGAAGGCTGAAGACAACAGGAACAAGGTGAGGAAAGCCAGAATTGATAATTTGACTAAAAAAAGACCATACATAGCCTTAGAAGTAGAAATCAAGTGTTTCTTTTGATTTCATTCGCTTCTTTTGTTTAGAGTTTCTCTGTGATTTTGCGTTCTCTTTCTATCCTTTAGTTAAAATTCCCTCACTTCATGAAGAAGTACTGTAGCAAGCAGGCGATGAGGATGGAGAAGCCAGCGAACACGCACACGATGAGCGCCGCGAAACGCTCGTCGCTGGAGATCAGGCCCACGCCTTTGCCCGTTTCCACGGGGCACAGCTCTCCCGAAGTCGCCATCTCCTGGCGACGCAGCGTGAACAAGGAGGAAGGGCTCAGGGGTCCGCACAGTTCCTGGCACGTATCCTGGCAACGGCGGCAGGCGCCCACACGGAAACGATAGTCTGTGTTGCCCTGGAGACCAGAGATCTGGAACATGCCCTCTTCTCCCTTAAAAACCTGAGAAGGGAGTGAAACGAGTTAATGAAGCTGTGTGCAAAAGCATGTATAATCTCAATAAGGAGCACATACAATTTTTACTGTGCAATCGATAACATTTTAGTCAACAAAACTCACTGCCGGATGTTTTTTTTGTCATGAGCAAAATGAGTGGGTTGGTGTTTTGTTGGAATAGAGACCTGCAAAGTAGCTGGGGGCACAGTGAACTATGATTGCTTGTTTTTATATTGTTGGCACGGTGAAGCTCTCAGCATGAGGCAATTTACAAAAGGGTCTGCACATCTGGCAGGACATCAAGATCTATAACATGAGTGTCTATTCAGTCTTTATCTAACAATGCCTTGCTGATTGTGTCCTACTTGAGCACCTGTAAAAGCGCTAACAAAACAAATCTATTATTATTATTATTATTATTACTTCATATGACATTTGAGGAGTTATGTTCCTTTTTTTCCAAGACACATGGATTAGCACTACCTAAAATCTTAAGGTTAACAGAGAAATGCTCGAAGCTTCTTGGAAATAGGTCATTCAGTATGAGAAAAGCAAAAACTCTTGCTCATTGTGTAACTGAATAACCTAAACCTGAAACCTCAAAAACTAGATGTCACGAAAAATGCATCCCTTCTCTGTTGCCTTCCTTAGGTTTCTTTAAGACTTTTTCATTGTATAGGTTATATAGAGTACAGATAAAGCCACTTTAGGCGAATTTGAGACTTGTAATATTGGGTTATATAAACAAAATTGTGGTTTTCCTGCATATGAGAGCATTTAACACAATTTTCCAGGACAGGTGGACTGTAAGTGTGTGTCACTGTAAGTGTTTGTCTGTTGAAGCCTTCAGAATTTCCTTCCTTCTGGTATTTATGAATGAAATTTGCAAATCAAACAGTCGTGCATGCACTCAGTCGATGTTCTCCTCATTGTGTGGAACAAACAGACGGAGAGGGAAGAATATAAATGTCTGAAAAGCAGCTTCACAGATTTGCATTCTCAGCTGATGAGGGTACACGTAATGAAATGAGAAAATACACATCCCGCATCCTCTCATGCACACACAGCTGCGGTTTTGTCTGCTGGTGAGTATCAGCAGTTCTTCCCTCTAACCGTTCAGTAATTGAATAACGGAGAGTAAAACGTCCCTGAAGATAAATGTCTCTTTGTCTGCAATCTACTAATCTGCACATCGCTCAACTGCCCAGTCCAGTATTTACAAGTGCAGCCAAAATCTGTGTGTGTTGTCATTCCCATTATACATCTTTCAATACCAATCAGAAATCCTGCTGGCACTGCAGATTACATTCAATTCCAGAATATTCTATCTCTCAGTGGAGAAGACATAGTGCAGAGGTAGCGTGTGTGTGTGTGTGTGTGTGTGTGTGTGTGTGTGTGTGTTTCATTCTTCAATGTGCAAATGTGGGTCTAGGGGTGTGGGCAATTGAGTGCTCTTTAATGCCTTCCTCATAAATACAAACTGAATTGTTCTGCTTCTCAGGGAGATAAGAAAATGTCTTCCAAGAAGTCGTGCACACTTTAAGAAAGAGCCAAATTGTCTTAGCCTCCAGACATGACCTCTCACTCTATCCTCAAACGACCCGAGTGTGTGTGAGTGTGTTTGTGTGAGACCAACCTGTTTGTATTCTGACTCGCGTCCCACCAGCACCTGTAGCACGTAGCTCACAGGATCTCCTCTCATTGGCTGGATGGTCTCCCATGTGATCTCACAAGTGTTCCCCTCAGCTGGTGCATTCTGGGAGCTGTTGGAATAAATGACATACAAACATGATATCAATCCTATGACCGCCAATTCCATTAAGGTCATACATGCTACTTATTTATAAGAAATACCAATAAAACATTAACAAGCATCCATATCGCTCTTAAAATCTAAAGCGTCAACACTGAAAAACTGAATAATGTATCATTTGTTCTCTGTGTTGATAACAGTTTTGCAAAGCAATACTTTTCTTAGATGATGACAACATAACAGTAATCCAATTGTGACTGCTCTGCTTAACACAGCATACACTTCCTAAACTCTAGAGGGACCTATTCATTGAACTGTCTAAACTCATCCTGAAGGAAAGAAACCCCATCAGACAGCACATGCACTGCTAACAGTTTGATGGAAGCTGCTTGGACTCCTGAGGCTGTTGTGTGCCTGTTTATGGATATATCAATGCTGTGCTGCACATTCACAGCCTCACAGACATACCCATAATACTTTCCGGCTAAATCACAGAGAGGACACTCTTTACTGTGATTATTGCAAGTATAATAAGCCACTGCTTCATCTCTATGAGAAAAACAGAAACAAATGTATTTCTGTTTCCTGTTCGGGAAGCTTATCGCCTCTTTGGGGCCATCAGTGTTGCTCTTAAACTGGCAGAGCAGTTTGTAACAACCGTTAAGTTCAAACTCAGCCTAGATATTACACAAGTGGAGATTTAAATATCACTAAATAAAAATGGGTTACTCTGACATATAGATTGGATGTAACCAAATATTTACTCCAACTAATTTCTAATATTTGACCCTTAATAGAGTATAAAAAGGTACAGATATAATATGGTTGACAGTCGTCCTCAAGATGTTGAATTGCATTTGTCAAAATGAACACAACAATGCTTCAAATGCCTAAATGCTATGCTAATAAAGTAAGGTTAAATGTCCAAAAAACACAAGATAGGTAAGCATAATCGCATATTTACCTCTTATTCTCGAATGCATGACTACAAACATATATTTTTCCTTTACAAGCCAAACGAAATAACACAACATTTTACAAAAGGTAAGCGGTTAAGCTTAATATATCGTATGCCCACTTAAACTATATTTATTTAAGTTGTGTAACAGCTTCCTGGGTGAGTTTACCTTTGAGGGCAGGAGGCACGGACTTGGTGGTGCAGAAGGTGTGTGTGTCGGAGAAAGGACCATCCCCCGCATCACTGCTGGCCTGTATTCTGAAGCTGTGGCTGCTGGACTCAGTCAATCGCTGCATCTTGTAGGTGTGGCTTGGGCCGTGGTAGATCGTCACAAACCTGGACACAAAATATAAAGAAGATAAGAAAGTAAATCACAACTCTAAAGGGGGAAATCAGTAAATGGAAAATAAGGAGTGAAGGAGAACAATAGGGAGAGACTTGGGGACAAACCTGGCAGAAAGAACAAGTGAGTTAAAGATAAGGGAGACGGTGGAGAGGGAGGTGAAGGTGAGAGGAAGGAGTGATGGTGCTATGAATATATTAGAAGAAGGTAGAGATGAGGAGAGAAGCTCATTTTAGAAACTTGGCTAAGAAGACAGTGATTGATGACGCATCACACTAGACTGCTCTAATCACAAAATGTGTTTTGGAGATTGACTTCTGGATTGGATTAATGCATTTTAATGTGACTTTCAACAACTCCTCACAGCAGGCATCATCAGTTAACTGTTACTATTAAATGTTATTGGTGCATGACATGGTTGACCTTACCATATGTAAAAAATCCTGTTGTCATTTCCAATTATAGTCTGTGTTTTATCACCAAGGAATATTTGTACCCCTGAAAAATGGCTTAAACTCAGTCAGTACAGGTTTGGCATAACACACACTAGGGTAATGTTGTGAGAAATAGGGAGTTGAGACCTTGAAAAGAAACAAGGATGCTGATGGGAATGGAGGAGTGTGCACTCAAAAAAAGACAGCAGTGATTTATAAACAAAGAGGAGGAATACTGGCAGGCCATGGTCTCATATCTAAATAAAATCGAGCACGAAAAATAGTTTTTGGTTGGATGAATGGACAGATTGATGGACTGAAGGAGAGATGATAAGTGAGCAATTGAGCAAGTCAGGGAGAAATGGGGATTGGAATTGAAAAGGGGGTTACTTATCTTCACTATCACTCAGGAGTCTGAGTGAGAAAGAGTTTTTGGGAGCGAAAAAAGAGAAGATAGGAATCAGGGATGGAAGGAGATTGTGAGAAAAGGGTAAAAAGGAAATAAAAAACAAAGCATGGAGGCAGTTTTCTCTTAAAGGAAAGAGAAGAGAGAGGGAGGGAGAAAGGAGACATGAGAGAGGTCATGGTTTAGTAGTCGGCTATAACTCCAGATGAGCTCTTTATGTGCTGTACAGTGAAGTGATGCGTTTCTGATATATGATGTTATTAATCCTTTGCCTCACTGCCCTATAGTTAACACCCAGCGCGGGGAGAATTAGTTGCATTGTAAATACTGTGCCCAAGCCGCCCTTTTTTCACCCTCAGTCTCAATCACATGGCCAAAAAATGACCACCCACATAGTAAATACATCAACTTTTCCATCATGATAAGTTTCCATCATCAAAACAATCAACACGGACATTAAACACAGACACAGAATCACCAGGCCACAGTTAATGAGATGAACCGCATCCTCGGACCAGAGCCAAAGAGCCCAACAGTCAACACGACCGGAGCAGGACAGAGAGGTCGGAAGCAGACAAGGAGCTGTTATTGTTCACAATGTCGCTTTCTAATATTGGAATTTTGCACTAATATCATAAAATAGATTTGTATTTTTTGAGTCCCCATTTTTCTGATACTTGGATGCTTGTCTTGTTTTAAGAGGACATCATATTATGCTAATTTCCAGGTTTATATTTGTATTTTGTGTCTCTACTGTGACATGCTTTAATGTTCAAAAAGCTCTTTATTTTTCTCCCACTGCCTGTGTGTCTGAAACCGTCAGAAAGTCTGAAAGTCTGCTCTGATTGGTTAGCTGGCCGGCTCTGTAGGGATTGGTCAACCACTTACCTCTCATTTCTGGGAAATATTAAAATGATAAATCATTCCACTTCGACTATAATAAGCTCTTAGCAATGCATGAAGCTTAACGATTAACTTGATCCACATTACATTGATAATCTAACCCTAGCCCTAACCTTAGTTACATCAATTGCATATTTGACTAAAATAAATGTGTTTAAATCATCATTACATTACAGAAATTATATAAAAGTCAGTTTGAATAAAAGCAATTATTTATTATAGCAATTAATACCTTTCATTATAGAGTAGCTGAATGAATGCTTGTGTGGAACAACAGATTGGTGTACAGAAAGAAAGAAATGACTAAATATAAGGATTAAGGGCTAGAGAAATGAGAAACATTAAGGCAGCAATAAAGAAATGAGCGGGTTGAGTGACACATAGGAAGATATAGGGCTCAAGGACAGAAAGGGGGACAGAAGATAGACAAAGGGTGGACAGACAGACAGACAGTAGTGCATATATGGATTAAAATGTCCTATGGATGACAGCAACTGCCTTCAGCTTTGCCCCTAAAACACGCTTTAACCCGCATTCATCCTTATTTTGAAGACATTGTCAGAAAGCGTTTGCATTGCACTGCCTGTGTTGCCATGGTGCCCTTACATCCCCAATCCCGCGGCCAGAAGGTATTTTGAACTAAAAAAAACCCGCTTTTAAAGGGCAACAATGGAGTGAGGTAAACGATTGAAAATGAAAAAGCCATGAGCAAGGGAGGACAGAACACGAGCAACAAGTCTGCATACAGGCTGATAGGAGCGGACAAAATAAGCTGTGAGAGGAAGAGGCATGTAGCGCGAGGAGCAAGGGCAGCTAAGAAAGGGATTCATTATAGGGAGGCTGAGAAAACTGCTGTTTGTATCATCTGCACACCACAGAGAGATGGCAAGGTGGATGGGGAGAAACCGAGAGGGTTAAGTATGAGGTGGGAAATATAAAATGTATGACAGGGGTCACATATATCTCCAGATGTCCTCCATGGTGGAGTCACCTTTCTTCCGATGAAACAAAATGAATAATAAATGAATCTCCCGTAGACAAAGAGGGAGAGGGAATGAGACAAGGTCGGTGAATGTCAATAACATAAATGGAAACTAATGCTATTTGGTTAAAAAATTGCATTGATATAATTTATTGGCAAAATCTACAATTGCATTTGGAGAAATTGCATCGAGTTATTCAATATGTTTGTTTACGAAGCGATCCAAGAAGTTATACTTTCTCTACCTTCAGTATCTCCCTCGATGCATTATTATTAGCAATGAGGCATGTTGTTGCCATGGTGGATTCATCAATAAGAAAACTTCCTGCTAGTTCACTTAATAGAGTGGTTTGAGAAAGCAAAGGGGGAAGAGGAGGCGCATCGGAAGAAGAGACCAGTAAACCGGCTCAGACCATTCATATGTTGATAACCCTCTGCAAACACACACACAAATACAAATAAAAACACATTAATGCAGCCCCTAATACACCTAACACCGCGTCACAGCCACCAGAAGCTGGAAGTCATGAATCCTACGTGAAAGCAATTAGGTAGAATCAGTCAGGAATCAAGCATGGTGCTTATGAGGCAATTCCGCCACTTATACTTTATGGAGAGTTTCCTCATGGAGGAAATTGTGGTAATGAAGAGGAGGGAGTGTGTATTGGTGTTTCTATTTGTTCCTGGGCCGTGTGGAGATGCTGCCATTGTTTGTGTGGGTCTAACTAAAACACTTAAAATCAAACTTGTCTTGTTGGATTGGATTTGACCTCTCCTGTTTTAAATAATTAGCATTTTCTAGCTAGAAATATAACAATCAACAACTTACTTGATAAAAAAGAGGATGGACTCTGAAGGCAGTGGCTTGTGAGAAACTACTCAAAAGTTGTATTTTGTAAAGAGCAAAGAGAGATATAGAAAATACTGTCCCTGCTGAAAGAAAATTGAGCTTTAATTCTCTCTTACTTGAATAAGTCGATGGTAAAAGTGTACCATCAGAGTCCAAGGAGGGACACGTGTGGAATCGCACAAAATAAATGAAGTAAAATGGCAAAAGCAATTTATGCCTATTATCCCTGGACTGAATAACAGCTACTGTGGAACAGAAAACTTGAGTGTTTTTTTGATTATCTTCTTAAGGTTTTCTGTACCAAACTTTTTAATCCAGAACATGTAAAACTATTAAAGTACAGACAATTATTATTAATATATGTACTTTTTATGCTTTTCTATTTCAATAGAGTCGTGAGCATGTAATTTATTCATAAGCAGAATAAATAACAGGCTGTTCTTTTCACAAGAGTGGCCTTCCACACTGGAATTAATTTGAACTTGAATTTATCATTGTGTGTTTTACCCAGGATTCGTTTTATCAAATATATCATGTACTATAACAATCATATAATCTAAAGGACAGATTTAGTCAAATCAAGAAAGCAATTGTTTTACTTCAATGTAAAGCAAATGCCAAGATATTTCTCAAAGTATCATCGAATCCAAATATGGTGTATGCCGACATATGCTCATACACAGGAAATAGTACACACGCACCAGAATACCGTCATACTAATCACTGTGCTAATTAGGAAAGGGTGAATAAAACTCTCTGAACGGTCACAGCTGTTCTCAGTTGGCCGGCAGGAGTGTGTGTGTGTGTGTGTGTGTGTGTGTGTGTGTGTGTGTGTGTGTGTGGTGTGTGTGTGTGTGTGTGTGTGTGTGAGAGGTTAACAGATTGCAGCCTGCCGGATCGGTCCCATCTGTTACCCGCTGCACTCTGGATCATTACAGAGGTGCCAACCCGATGCCAGCCAAGCCTTAATTCAAACCCTGATAGCCGGCCAACCAGAATGGAGGAGCGCTGGACGGTGGGAGGGGGTAATCTGACAGGGGGGCAGACAAGCGGGAAATATATGTAGCTCTGCTTTCTGTTGTTTCTGCTACCCTCTTCTTGGCTCCTTTAAAGGTCACCTGTTATGCAAAATCCACTTGTTCATGTCTCTTCTACATCAACATGTGTCCCCTCTGTGTAAAGACACTCTGAAAGTTTCAGGAAAAAAGATTATCTCACTTTTTGTCCTGATCCATTTATATATAAACCTGTCTGAAAATGAGCTGATCAGATTTTGGCTACTTTATGATGTCATAACGTTTTTTTGGCTTCTGCAACCATTAGCCAATCACCAACCAAGGTAACGCCCCCCACCTTATCACCTGAATCTCCTCCTAGAGCACCATTGAGTTCTTTGTAACCAAATCTCTCTCAGAGGGGCGTGGGGAGTGGCTCCTTATTTTCATCTAAAGTAACAGACAGAGAATCAGCACTTTGGAAACAGGGCTGAAACAGAGGGGATTATGGGATGCTGCAATGATCTGTTTGGTGTTTGGAGCCAAACACTTCAGAGACATGTTTTGTATATATCTGAGACCTATAATATATTGATGTAAAACAGTATAATAGGGGAGCTTCAAGTAATTTCTTCTTGGATGTTATAAAAGACTGGCCCTCTTCCAATTATGTTTTGCACTCTGTCAGCCATCATGTTCCCCCCCCCCCTTCCCTCCTCCTCCGTCTGATAATTCTGTCTCCCTGTTTCTCTCTTTGTCACACCTGTCTGACAAGTCAGTTAAATAGAACCTTGATTGTTGGAGGCTGGCTGCAGATGCCTTGGACGTGCCTACTCCCTGGTACATCTGGTTACTGCATATATATAAAGAGACAGACGAACAAAAACGCACACACATATAACACCTACACACACTTCCATGCAGACAAGGTCCATCGTTTTCTCTCAAGGTGCTCATGTTCTGCCCTTCTTGTGTGTGTATTGACCTTCTGGGTCCTGATTTGCTGTATTGACTGGCAGTGGGTTGAAAGACTGAGAAATGGGTTGCGGACGGTTTAGAAAACACAACCTCACACAGTTTCAATCTCCAGGCAGAATATTAGTTTCACATATGGATCCTTATCTACGTCCCGTAGATAAGGATCCATATGTGAAACTAATATTCTCTGGTCTCTACAAAGTGTGTGTATTGTTGACGAGTGCCTCTTTAGACAAAAAACACTTCCAAACCTAAGAAATAAAGTATTAAAATATTAATACTATGATATTGATTTCAACCGTCTCAGCACTAATAATAGTACGGCATGTTCTCATGGGGATAGCTTCATCTTGTGGATTTTACCACACACTGACGCGCAAGCAGTGTGAAAAATGCGCTTTATCGTCCACTTTGCAGCCGTTTTATTCTCGTAAAGACTTACTGTGGGGGAAACTTCTGTAGCAATGCAGGGGAGTCACCGACTCAAAAGGAGACACGAGGAGAGCTGGAGCTTTGATGTCAAACACTGATGGTTTATTTGGAGCTTCGGCCGGAGAATTCACAAGACATGTCACGGGCCACGAGTTGACCACACGGTGGAGATGCCACAATCAATTCTGAAGAACTCTACCCCAGACCCATGTATTTAGCTAGTTCAGAGAGAATAATCAACATTGTGCAATAGATAGACTAAACAGCTGAGGGACACTGAATCACATTTGTTGTCGCTTATGGCTCGGGGTCATCTACACCCCGAGAAGGATGTGTTCCAGGTGTCCCACAACAATAACTATCTCTGACAGAGAGTTGCCCGGTCATAAACTGGCAACATCAACAAAATGCAAGGGCAGCCCCTCCTTATGGGAGATAACGGCTGCTCAAGGTTGGTCAGCTGCGTCAGAGGGCGAAGGAGGACATGCAGGGCAAATTATTCCCCAACACTTATAATTCAGTAGAGCTGAGGGTGTAGGGTAGGAGCCGCTGTAAATGACTTAGAGGCAAATGTGATGAGGTGTGAACGGATATTGTGAAGTGTAGATTGGATTTCTACTTCAAGATTCTTGAAATGTAGGGAAGGACAAAACGAGAAAAAGACAGAAAAAGTACGAGAGGCGCTTGATGATTCACATTATTATCATATGTGTGACATTAACTGGTCAGTATTTCACTTATCAGCAATACCGTTATATACTGACACCTCTTTTTTGACGTTTTATCTTTCTTTCTTTCGGTAAACAATTAGGTAAGAGTGGTATAGATCAGTGTGTTTACTCCACCTGTGGTTCTTGTCCTCCATCTGTAGTGTGTAGAGCATGTCGTTGGCGAGCAGGGCGCGGGTGTGTGTGTTGCTGGCGTTCTCGCCCCACTTCAGCTTCAGGCTCTGAGGGCCAGAGGCTGAGCACTCGAGAGGGGGCGGAGCTGGAGGGAGGGGGCGTGTCCTCACCAGCAGGGTTGGACTCAAAGGACTGGAGCCAATGGCATTCACCGCCTGGATATGTACACTGAAGGAGAGAGAGACACAGATTGATTATTACAGAATTAAAATATACTGGACATTTTACATTCATATTCTATTTTATTGAATAATCCGTTCTTGCACAATAATATCCTGCATTATATTTGTTACTGGAGATTTGTATTTCTACATGTATTTATTTATTTATTTTTAACTTTTTTATTTCTATTTCTAAAATATATTGGACTGTTTTTTTCTGCGTCATAGTTTCTCTTATGTTCATTGCCTTGTGTTTTTTATGCTGCTGCATCGCAAACATTTCTCAAATTGGGATCAATAAAGTACCTACCTACCTACCTACCTACCTACCTACCTACCTACCTACCTACCTACCTACCTACCTACCTACCTACCTACCTACCTACCTACCTACCTACCTACCTACCTACCTACCTACCTACCTACCTACCCATTTGTGGTATCAATCGGATACTACTTGAAACTTTGAAAACATTTCTTGTTTGCATGTTGAGTTGCAGATATTATGTTCATAAGCAAGACAAAGATGTACACACACAGTTAATGTTTATTCTATATAACCTGTGAGTGTGTTTGCAGACCTATTTTTCTAATGGTGGAGCAATTTCCAGTGAAGAGGCGGATCTCGCATGTCAGCTTTGACCTTAGTCTGTGATCCCTTTGCCCATTACCTTTCCCCCATTACAATTCAATGTTCTCTCCAGGATGAGACTTCAGTATCTCTGCACTGGTTTACCTACTTGTTTCCTTCATCAACAATATAGTGGTTTTCATGGGAAAAAAGCAATCACTGCCGAACTGTGTTTCAAAAGAAAAAGTTGTATCATTTCCAAAAGACGGAAAGCTATTTCTTCCCTTTTGTCAAAACCAGAAATCCAATCCAGGACTATTTTATAATAATAAGACAGGCTAAAGTGGTTTCTTTGCAATTTGATTAAAAAGACAATTCTGAGTATGCATGCATTTTAAATTGTACACCTTCCTCAAAAATACAAACATCCCCACAAACACAAACAAGGACACACCGATCTACTGCTAATTAAAAAGCACTTGCAGGAATTGATTTAGGTTTTTCTTCTGCCTTTCTTCTAGGAATCCCCCTCCTTTTTGTGGACACCCTCCTTTTTTCTCTCAATGTCTGAACAGCTGATTAGCATCCCTATCAGAGGCTAGCGAGCATGCATCGTTTGACATTCAATCGCCGATTCTATGTAACTGTAACCTTTCATTATAATTCATGCCGCAGAGCGAGGAGTGATGAGAAAGGAGACGTTCATCCATCTGCTAGATCATCAAGCACATAGATGAAAGATGGAGAAGAAGGAAAAGGGTGACGGATAAAGGATCTTAGCGTTTCATGATAAGGGATTACATTTAGTTATGGGATTTACATATCAAAGTTCAGAAGACATGATTTTGTTTCCTGTCCTAATGACATGAAAAAAACTATGGGGAAATAAGCTAAAGGTCCTTCTCATGAGGCTCCAGATCATCATTTATTTTGCAAAACACTGAACCTCCTTAGCCACTCATTGTATATCCAAGTTAATGACGGCTCGCTAACTGACTAAAAAGTAAATGCGACATTTATTTTGCAAGAGGGAAACAAAGTGTATAATTTAAGGACAACGCTGCATTGAGTACTTATTAGAAATGTCATATTTGGTCGGTTTAAGGGTGCGTCTTTTTTAAGGCTTCTTAAAAACCTTTTAACATTATTAATATACTGAGACGGTACTGAGCAGAGAAGAATAATTATGTCTGTAAAACCGTGTATTTCGAAAAAGCCATTAGTGAAGAGAAATAAGGGGGAGAGTCACCTGGAGTGTTAATATTATTTATCAACAAAAATAAATTTAAACTTGCACTAAAGCACGAAAGGCCCACAGAGCAAACAGTCACTGCGGTCCTTCCCGAAGTTATTCGCACCACTGAAATAGGAAAATATTATTTGAAGTACTCTATTGCTGTAAATAAACTACCCCAATTACCGTCATTGTTGCACACAAACCCACTCACAGGTAGACTCATGCACACACACAGTGTTCTGTATCTGAGGCAGCCATTATGCTGGAGAGCACAGGGACATTGGGAAAAAACAACCTCAGTATGAAAACAATGGTGTGACCTCACGAGGACATCCCCCCCCCCTCCCCTCAATTCAAAGAACTCACTACACACGCACACGCACGCACACACACACACACACACACACACACACACACACACACACACACACACACACACACACACACACACACACACACCCACACACACACACACACCACACACACACACACACACACACACACACCACACACACACACACACACACAAACCACACACACACACACCACACACACACACACACACACACACACACACACACACACACACACACACACACACACACACACACACACACACACACACACACACACACACACACACACACACACACACACACACACACACACACACACACACACACACAGGCTTATAAAGGCAAGGCATGACAGCCTTAGCTGGGGATTCAGAATACTAAGTAGTTGTTTACTGTCGCTCGAGTTTACATTTTTTTTTATTAATGTTTTTACTTTTTTTCCCGTATTTTAATTTTATAAAAAAATGTCTTGCACAGTCGGTTGATTATAATTTTGATCCTCTGCAGCAGAGCAGCTGGTGCAGAGGATCTTCCCTTACCACCATCTGACATTTGTGTCACCAAACATCATAGCTATCCATAGCCACTAAATACTACTAGACTATATGTACCTGACTTTCCAGGTCCAGGACAAGAGGTACTGTAGTAATGTTTGTAAGTTAGATAACACAAATAATTAGCAGGTTAAGCTTATCCCAGCGACTTTTTTAGGAAGGAACAAATGCTCTGACATCTGATGTTTATGGACATCTGCTCACCTATTAATGTCAACGGTAGTATATCTGGGTTTTATCTGCAGCTCTTGCAAGTCAGAATGTCAACCCATGATTTGTTGACCATCGTCTTTTATAAATTACACTTTGTATCCGATTAAACCTCTGTTTTCACGTCCGCCCTGTTGTAACCATTGTATGCCAGTACCTGTACTCGCTGTCCGGCTGCAGGTCTGTGACCAGGTGACTTGTCCCTGACTCCACAGTGATGGTTTGGTCGTCCAGGGTGATGACGTAGGAGCTGATCTCCGCCCCGTTGCTGTTTGGCTCGTCCCACTTCAGGTGGAGGCAGGTAGACGGGGAATGGCCCGACTCCAAGGGGGTGGGGAGGTCCAGGAGGACGAGGGAGGGGACCGGGTCGGGATTTGTTGCCGGGGTCCGGAAACTCACCTGCTCGCTGTAAGGACCGGCTCCGGCCTGATTCACCGCCTGAGAAGGAGACAAAAACACAGAGAGGGTGAGAGGTGAACGGCATGAAGAACGGGGAGGAGGACAGAAAAGAGATAAAGAGAAGGATAAAAAGAAGAGGCAACATCCAACACGGATAAATAAAGGTGTAGGTTGAAAAGAGAAATTAGTCAAAGGTGAAACAGACAAAGAGAGGGAGATGAATTCAAATTAGACGTGAAAGCATGTTTAGTAAGTTACTCATACTTGCCATGTAAAATACATCAATATTCAGGAGCCTCTGTCAAATGTCCTTCGATTGCTTTTGCTAATAGTCTACTTCATTGCCTCAGGAACCCAAACCCAATTATACAAACCATTTTAAAATATAGATTGTAAAAGCTGCATGCCTGTTCTGTGTAACAACCAGGACAAAACTGGCTGTCTGTCAGGAGCGATGGATTTGTTGGATAGGTAAGAAATAAAAAATGCAGTAAAATCGAAGAACATGAGGAAGAATTATTTTTTAGTATGAAAATGTACTGAAGCCACTCTCCAAAAATACATTAATGTGAGTGAACTTCAAGGATGAGAAGGCTACAACATGTACTTTAAGACTTGACTTATTACATTTTCTTGGCAGTTAACTCTCTCCTTTGATGGTCAGACAATAAAAAGTCATATTTCTGATTTATCTTCACTTGTAAAATATGTTTTTGGCCGGGTTTAAAAAAGAAGAAGAAATGTTGAGGATTTATTTATGTGATTGGATTTTTTAATGTTTTTTTTCATTACAAAATGTGTACATCAAGCTATACAGATGTTCCAATGCTACAGTACGTGAACCTGCACCATTAAATCATTCAGGTAGAGGACATAAGAGAGTCAAACAGAGTTCAAACAAGTCGATGGCTATAATGTGGTCTGTTTGTGCAAATCTCTTAAGAGTCACATACGGTATGCCCAATTATTTTATATAAACGCACATTTGGGTGACCTTTTAGGCCATAAGTGAGCCCACGTAGAAGTGAGCGATAAACCAGTGTGTGTGTGTGTGTGTGTGTGTGTGTGTGTGTGTTGTGTGTGTGATAAGAATACAAAGAAAACAAGAGCACTTGTTTATGCACTAGATTAAGAGTCAGAAGGTAAAATCAATTATCATTAACCTTTCGCTGGACTCCGTCTGTGTTTGTTTCCTGCTTTTAGGTTCTCCCTTGGTTGTAATTTGTATATTTGTATGCAAGTGTCTGCATTTGTCTGTGCTCGTGTTCTTAATGTTCTGCAATGCTTGAAACTGTTCACATGTTTCAGGTCAGTACAGTTTTTCCAGTAAAAATTCAAGCACTTTTACGGTACCTAAACCAAAAGCTCTCAAACCATTTATCCTCACATCTAAAATGTTAATATAGATGCAAAAATAATTAGTTTACAGAATACCTTTATACATTAAAGGTGGGGTGGGTAATTCACTTCAGAAACACTTTTTGTTATATTCCATGGAATGCTCTTAACATCCCGATAGCAATGAATATATTAAATGCTTTGACAATAAATACATTAAAAATTTCATCTGTGGAAGCCGTGGCGCTGTAAAAAGCACGACCAATCATCTGAGCCGGCCCGGCTAAAATAACTGGATGGCCTACCTGCCTGTCAGCCTTCCATCTCGTGCACAAACTTATCTCGTGCCCTCATTGGTCATGTGCTCGTTCGTGTGTGTTGGAGGAGGGGCTCTGTAAGGAAGTCTGAAGGAAGAGGCAGATTCTTTTCGGCTGCGTACTTTCAAATTCTAGCGCACTCGAGCTGGTTTCTCCATTCTTACCTACCCTACCTTTAACTACAGGAAGCTATGTACATTTTCATTTGTATTGTTTCACCAGCTGTTTATATTGACATGGGTTGTATTTTTTGTATGTCTTTGATTGAAATGCTTAGATCAGGGTATCTGCAGGAATCCTGAAGTCAAATGTAATACCTTTTAAGACCTTTTTTAAGACCCTTTCCATACATTTTAAGACCTCATCGCCACTTCGAGTTTTAACCGGTTACATTGGCGACACACTTTACCTCACATTGACTATATACAGTATTGATTGTCCTTCCTCCTTATCTTCCAACCATTTGGACGCAAACTTGCATTTCCCCATAACGATGTTGTTTAACAACCGGCGTAAACGGACCTTCGCGCGCTATCAAGCAGTGAGCGCGATGTCCTGTTCAGATGACGTCACATCCAACGGGATGCCATAAATAAACTACACAGAATCACACTACACACCTAGGCAATGATTAACTTCAGGCAAACTGTAGAATACAACCTCTTTGGACGATTTATATACTTATTGAAAACAAGCTACAAAATGTAATAATTTGGAAAATGCTGTTTAATACTTTTTAATAGCCTTAATTTTCAACTTCAATTTCAATTATCAACTTTTAATACTTTTTAAGACCCCGCGGACACCCTGTAGATAAAGGACAACAAATAAGTATCAAAAAAAGTATAACAATATTTGATTTACATGAGAGATTGTGTACAAAATCATGCATCTTTCAAGGAGGATATTTGAATTCACATCTGTGTTTATGTCCTTTATAGTGCTTACTTATTTCCTAAGATAACTCCTCTGTGTGCCTGTGTGCCTGTGTGCCTGTGTGCCTGTGTGCCTGTGTGCCTGTGTGCCTGTGTGCCTGTGTGCCTGTGTGCCTGTGTGCCTGTGTGCCTGTGTGCCTGTGTGCCTGTGTGCCTGTGTGCCTGTGTGCCTGTGTGCCTGTGTGCCTGTGTGCCTGTGTGCCTGTGTGCCTGTGTGCCTGTGCACGGATGAAGTATCTGTGTGTGAATAAGTGGGTATTTTGTTATATTGTTTTATTTATTTTATAGGTCTTAAAGGATGTTATTTTATTAATCTAACATGCTTCAATAGCAATATTTCTTTTTCCGTTGGTCTTTTTTTTCTTAAAGGTGGGGTAGGTCATTTTGGAGAAACCGGCTCGAGTGCGCTAGAATTTGAAAATACACAGCCGGAAAAAATCTGCCCCTTCCTTCAGACTTCCTCACAGAGCCCCTCCTCCAACACACAGGAACGCGCACATGACCAATGAGGGCACGAGATAAGTTTGTGCACAGATGGAAGGCTGACAGGCAGGTAGGCCATCCAGTTATTTTAGCCGGGCCGGCTCAGATGATTGGTCGTGCTTTTTACAGCGCCACGGCTTCCACAGATGAAATTTTGTTATGGATTTTTTCTCAAAGCACTTAAGATATTCATTGCTATCGGGATGTTAAGAGCATTCCATGGAATATAACAAAAAGTGTATCTCGAGCCGGTTTCTCAAACTTACCTACCCCACCTTTAATCGTTTAACCTTTATTAGAATTACGGCCTTTTTATTACTATTATCTTTTTATTTGTATTTCTGTTGTACCTATATGTTCACTTTGTTTTATGGGGTTTTATATTTTATATTGTTGCATCGACTCTTGTGTCTTATGTGTCAGAGAAACCATTCTTTATTTTATTTTTATTATCATACATTTTACCTCCTTGTGTCTATTAACCTGATAAAATGTTATATTTTGGTGCATGTACCTGTAAAGTTACAACAAATAATCTGAGGGGAATGTCTTGTTGATGATAAAAAAATCTTTATCATTAGTATTTAATAACCACAAGTATGTTTTAAATGTATATTTGTCTGTGTTTTACCTGTAGCCTGCAGCAGAAGTCTGTGGCAGGCGTCAGGTCGGACAGCTCACACTGAGTGGCGGCTCCACAGTAGATGAGCTCCATGGGATCCTCTTCCCTCGCCCACTCCAAGCGATACTCAGAGATGTCTGTACCCGAACCCTCAGGACTCTGCACACACACACACACACACACACACACACACACACACACACACACACACACACACACACACACACACACACACACACACACACACACACACACACACACACACACACACACACACACACACACACACACACACAAACACACACACACACACACACACACACACACACACACACACACACACACACACACACACACACACACACACACACACACACACACACACACACACACACACACAAATAGGGGCACATTAAAGCAGGCCTAAGGGAAATGAGGATTATACTTCCAGATAAATACTTATATACTAACAAAGGACTGGCTTTAGATAAGCCAGTCCTTTGTTAGTATATAAGTGCTTTGTTAGTATGTAAGTGCTTTTTATTTTGTTTTTTTCATTCTATCGCTCGAAGTGGAGTCGAAAGAGATGAGTTTTCAGTCTGCGCCAGAAGATGTGTAAGCTTTCTGCTGTCCTGATGTCAATGGGGAGCTCATTCCACCATTTTGGAGCCAGAATAGCAAACCGACGTGTTTTTGCTGATGGGAACTTGGGTCCCCCTCGCAGTGCGGGTGCAGCGAGCTGTTTGGCCGATGCAGAGCGGAGTGCACGTGCTGGGGTGTATGGCTTAACCATGTCCTGGATGTAGGAAGGGCCAGATCCATTCACAGCATGGTACGCAAGTACCAGTGTCTTGCGGTGGATTCTAGCAGTTACTTGAAGCCAGTGAAGGGTTTTTCAATTCAATTCATGATAAAACACCAGAGACTTTCTTTTAATTTGGAAACATCATATAGGATAAGTTGGATTGCTATAAACAACACGGTCTCCTGGGTCTAGCGTACTCAGCAGCTCAGGCAGACACATTTAAAGAAGCAGCTTTTTATGTGAGTAATAAAGAAAGAGGGAGGACTCTTTAGACAACTTTTCCCTTAACTCTACGGCAAAACAATTGTAAAGAAAACAAATCAATGATTCTGACTGCTGTTACACCAGGCTAGGTCATTGTAAAACAGCGATGTTAAATGAGTACAGTTACACACTCAATGGTGTATAGCTGTAAGTACAGGAAGCATTTATGGCTGAAACAAAATCATACCTCCTATACATTTATATTTAGCGACAATTTCAACTATGACAGCTGGATGTCTTTGGCGTAATGGTGCGTCGCTTTAAAAGTCACTGCCCTAATGAATTGTGGGATGGAATTATATCCTTTACATTCTCAAAGGATATTTTGGACTACAGTGTGTTAAAGGAGATAAGTAAAGGACGCACAGAAGCACATTTCCTTAGCAGTTAATAAAAGATAAATACTCAGAGATGGCAAAAGTACACACATCCTTTACTCAAGTAGAAATACAGATACTGGTGTTTAAAGATACTCTGGTAAAAGTAGAAGTACTGACTAAACTTCTTTACTCAAGTAAAAGTAAAGAAGTATGGGCTTTGAAATGTACTTAAGTAAAAAGTACCCATAACTACCAGCTGTTTTAAAGAGTACCTGACCTCCCTTTATATTAATAGAACAATAATGTCATTGTTAGCTAATGAATGTTTCCATGCTGAACAACGGCAACATGACAACGTTTTCATTGGTCCCTCTTCTTTAGAGAAGACCAGGAAATGATGGATACACGGATCGTGTTCAAATCAATAGGCACGCAATGACTCTAAATAATAATGATCACGCCACCAAACACACATTAAAACTAAAGGAACCAGCCTGTTTGGAAAATGTAAGAAGTAGAAAGTACAGGTATTTGTAAGAAGTCAAAGTAAAAAGTCGTCAGAAAAATAAGTAGTGGAGTAAAGTACTGATACCAGAAACATTTACTTAAGTACAGTAACGAAGTATTTGTACTCCACTACTTCCCACCTCTGTAAATACTCAAGTGTATTTTTGTCCTTGTCTCACCTCCCAGTTGAGCGTTACGCAGGTGTTACTGGTGAGAGCGATGAGCGGCGCCCCGCACTGGCCAGGAGGGCCCGCTGCAGTCGTCACCTCGGTTGGCTCAGAGGACACTCCGAACTAAAGGAGAAGAAGAGAAACCAGCACACTCAGAAACAGCAGGAGACAGAACAAATCAAACTGGGTTGCCTGTTATGGTAATTTCTATTTAGTTTGGTTTGTCGTTCCTGTAATTATGTGTGTGTTGTGTTTTAGAATCAGCCAGTCTGAGTGCTAGTTCCCTCTTGGGCTGTGGAACACTTACAGTTTGCATCCGAACGCCTGTTGTTAATCTGTCTGGGGGCGGTCTGAACTATTACATACGGGCCCTGTAAATGTGTGTCTGAGTGTGGCTTCATAAAAATCCACTTGAATTTGAATGAAGTGTGAGCTTTTTAATATTTATTTTGTTACTGGAAATTTGTATTTTTTCACTTGTATATTTTCCACATGTATATATCTTTTTTTTGTTACTGGAAATGTGTATTTCCACATGTATATATAATTTTTTTTTACTTTTTAATGCTATATTTTTTTTATTTCAGAAATATTTTGGACTGTTTATTTCTTGTGTCTTAATTTCTCTTATGTAAATTGCCTTGTTTTTTATGCTGCTGCAATGCAAACATTTACCAAATTGGGATCAATAAAGTACCTATCTATCTATCTATCTATCTGTCTGTCTGTCTGTCTATCCCTATCTATCTATCCATCTATCCATCTATCCATCCATCTATCCATCTACCCATCTACCCATCTATCCACCCATCTATCTATCTATCTATCTATCCCATCCATCCATCCATCCATCTATCTATCTATCTATCTATCTATCTATCTGGATAATATAAAGTGGTTCTACAGCTAATGTACTCAATGTGCTGAGTGGATAGTATTGCTATAAGAGCCATTAAAGAGAGATTTATATGCTTGTAAAGTGAAAAATAAGAAGTACTTGTATTCATTTTGAAAAGCTGACTTGTGGAGGTGTATGGTTCTAACATCAGGAAAGGGATTTTTGGTGGATTTCAGGGTAATGCCTGGTGAATTACAAGGGGACGGTTTTTCTCTCGTGTTCCTGATGTTTGTGTAGATTTCTCACCCCAGCTTCGTTGGCAGCCCGCAGTCGGAAGCTGTATGTGGCACCAGGCAGCAGACTAGCCACAGTGCATTGCAGCTCTGACCCATGGTAGACCTCTGCTGGCTTGGCATCCCCCTCGCTCATCTCCAGACTGAACACACACTCCTCACACACTCCCTCAGTGACAGGGGATTCTACAGGGACACAGAGACAATCAAACTATGATCAGATGGCATGAAGAAAAAGCCATCTGAACAGATTTGATGTATACGTTTTAACTTCAATATGTTTAGTTTTTGATGTCATGCGTTTACAGATCAGGTCAACAGGTCCTTTTTTAAATCCTCAACAAGGGATTATTCCAACAGCTGCTTCCCCTTAGTTGCAATTTTGTGAAAATAATAAATGAAGAAGACAGTGTGGAAAACCCTCCAATACATTATGTTTGACCTTCAACTTGAGGCCAGTAATTGCAGGATTGCTGTGTGAATGTGAGCTGATTAGGGCTGTGTGCTGTTTATTCCACTTGTTAAAACAAGAACTTCATCAGCGTATACTTTTGCCTGCCAACAGATAACAGTACTAATCTGCAAAAATAGGCAGACATTAGGAGAGTTACATCAGATATGAGGCTAAGTTAGGCATTTAATGGGCTAAATCAGAGCTCAATTAGGTAGAAACATGGTTGACTGAGGTTAATTTAGAGTTGGCCAGGAAACATATTTAGCTGCCAGACGGTGATTAAGCCGCCTTACATAAAACAATCCAAAGCATACGTGTATGTTTGTACTCACCCCATTCTAACTGCACTTCCTTGTGTTTGGCTTTGCCCACAATCCTTGGTGGTTGGCAAGGTCCTGGCGGGACGCTTAATGTACGGACCGGAACACTAACAGTACACTTCAGGATAAACATAGGAAATCACAAAAAAAGAGGAGGAATTAGAAATCAGTTTGAATAAAGTTATGTATATGTGGGTTCTTTGTTGATTATCATAGTACAGATGGTGGTTTTCCCCACATTTTTTCAACATGAGTAACACTGAGTGCATTACTGCCGCTCAACTACTAACTCAAGTTTCTGAAAATGAACCATAATCTTTCTGGAAGTTGACCAGATTGCTACTGTTAAGTAACTTTAGCATGCATGACTGTGTGTTTGTGTCTTACCGGGCTGTGTCCTCCGGTGGTGATGCTACACACACGTAGGCGGTAGTAGGTCCCAGGTGTCAGGCGCTCACACGCACATTCTGTTGCTGGGCCACTGTAGGCTACATCCCACTGGCTCGCTGCGCACACACACACACACACAAAAACTGAATTACACAACTGGTCACATACAAAAGCATTACATCACACAAAGAATCCCCAGCTACATTGTTTGTATGCTGCAGTCAATCTAATTATTTCCCCAGAAACAAAATCACTTCACTTTTGCTGCATAAGAGATTTTACACCTAAGCAGAGGTGGGAAGTAGTTGAGTACTTCTTACATTTTTAACACAAATATCTGTACTTTCTACTTCTTACATTTTCAAAACAGGTTCGTTACTTTAGTTTGAATGTGTGTTTGGTGGCGTGATCATTATTATTTAGAGTCATTGCGTGCCTATTGATTTGAACACGATCCGTGTATCCATCATTTCCTGGTCTTCTCTAAAGAAGAGGGACCCATGAAAACGTTGTCATGTTGCCGTTGTTCAGCATCGAAACATTCATTAGCTAACAATGACATTATTGTTCTATTAATATAAAGGGAGGTCAGTTACTCTTTAAAACAGCTGGTAGTTATGGGTACTTTTTACTTAAGTACATTTCAAAGCCAATACTTCTTTACTTTTACTTGAGTAAAGTAGTTAAGTCAGTACTTCTACTTTTACCAGAGTATTTTTAAACAGGAGTATCTGTTCTTCTACTTGAGTAAAGGATGTGTGTACTCTTGCCATCTCTGCACCTAAGTTATTTACATACTCTGACAACAGCTCACTGAGGAGTTCAAGTAGATAAAAAATAACGACTTCAGTGACTGCTCCGAACCCTAACATCTGTTTCAGAGCAGTGAAGCACACGCATACAATGCACACATAATACTTGAATGAATTACAGCGACCAAAACGGGCTGAGTCATGGCTGTTCCAAGAGTTCACCCCTGGTGTGATTTAGCGAGAGGTCAAAAGTTTAAAAGGTCACAAAAAAAAACAAGGACATGGAGAAAATAAACAGAGATGGGGAGGGTGAATCATAGGTGAAAAATATATCAATAGCCGCTTTCACACCAAGTACTTTGCCATACTTAGTGCCGGCACTTAGTACCCCAGGGCACTAAGTACAAATCGCGTTCACACCGGAGTACTTTTCCCTGAGGGAAGATTATGCAAATGAGCCGTTGACGTCACTTCGTCTTCTTCTGCTTTGGGTTTACTGGCAGGCCGCAAACAACTTCACGGCGTATACTGCCACCCAAAGTCCCCGGCCAGAAGTCCCCGGAGTTGGGGACTGGCTTCAGTAGAAGCTGCTGGGACTCCCAGCAGCTTCTACTGAAGCCTTCCGAGTAAATCGCCAGAACGCCGACACCTCCTCATCACTCCACCGCTCCCATGTTTTTTGTTGTGTTGCCATAAGTTATTCTCTCTCCGTTGGTGCGCGGGGCTAATGCTAATGCTAATAATGCTAATGCCAGCAAATACAATGGCGGCTTCAAAAAGTTTTACGGGGCGTGGTTTGCAATTCGCCCAGCCAATAGAAATTGGTACTTTTTTGGTACTTTTTTGGTGCCACCTCTCTAGCAGGCACTAAAAATGGGGGTAAAAGTTCCCGGCACTAAGTACTCTTTTTGGTGTGAACGCGACATAATGGGTACTAACGGAACTAAACGGGAAAAGTACGGGGGAAAGTACTCCGGTGAGAACGTGCCTTATATAGTTGCAAGGTATCTTTAGTTTTAAAAGCCCTGAATACCTATTTTTCACAGTCAGCAATAGAATCCTACATGAACACCAAAGCAAGGATGTTTAATATTATTTCACTAGAGATGTTGTTATGTATTTTGTCCGTGGTCTTCTCTTTGCTAGACAAATCCTATCACATTCAGTCGCACTGACTGACTTTGAGTCAGATCTGATCTGCTGCTGTAGATCTTCTTACATTACCAATGCAAGAGTATTTATCATCTATTCTTCTGTTCTTTGATTTTCAACACTAATCTCCAAAAAACAACAAACGTATTTTTCTCTGACATTATTGAATGAATACAGATTAAAGCACTTATGCACTTATTCCTCGCCCTGCAGAAGGAACAAAAGAACATTTGGTTTCCTGGAGTATGTGGTCAATTCTTAAAATGCTGAATGCTAAATTGATGCTAACAAAGGGTAAATTGAGGGCGCAAGTCTTATTAGGGGAGTAAGTGAGAGAAATTGAGGCACAGGGAGAAAGAACACAGGGGAGTGTGGACGGATGGTACATTTAGAGCGGCCTTTTATAAGAGGATGGACTGAATAATGACTCAAATTAGCCGGATAGTGGCACCCATGGATGGATGGACTTTTAGATTCAGACATATGGATCCTACCTTCAGAGCATCCCTCGGAGATCTCTAGCAGGTATGTTAGAGCCTCTGAGCCCCCGGTGTCTTGGGGAGGATCTGTTGGAGGATTAGAAAGGCACATTTCAGTTTGGGTTATAAATACGCAGGAGAGAAATATGTGTGAAACATTTGCATCCTGACATTTATGACTTCAGTTCAAAGACATCAAATAAGAAAAACTGGCTCAGTATTAGCACACATCAATTGAAAAATGATGAACACATTCATAAGTCATCCGTTAGAATCTTCATGACATTTAGCCTCCTCATCAATCCTGAAGACATTATGCGATATCTCATAAAGTGTCAGGAACTGTGACAAATTGTCTGTTTTTCAGCCAAACAAAAGAGCATAGGTATTTCATTGCTGCACATGTTTCAGTAGTAAGGGAGCCAATAAAAGCTTCCTTTTGTTTTGTTTTCATGTGTATATGGCCTATTTTGAAAAAACGAAACATTTTACAGAAATGGTGATAGCGACTGGAGCATAATATGCTATAGGGAATGATTTATTCTGAGATTGTATGTAAATCAGCACTGCTGGAAGCAACCTCCTCAGCTGTGCCACTTCTCATACTTATTGTATCAACACTGGAGCAATGATTACAGTGAGGCACACCCTCGGGTGGTACAGTTATAATAAATAAACACAAGTAAAAAAGCAGCAGGGGAATACAGTGCAGCTACATCACTTTGAAATGGCCAAGCTGTTGTTGGTGGACAAATCACACTAATATACCAACTAACTAAACATCCTTTAAAGGTAAATTGTTCAACATAAAAAATATGTTGTGTTTACAGCTTTTACAGTAAAGTAAATGATCTAAATGATTGATTGAGATCAGTGCGTTTGAGAAAGGGCAGGCTGCAGTACTAGCGCAGGACAGATGGACGGCTGCAGACATGAGGACTTTTATGGCTGCTAATTCAGTTTCATGATAACACTCCAGAGGCAGCAGCTTGTCAATGACTATCCATCACTACATGTCCTCTGCAATACGCTCTGTTCGACCTTTTTGATTACAAAAACAACAACCTAATAAAACAATGACACTTTGGACATTTATTTGAATCAAACCAATGAAAACCAGATTATTTTAAAACTATATTCTTATATTATTCCAATAATAAATGTACAAAATGTTCAACCTTTGCTTTCTTTCTTTTTAAAGCAATCCTAAGTATCTCAGCAGTCTTTCATGATCAAAATAAAGGGTTAAAACTAAAAGAAGAATTCACTTTTGGTGGTTATGTTTCCCTGTGACTTTGTGTATTTCCACTGGTCAATGCACCAGAATGTTTAATGCATGTGCATGTGTGTGTTGGTGCATATCTTTACCCCATGTGATGGTGAATCCGTAGGGGGTTTCTGCGGTGACACAGGGGGTAGATGGAGGGCCTGGTTTGTCTGGATTGGTGGTGCACACCAACACTTCACTGGGACTGCTCTTTCCCTCCATGTTTGATGCTATGAGCTGCAGGAAATGGGCGGGGAAATTGACAAATGTAAGCGTTGATAAAGGAAGGACAGTGTAAGGCGAACAAAAGAAAAGGAAAACAGCAAAGAGGAAAGAAAAAGACAGGAAAATAGGGTGTGCCAGAATGACAGGATACAGAGAAAGGATGGTATGAAGTGTGGGAGAAAGCAAGAAAAGGGTAAGAGAAGACACGATGAGTAACAGTGGGGTGGTAATGGTGTGGACATTTATCAATAAGTAAAGAAACAGCCTGATAAATAGGAGCCATTACTCTCTGTTCCTCCACCTGTGTCTTCATCCCTCTTCAGTTGAATTCTTCCATTAACCCATCCCATGTGGACAATCAATTATTTGTTCCCAGATGTTCTCAGCAGGTAGCCATCACAAAGAACACAGGTGTCTCTTGTGAGCATGTATGTTCATGTACTCTGGTTTAATCAGATGATGTAAGTGAGGACAGGTACACGCGAGTGGAAGTCCACAGGAGATGTTTTATATGATTGCACCGTAATACATGGCTAACAAGACACACTCAGCAGTGGTTGCATTCATGATTGCACAAACTCGCTTACAGAGATTCACTGATGGTACATTTTGTCTCACAATGTCCCCTCATGATGAAATCCTATCACAGCTTTTAGTCGAGCCGGACAGTGTTCTCTACTCGCTAAATGGTTGGTGAGTGGCCTTCCTTTACTTCTGCTCAATTTGCCGTCAAATTTCTGGTGGTATACTGATTATACTGTACTGTATTAATTCCTAGATTGATTGATGTTTTATAATTAAAGAAAGTCGCCTGAATACATTTGTATCCTTGGAAACATTTACCAGAAAGAGACCATCACTGACCGGAAATTGATTAATATGCAGACATGATGACTCGTTTTATGAGCCGTTCTCAAGCCAGAAAGCCATATTCAAACTAAAATAAGTTTAAAAAAGATGTCTAGGTTAGCCGTATTATTGGGGTTTTTACGTAACTTTTAAGCTACATTTTTATTTTTTATTGTAACAAACTATTTAGGAAATCCCACTTAACTCATACACCAAAAACAGCTAATGCTATATCATGCTAATTCTTATTCATTTCTATCATTCTGAAACATGTATACACGCAAAAACGTTTGCTTCCAGGAGAGTTTTCTAGATGAGAAGACTTAGAGAACTTAATGTTTGTAAGGTACACATGAAGCTATAACCTGCAGATATAAAGCTGGACTTGCTTTTCCAATGAGTTTCTGGAGTCTTACTGTAGCTAAGCTAACTGGCTGCAATGTTAGCTTCATATTTACCCACAAAGACATAAGAGTGGTATAGGTCTTCTCTAACTCTCAACCAGAAGTATCCTGTATGTCTTTTATGTATTAAAAAATATAAAAAGGTAAAAAAAGTTCAATGCAACAAAGTTCCCGCAGCTTAAAATGATAATATAATATTTAGCTTGGGGAAGTTTGTAGGTATACTTATACTCATCAGACTTTGAAACTGATTATATCGTTTTAAGCTGTGCTTTGTTGCATGTCATAGCCTACTCCCCCCCCCCCCCCCTCTCTCCCATTTCCACTCTTTCCTCTACACCGTAACCTGTCCAGTGAAGGCGAAAATGCCAACAAAATCATCTTTAAAATAAATAAATTTGAAAGTTGTGACTCACCCTGAATTTATACTGTGTACTCCTCTTCAGTCCTTGTACAGTACAGGTCAAGTTTTCTCCAGTGTACTTAGGATGAAAGTCTGTTCCCTGTGGGAAATAAGGACACAAACAAATCTGTCAGTGTGTGTGTGTGTGTGTGTGTGAGGTATTAGTCAGGTATTGATTAAAATGTTCATTTATAAACAGATGTATGCAGTAAATGCTGACTTTTACAAATGTGCGTGTTAGGGGGAGTAAGGAGTGCCTTTTATGCAATTCCTTTCTTATTTACAACAGTCAATGCATATGGTGTGTCCAAGCTTGTGTAAAAATTGAAATAAATTACTGCTGCTTTGCATCTGCTGTGCTGTACATCTCTCCAGACTATTTTGCAATGCAAGCAATTATTCTTATTTCCTTCAAATAGTATCAGTTTTTTAGGTATATAGTTTCCTGGGGGAAGTTTTTTTATTCTCTTATTGCTCTTCTCGTGACTGACAGCACAGAGCTGAATGAAACACCACGAAAACAAATTTCACAAAACCAAGTTTGCGATGGTGGATTGTGTAGGTCCTGAAACGTATCTATGAGGCCTGGTTTTAATATAAAGAAAAATAAACCTGTGCCAGCAAGATAAACTTTATAAATGTTTTCTTATGGTATAGGTTTACGTGTGCACGGTACTCACGCTGTTGTCCTCCTGGATCTCGAGTGTGTATTTGAGTTGCTCCTCGCTCGGACTGCCCTCAGGACGCCCCCACTCCAGGGTCACCCAGGACACCCCCGCCCTGACCAGCCGCGGCGCCAGAGGCAGAGCAGGCAGGGTGCCCATGGTGTAGAACACCACCTCTGTGCTGAAACCACTGCACAAAACACATTTCAATTTTAAAGGTCACCTATTATGCAAAATCCACTTCTTCATGTCTCTTCTACATCAACATGTGTCCCCTCTGTGTAAAGAGATTCTGAAAGTTTCAGGAAAAAAGATTCTCTCTCTTTCTGTCCTGATCCATTTATATATAAACCTGTCTGAAAATGAGCTGATCAGATTTCGGCCACTTTATGATGTCATAACGATGTTTTGGCTTCTGTAACCATTAGCCAATCACCAACCAAGGTAACCCCTCCCCCCATCTTATCACCTGAATCTCCTCCTACAGCCCCATTGTGTTCTTTTTAACCAAATATCTCTCAGAGGGGCGTGGGGAGTGGCTCCTTATTTTCATCTAAAGTAACAGACAGAGAATCAGCACTTTGGAAACAGGGCTGAAACAGAGGGGATTATGGGATGCTGCAATGATCTGTTTGGTATTTGGAGCCAAACACTTCAGAGACATGTTTTGTATATATCTGAGACCTATAATATATTGATGAAAAACAGTATAATAGGGGACCTTTAAGTCACAGTCTTGCTTATATTCAACTTGCTCAAGCAAATTAAAAAACGTTTTGGATTACTTCTAAGGTTAGAGAGGTTATGGTCCATGAATTACAATTTCACAGATGCTGAGAGGAGAAGATTTGAAAAGTGAAAGCCGGGGAAAATGTGATTAAGATTTTCTAATGCTGTCATCAATTGTCATTTTCAGGTGAAGGGTTCTAGGTGATGGGGCTTGGAGGATCAAAGATGAGAGAATAAAAAGACTACAATTTTAAGACTATGTGTGACAAGGGAACATTTAGAATGAAGGTATTCTGATTCTGATTCTGATTTGATATACATGTCCGACGCCAGATGGAAAACAGGAGGTGACGACGGGTAATTTGAGAGTAGCAGGAGGGAAATTATTTGAATGTATGGGCAGCAGCAGGGGTGGTCGGAAAACATTTTTAAATTACGAATAATATATAGCAATCGGTATCCACCATGTGCCGAGTATGTTTGTAAGAGCAAGTGTTCCTATGGATTCAAAAGTCATTTAAACTAAATGAAGCATTAAGGCTCTCCTGAGTTCAGCCATTCACGCTCGCTTTCCCCCATTACTTTTCCCCCTCAACCTTACGACTAAAAGGAGAGATGTGCACTGCCATAATGACAAAGAGGAGACGAGAGGAAATGGAGGGAAAAGGAGAAAAACGACTCCTGTCTCTTGTGCTATAATTGCCACAGATAGACTGGGGCATGTTTGTGAGTCTCTGTCAATTTATCATCAAAATGTACTATATGTTTTGGCTGACATTGATACAATATGTACTCGTATACTGTCCATGGTTACTTAACACTAGAACCGCCAACGGGTACATTTTACCCGCAGCTGTTTCTTGATTGTATGTAACTTTTTTTCAATAAAATATTCAAGTCTCCCAGTCCGTGACTTTTCCTGAAAGTGTGTTATGTAGCACCTTCTGTTGTTAAAAATTGTCAATATGAAGTCAGATTGAAAAAATTGCCCAAAAAATTGCCATTTATACCCATCAGCGCCAGCGGGTAATATTCACCTTATAGAAAATGTAGTGATTTTCGCGCTATTGATTTCGCGCGTAAACATAAACATGACGTGTTGCTATAGCAACGCCTGTTGTCTACTGCGGTTCCTTATAGATAGAGAGATACATAGATAGATAGATAGATAGATAGATAGATAGAGAGAGAGAGAGATATATAGAGAGAGAGATAGAGAGACCCTTTGCACATAACTCATGGTAGCGATATTTTATACTTCATGCTATCTGCACAAACTGAGAAAGCTGAGAGTCCACAGATTATATTGGTATACGTTTCAGCACTGTGCGATCAAAACTCACTGTTAACCCTGTGTTCTAGTATGATAAATAAAAGAACATTGTACCTTGAAAATCAATGCATTCTAATAGCGGGTACATTTTACCCGTTGGCGGTTTTAGGTATACAGTGACCCCTGGCGGTTCTAGTGTTAAACAATGGTTGCAGACCTCATATCATTTTAAGGGCCAATTGTCATGTATTACAGTAAATCCATGCTTCTACAGTATATAAATAAGGGAATACAAATAGTTACTACATATGCTTCCAATGCTATTCTTCGTGATCTGTGCATGAATACATTTCTCCTTTTGGTGTATGTGTTGGTTGCACATATGTTTATGTATTCAGTCAGAGACAACAGTACCTTGTGCCAATGTCGTTGCGTGCAGCCACTCTGAACGTGTAGCCGCAGGCGGGAAACAGTCGTGACACCTTATAGTGTCTCTGGCTCCCAAAGTAACATTCTCTGAAAACACTGTTCTTCTTTCCCTGCAGAGGAGAGAAGAGATAAATGCATGTATGAAAACAATGGAAAATAAAGTAAATAAGATTATATATAAGAGATCCATTACAACAGGAGAATTGTAAGGAAAAAGCAAGGAAAAGTACAAAATCAAAAGGAAAATGTGTGGCTGACACAGATCGGATTAAATCTTGTCTGAGGAGCCGGATGTTGACATCTGTTTAGTGATGTCTGCGATAGGTAAGAGTGCTTTTTGGAAGTAAGGGGAAGGCATGACAGAAGATGGAAGAGTGAGAGACAGACTCACCTCGTCCCACTCGAGCAGGTAGTTTGTAATTTTGGCTCCGTTGTCGCCCGGGGGCTGTGGACGTCAGGAAAATGGACGGAGAGAGGCAGAAAGGAGACAAGAGAGAGACGAATAGATTAGCAAAGGTTATAAGAATCTGACACTGAGACAGACAAAATACCTGCTGTGACTTTATGATTGGCCTCATATCCTGTCTGGGTAACTGATGCCACTTTTTATCAGTGACAGTGTGAGGGGATAAAATAACTTGTGAAAGAAGAAGTTAAAGAGAGGGCGGACGGATGTAAGAATGTTACTCTGTCATGTGCTGTTGTGCAGTTAAAGTCAAGCTAGGTATCGAATCAAGTAACATACTCTTCCCTTTAATCAAAGAATAACGTTTTTCTCCAAGTGTATAACTCTACAAACTGGTAAGGTGGACATAAAAACCTGGAGTCTTGTTTGGCAACTGATAATAGGTCACTGTGATGTTTATTGGGGCAAAATGTGTTACTGAATGTCTTTGTGATGAACAGGCATGTGTGTTTGTGCCGGTACCTTCCACTGTAGGGTGAGGGTGCTCTTGGTGCGGTGGGAGAGTTTCGGGCTCAGCGGGACATCGGGGATGCTGCAGTGAGTGGTGAACGAGCCGGTCTCTGAACACGAGCCTCGAACCAAGTTGTACATTGCCGACACCCTTTAGCAAACACACAAGACATCAAATCAATAAGGCTGGATGAAGCTTGAATCCTAATATTGTGAATACCCACAAACCTGACTTTTATAGATATTAGGAATGTGACAAAAACACAGGATTTAAGTAGTTTTAACACCATATCCAAGTCATGAATGTCCTATGGGAAAGTCCTTACCGTACGTGGTAGTCTGACGCTGGTCTTAGGTCTTTCAGGTGGTACTCCATTTCTTCGCCACTGAAAACAAACACACAAACAAAGCATAAAAATCAAGGCAGTATCCTTTTGATGTTTCTGTATTTGTAGCTGATGCTTTGCACTTTATACATTTGGAGTGTGTTTCCTACCTGTATATAAGGCGAAACTTTCCATCTCGTCCCTTATCTGAGAGAGAGACCTCGAAGGAGCAGGACACAGTCATCCCGTTACTTAACCTGTTCCCCAGCCCTGCCGGGGGGGCCCAGCACAGCCGTGCAGCCCGCGCCTGCACATTAGAAACCTGTAAAGACACAAATAAACGTAAATATACAGATAAAAACAAGTCTGAAATCATTTGAATATGGTGATCCAAGTGTGTGTGTGGTTAGCAGATAAATGCAGGACTATTGTTTTATTTTATTTCTCAGAAATCCTTTGCAGCAGTCATTCTAACCTCTGGAACGTGTAGTTAAGATACATCCATTTTATTTTAAAGGTCTGTTTTAGTATGTATTAGGCTCTGTGTGTGTGTGTGTGTGTGTGTGTGTGTGTTGTGTGTGTGTGTGTGTGTGTGTGTGAAAGCAATGCAGCGTTATAATCACCCCTCATATTTGACAATTTTCCACTAATCCATTATTCCGGGAACACGTACGAAAATAATAAATAAACAAACAAGGAATTAGAGGCTTGCGTGTGTGTGTGTGTGTGTGTGTGTGTGTGTGTGTGTGTTTTAACAGCGTGTCTGTCTGTGTGTCTGCAAGTGCCTGCGTGTTTATGGGAGTTTTAGTTGTGGCACATGGTGGGTGATCCAATTTAGCGTGATTTAGCACAGTCTGCTGCTATTCCAGACTCCACATCCACTGAGTAGGCGATGAATGCGCCTTGAGGGCATTGCAAAACCACAACCATGCCTAGACTGTCTATGAGGAAGACAGACATGAAGAGACAGACGTGTCATTTTATGAGAGTTTTGATCACAATGATTACGTTTTATGGGAACATATCACTGTGTCCATATGCCTGAGGACACCATTGTCTAGGAACACTTTTTCCAACACTTATTCTGTCAATCACTTCGCTCACATGTACACTTTGGCTGCATAAATAATACTTAATAATGAATGGCCTGATAATGCAAGCAGAAGAAGCTTGAGAACAGCAAAAATGAGGACTGACTGTGAGACAAAGACAAAATGATAGAAATCAGGAAAGAAAGGGCACAAAGAAACAAGTAATGAAGAAGAAAAAAAGGATTAGAAACGGAGATGAAACTGAAGGTCAGCACTAAGAGGTTTGTGATAATGTTGCCCTTTTATCTTGGGGCTTTTCATTATCTACAAATCATTTGCCTGAAACACTCTGTTGACAATGCATGCTAATGAAGTGATTTGCACTAGATTTAAGATCTACGAGTAAAATATGATCAGGAAAACACACAGCTACTTCTCTTTAAGCCCTCCTGCTTGTTATATTTCACTTCAGCTAAAGTCAAGTAAGTAAGCTAAGCCATACAACCAGAGGAACAATATTTGATCATTTCTTTATGAAGAACTTTTTCATTTAAGCTCTGCCACTGACACCTGCTACCACGTCTCTACGGCACACAGCTCAATCCATCACAAGGCATTTCTGCTGCAGGGCAGGGAGGAAGGACTATCGGTCCCTGTGAATCTACCACTACCGCCGCCTATATAAAGGCATAAAGAAGAAATGTAGTTTCAAAAGTGACAGATCGTAGAGTCTGCATTTTATAACACAAAATAGCAATCGATGAGACAGAACGATCTGAAAAATGTTCCTCTTGCTTCGCATTCTCTTTTATTTTGTTGAGCAGTATCGACTATAATACCATGGCTGTGTCAGCAAAAGGTGTATTGATGTGATGAGAGCAAACAAACTGCTGTTTCCATCAACTTCAAATCTTCTGAAGGGCTCAAAACTCACACCTTACTTCTCTTTTTCTGTCACCACTCGATTTTCTCTTTCTAATTCAACCCCTGCTATTAACTTAAAATAAGTCAAATGTTCCCTTCCTGCTGACCAAACTGCTTCAACTAGGAAGGAGCATTCCTCTCTACCAAACCATGTCTGCATGGATAGAGCTCATTAATTTGCATTCCCCTCGGGGGAGAAAGAGTGTCATAAATGCAGAGTGGGAAGAGAGTGTCGTGGGTGAGCTGATGCTGCCCTCATGTGGCCAGGGTGAGCAGAGCATAAAGGACTGGTTACCTTCCCAGTCAGTTACTAAAGCCCCAAATGACTTCATAATGACAGACACAGCATTCCACTATAGTTCTTCAAATCTGTATTCTTCAACTTCATCTTCTTATTTCAGTTCTTCCGTACGTTTTTTGCAGTGGAATAACTTCAGCCTACTTTCAGCTACAGAAACCATTCAAATATCAAAAATATTCAGCCTTTTCAGCACATGATGGGAAACTTTCAACTTTTTCAAAATATTTTATACTTTTTGAAATATTCAGCTTTTTAAACTCTTTTTTTAACATGTAACTCAATGGGAGGAACCTTCACATCCTCTTTTACCTACACTGTGCGCCAAATGCTACTCCTTCCACATACTTTCAGCTAGGGACTTCATTCCAACTTTAAAATGATCACAAGACATTCAGCTATAAAACTTATTCTTCAGATTTTTGATATCTTTTACACTTTTTGAGATATTTAACTTACTTTGGAGCTTGGTTGAGAGGCCTTTTTCAGATTTGAACATTAGTGGTTAGGGTTTAAAGTGCTTTGATCTCAAAACAGTGGGGGAGAGCTTGAAATTCGCCCAAATGTTTTTGTTAAACCCGCCATAACTCCCAAACCTTACACTCCTGGGACATCATTTTTCATGAAAAACGTAGGAAAACCTCTCCTACGTTGAAAATAAAAATAATTAAGCAAAAAAATAAAACAAAATGCCTCTTGAGGGCATGAAGTGACAAAAACCTTCAACATGTCTCCATTAAGGCCCATTGTAAATTCAGCTTGATCTTTCGTCAGAGCAGCAGCTACACACCTTTAGTAAATCTGCCAAAAATGCCACATTATTGACCCGAAAGTACACAAACAGCAGACTCAGACGCTCGTCAGGGTCCTGACATGCTGCACCCGTTGACATTTTACCAATATCATATTTTAAACTATAGTTAGAAATGTAAGAGGTTTATCTCTCATTCAGATCAATGGAACGGCTCTCCTTTCACTGCACATCTCCATGGTAACCTCTGATCTCTGGGCTCACACACACAGGTGTTTGATAACGTCGTCACCTCAAACACAAACACACAGACTGTCTCAGCCTATTATTTTCTGTCTGATGGAGACTTCATACTGACTTCAACATGTTCCACATATTTTATACATTATTGGTGAAGTTTGTTTTTAGTTCAAACGTTTGCAGTTAAAATATTCTGCTGCTTTTCAAAGTGTTTTTACTTTCTTTTCTCTTCTTAATACACATTCATTCACTACTACTTAACTTTCAAGTTTTCAACAAAGTCATTGCAATGCATTTGAGCTGTAACAATTTCATTCAAATCATTTCTCTTTTCTGCATTTCTCCGCTAAGTTCAGCAACACACTTACTTGGTTTTTGTAGCTAAAAGCAGCTACAGAGACCATTCAACTAATAACATATTCAGCTTTTTCTGCATTTTCAGCTAAATTCAGCAACAAATGTACACAGTTTACAGCATTCACACGCATTTTCAGCAGGAAATGCATTTTCTAGTTTTCATATTATGCCAATCACAGAGATAGGAAGAGAATATGAAATATAACTGCTATGTTGTGTGTGTGTATGTGTGTGTGTGTGTGTGTGTGTGTGTGTGTGGTGTGTGTGTGTGTGTGTGTGTGTGTGTGTGTGTGTGAGGCGGGATGTATGCATTCCAACCTGTGGTTTGTCGATTGCAGACAGCATGTCTTGAACTCGCTTCCCCTCTGAATCATGATCTGAGGAGACACACAAAAAATTGATTATCAAAAATAAAAAACAATAGTTAATTGTTGTAATATTTAACAGAAAAGAGAGACTGGCACAGTTGTAATTTGCGTTCATAAATCATCCTAAATTTGAGTCTGACTCCTGACTTTTATAATATTTCCATTATCCCAAGTTTCAAAACAGATGCATGATAGTCATTTTGGCAGTGATGCTGAAAAAACGGGTGGTTGATTGATAACAAAAGGATTTTACATTCCCACAAAATATGTTATTGCGATATCTTGAAATCTATGGCTGATTGTTGTCTAAGGTCAGCCAAGATTTGAATCTAAATTGTGCAATTGGAGGTTCAAAAAGACAGCTAAACAGGCCTAACATAGTTTCTGAAAACATCTATACAAATATTAAATGAGTCATCTTTAGAAAAAAACATTTTTAAGTAACAGGCATAACTCTTTAAAAAAATGGTGTGTGGTATCTTATGGTGTGTGATGCAACACTTGTTTCTCCAGCTAGTGCCTAACTCATCCCAACATGGGATGAGTTACCCAGTATTTCACAGAAAAGCATTAGTCAGAAATTCCCAACCTAGAGCAAAGGGGATCACCGAGAACAAATATGAGTCATATTCCACAGTCTGTCCATACGAACTGTTCATTATCTTTGGAGGCATCCGTTCAAATAAATCATTATAGGAGCCATTATTCTGTATCATGTTCAATCAATGAAATTGTCCCTGCACCTTTGAATAATCATCACTGACGTCAGCAGTGTTGTTGTAGCCTTACAGGTCAGCTTGTTATGCATTACTTGAGTACATAATGAAAATAGTCATCAGTTGCAGCCTCGAAGTTCATTAAGTCGACTTTTTCAGCAGGATTTATGGTGAACTATTCCATTGCGAGGTCACACACATCATAAACATATGCACACAAACAGCCAGACCTATGTACGGGTCTGTTCCAGTGATACGATGTGTCTAAATGTTATTTATTGGACACTCGGGGTAGGGAGGAGGGCACATGCAAGTGAGTGTGTGCGTGTGTGTGTGTGTACACATGTGTTGGTAATGGAACTCTTTCCCCCCTGTGTGATCCCCACAGTTTAAGTATTTTCCGAACAGGGGAGGCCTGCTTTCTCCATCTGAGTCTGACCACTGTAAATCACACAGGATGTGTACGTGTGTGTGCCTGTGTGTGTGTCAGCAACACAACACCTCTATGAAACCAAGAAGGTTTGATGAGTGTGTTACAGTGACTGCTTTAAATATGCATTAACGGCACACGTACGATGACAAAAACACAAAAACACTGAACACCTGTGCACACATACACTGTATACATGTGTATATAGCACTTTGTGTTCAGAAGACTATTGTATAGCTGTATAGCTGGAGTAAGTGATGAATGGGAGTGTGTGTGTGTGTGTGTGTGTGTGTGTGTGTGTGTGTGTGTGTGTGTGTGTGTGTGTGTGTGTGGTTTAGAGTGGTTAAGTCCCTGTGACAGGTTCAGTGGGGGAGTTGGGCCTTACTGTGCCTGGGGGTACACTTATGAGTCATGGCAACAGTGATGTCATGGAAGCACAACCTCAACTTGACCCCTGCGTGCGTGTGTGCGTGTGCGTGTGTGTGTGTGGTGTGTGCGTGTGTGTTTGTGCGTGTGTGTGCGTGTGTGCGTGTGTGTGTGTGTGTGTGTGTGTTTGTGTGTGTGTGCGTGTGTGTTGGGGCTTGCTGTGAGGATAGAGTTCAACACGTGAAGTAAACATTTGAGACATTACTGCTAGAATATTTGACTCATTAGCACCTTTTTTTCTTTAAACACACACTTGTCCCTTTTCATCCATTTGGACAAACCTTTCTCTTTTATGGAATAAAGGCTCAGTCAGTCAGACAGCTCCAGACATGAGCAGCTGACAGGCTGACCCAGCTTATTCCACCCATTCATCACAGCTGGGTGCAAAAGGAGAATATGTTGCCTGTTAAATGCTGCACTCCTGTAGCTACTTGTCTGCCACAGGTACCACGAATAAGGCTAGAAAAAGGTGGGATTCCATTACCGCATAATTTCAGCTGTCATGTTCAGAAAGCAAGACATGTTGATAATAGAACATTGTACATGGATAAAAAAGTTCACTGTTATCAGGACGTGGAGAAATGATTTTGTTTTTCTGCAGTGTTTGTCCTAGAAGGCAACAATTTGGCATGTAGGTTAAGTGTTTGTAAAGATTTGTGTGTGCAAGAATGAACGTGTAAATGCATGCGTGTTGTTGTCTCAGTTATTGGCAATTGTGTGCTTGTTATTTATTAAGGGGTGTTGTGGGAGTATGTTTAATGCATGTTCAATGTCTGTCATTAAATGAATTTAACATCTTACCAAAACAGCTGCATTCACTGATGAAGACTATAAGATGCAATACAAAGCTCCAAAAAAGACTTTAAGCCAAGTTTGAAATGTTTCCATTACTTCTCGTACAAATCAGTGTTTGTTTGTCATAAATCACAAAAATAATAGATTTTATTTGGTATGTTATGCTATTGTGTCAACATGGAACTGCTTCTCGATGCCTGAATCAGGTCAAAAGCACAACATTGTGTAATTGAAATATTGACTTGAACTAGTGTAAATGGTTAAATTATATAGCTACTTTTAGCCCAAACAAGATTGATACTTCAGTATTATAAAACAAAATTGAAAAGTTGGCTAACCCATAACATTTGTGACAGAAGTAAGAGATTTATTTAATATTTAAGGAGACCTGTAATAATCTTTGAAAAACCGTATTGCTTTACCTCAACGCTGAGTGCTGTGGTTGCTGACTCCAGCTGCTTAAGAGTTTAATATAGAGAGCAACCACAGGGCTGATGCTGACGGCTGAAACAGAAACCGAATCTCATCCCAGTGTAACACACACACACACACACACACACACACACACACACACACACACACACACACACACACACACACACACACACACACACACACACACACACACACACACTCCTCTGTCCTCAATGTCCCTCACCTCTTCTCTCTCCTGTTGATGTGCTGCCCACGCATGCTCACTTCCTCCCCTCTTCTGACCTCACATCCTGTCTATGTCTGACCGCCTGTGTTTGATTACTAAGGACAACCAGACAGAGCAAGGGAGCGCAACGGACAGCAGGAAAAGACGAGGAATGAGGAATTGAGGAGGGGAGGGAGTCAAGCAAACTGATACAAAACCAGTCGAGAGGGGGGTTCAGAGGAAGAAAGAGAGACACTGAAGGACAGACTGCAGAGGGAGAGAAAGGACAGGCAAGAGGAGTCTGGGTAAGAGATTAGGAACACAAACACAAGGAAATTGAGAGACAAAGAGCGAGCCGGGGATCAACAGAGAGGAGGAGAAAGGGAAGGATGAAAGGAGAGGAGGAGGAGAGGGCTTAGGAGGATGTGAGGCAGATTCGCAGCAGTCAATGTCTCAATATGCGTAGTAGTAGTTATAGTCACAGCCTTCTAATCTAGGCTGGCTTTAGTAAAAGGCCCCAAAATAAACAGGAAGTATATTTTTCATCAATGTAACTCTTGAAATATTTTACCCTACTGTAAAAATGTCCTTCTGATTTAGATCATTTACTAATACTAAAGTTAGTTTTACTGCCATCAGTTTGAATCACTTCAGGGAAATCAACCCTTTTCTCAACTTCTTCAATCTAGTCAATTGTGCATTTAGCACTGTGTGTCAAAAGCTTTAAGTTGTTAAGATGCTTTGTCATCCTAAAAGATATTGTGATTTTTGGGAATTACATTTAGTTTTGTTCTTCTTCAAAGTAAGATTAGAATATTTTACATCAAGCAGCAAATTAGCTTACCTTAGGTTAGCAAAAAGCATAACACAGGGAAATGGCTCGGGGCTTCTGGACAAAGGTAAAAAGACTACAGCGGATTACAGTGTTTATGATAAGCTGCTTATGAAAGTGTATTTTCCAAAAATGTCAAACTTATTATAAAGAATTCTAAATATTGTATTGCATATTTGTTTGCTTTGCATTTCACCTTTTTAAGATCTGTTATTAGATTGTTATAACATTTCTCCTTGGGACTCATAGCTGACATTCCTCTCAACTAAACACTTGCTTTTAAATCAGATAACCTGATATTTCTAACATTCTAACATAGTTTCCTATCTTCATGCAGGAGAGATTTATGCCTACTCCAGTACTCCATCTTCCAGTCACTTTGAACTGTTTAAAAACACAATCATTTTGACTTTCGCTTCCAAAAACCTTGGCACCTGCAACACCTTTTTTCTCACTGCAACTCTAGTTCATGGAATCTTTGGTCTCATTCCTTTCCTCGCTGTAATTCCTCCCATCCTTTCCTCATAATTTCTCCTCAAAACCATGGACATGTTTTCAGCAATCTTTTTTAATGTCACACACTTTATAAGAGTTTACTTGCGAGTAGAGCTACATTAAAACTGAACCACTCCGACAGAGAGGAGGTTGCATTCCTCTTGCATGACGGCCTGCGATTCTTAGACTCAGTCTGTCTGCACTAGGACAGAAAAAGACCTTTAAGGCCGGGAGAAACTATTTGAAAAATGTGGCGCTCATTCAGCCCCCACTCCACTAAAATACTGAGCTGTAGGGTGTGTGTGTGTGTGTGTGTGTGTGTGTGTGTGTGTGTGTCTGTCTGACCGTAAAGGAACAAAGTGAGATATGATACCCTTCTTTAGAAGCCTCTAATCAGGGAGAACAAAGCAGAGTAACGGACACTCGATGGATGGAAAGGGGAGGACAGAGAGGGAGTGATAGATAGAGAGGGAGAGGTTGGGGTGAGACATAGGACAGACAGCAGAGGACAGGACAGAGAGGAAGGTAAAGTTAAAAAGGAGGGAGGAGAAGCAAGAGGAAAATTGAGGGACAGAGGGGCAAAGGCCTTAGATTCCACACTATGATCATCTGCAGCATAGTGAGCATTCCATCTGTTCAACAGCTGGGCTACACACACACACACACACACACACACACACACACACACACCACACACACACACACACACACAACACACACACACAACACACACACACACACACACACACCACACACACACACACACACACACACACACACACACAACACACACACACACACACACAACACACACACACACACACACACACACACACACACACACACACACACACACACACACACACACACACACACACACACACACAAGGCAGAAGTCATTGGGACATGCCTGAAATTGTGGTTGTCATGGTGAAGGTTTGGTTCTCATGGCCAAAGGCCTGCTCGTTTATAGAGGGGATTAGAGAGCGAGGCTCTAGCACAGAGAAACAGTGAAGTAGCGTAAGAATGTGAACTGTGAGAGCAAATGAGGGCAGAAAGTAGAAAAACTTCTTAATTAAAGTTTAGACTTTAAACTCTTAATTTGAGAGGAAGAGATACCAATAAGGGACCGTGGTTATTATCATCTTCCTGTAGTAACATGATTTATTGGACTTTATGTAAATGATAAATTCAGTATTCTTACTCAGGGCAAAGGATTGGAGAAATCTGGTTAATACAGCAAGATTTCTGGAGGAGAAATTTGACTTTCAGCCATGTACAATAGTTTCTAAAAGTGTGCACATGCATGTGAAGGACTTTAGACATTATTACAGCAGAAATGCCTACACAAATCACTCTTTGGCTATCCTTATGTCCAAAATAATGAAATTACAAGTCAAACCTAAGCTGAAACTAAAATAAATATGTCTCAGTATAAACACTTGTAATTGCATTCTCCTATTTCCTGCCTGAACCTGATTTTTCTCAACACCCGGGTTTCATGTGTGTATGTAAACGTAGACGGAGACAGACAGAGAGACCTTGTCCGCAGCAGCTTCTCACCGAGGAGAGACCAGCGTCTCCTCTGCCAAGCGACACAAAACTCTCTTCACTTTTCCAAGAAGCGCATGAATTTTTGCGCATGTATGCACATGTGTTTACATAAGTGTGTACGTGCTGCGTACACAGCAGCAACCTGGCCAGGCAGCGAGGGATTATGGGCGAAGAGTTTCTCAGAAACCCTGACCCCATTCAACCCTGCTCAGCCCAAAAAGTCTTGAGAGAGCGACTTCAGACTGAGTGGAAGACAAATTCAGTAAGACAGGGCAGAGGCAGAGAGAGAGATTGACAGCAGCAGAGAGATGGAAGAAGGCTAACTAAGAGGCTAACAGAGATTAAAGAAAAACACAAGAGTGAGCAGATGTTCTGATGCGGATAGAGACGCAGATTGATCGAGTCTATGTCCATACAATTGCATTTAAATGTAAAAAGAACACTTCTAAGATGGTATTTTACAAAATTATAACCCTGTTGTTTGATGAAATCTGCAGTTTATCAGTCAAAGTATTCCAGTCCGACTTTGACAAAGGTATCTTCTATGTCTCGCTGCTTCTGGTTTTAGCCTTGAAGTCCCAAACCTTTAGCTGTGTAGGTGCACCTTTAAGACCATACAATAACAAAAAGCCTAGCCTAGTGACACAAAAGGGAAACAGGGTGGTCACAAGGTTAGCTGAACATTGGTCTAAAATAACTACATACAGAATCTGTAAATCCGCTTTCTGAGCATTAAACCCTTGATGACTGGGACTTTCAATTGCTTAATTTGTTTATGTTTGACTCAGCTTTACCCTGCTAAAGCATTAGAAAGGTCTTAATACATTATGAAACCCACTTCTTGTCGGTGGTTGGATTGTGCCGAGTTTATCACTTGTATCACAGGGTGCATTCAGCTGGATGGGGTAATGTCTGGTGGACTCATTGTGATTGGCGAGAACAACCTCCCCTTCTAATCCCACTAGTCCTGTTACATGATATCAGCGGGAAAGACATTCCTCTGCTGGTAAAGCCATCCCTTGTTCTCTCTCTGTTTTCTGTATACACCCCCCCCCCTCCTTTTGACTCTTTCAATCCCCAATTGCTGTCCATCATTTCTCTCTTTTCCTGTTGCCTTGTCTTATCTTTTCTTCTACCCCCTCTTGTAGCCTCTTTCTTCCACGCCACTGCCCTCCATCTTGCCCTACAACCATGGCCGTATTTGGGTTTGAGGGAAGGGGTCGGAGTTTGTTGGGGGAGGAGGGGCTGAGATTATCGCTATGGTGATTCACATCAACAGTCCAGTAAGCAAAGGGTGTTAGTGTGTTCACACGTTTCCAGTTCTGTTACTACAGGGACCGCAGGAGGAGCCGGGTGTTAAAATGGCCACTCGAGCTTATTAGCATGACATCACCAAAACGTTACGGGACATTGTGCTTTCATAAGCCTATTTTTACCACTGCCATTGTGCGAAAAAAGTTAATTGGAACAGTGACTTCTTTAGAAAAAAATAAGAAAATAACAGGACTAGAACAAAGCCAAAAATAACAGGGTGTCTGTGGATGGATTTGGCTGTGTTTGGAACTCACTCAATGCTCCTTTGTTCTTGTGTTACACTACATTTGTTTTAGCATCTACAATTAGCCTGTGACTTCAATTTGTGCTGACATTGGGCTCTTTTCACCCAAAGTCAGCTTTCTTTCAAAGGCGCAGCAAGAAATATCTTCATGTAGGCTTTTGTTTAAATGTGCCAACTACTAGGACTGTCTTAGGGAAGATAGCATTTAGATGCGCAGCTCCTCTGTCTTGGAACAGTCTGCAAATTAAAAGGAAACTGAGCTATCTGGTGCCACTAAATGTTTTTAAAGCTCGGTTGGATGCTACTCAATCGGATGCTGTGGTACCTGTTCATGTGGATAGTTATTGTAAATTGTAATCCCTGTAATGATGCTGTATGATGTCCTTTTTGTTGTTCTGTTGTTTTATGTTTTTATGTTTCATGTGGAACCTACTTGAGCAGGTCTCCCTTGAAAAAGAGATCAATGATCTCAAGGGATTCACCTGGATAAATAAAGGTTTGAAATGAAATGAAATGAAAAAAAGGAACTGAATATTTTAAAACATCCTTTTTGTGGCACATAGTTATTATTTTTGGCAATAAAGAAAAATATTCAACCCTTATGGGTTTTTCCTAATTGTTGTTTCTTAGACATTTGCATTTAAAGTGAAACACTTGATGCCTTTTCTGAGAAAAGAAAGGGAACTAGTAAGCCATCTTTTTCAACTTAAGTTGAAATGTCCCCCCTCTTTTATTGATAACTGTGTTGCCACAGTTTTAATACCACAACAGCAGACCATTGTTATATCTATGAGCCTCCCTCTTATTTACTCCTGTGAGCCAACATGGTGGACAAGGCAGTCACCGAGCACATCTGGTTTCTCCTGAAGTTACGCACTTGGCAATGACGTTGAACCAAAGATGGAGGAGCTGAGGGTGCTGGCCCATCTGTTTCAGCTGAAACCCCAGTTTCTGTGAGTGAGAGACAGGATCTGCGGTGGTGATGATGCAGAGCCAAGATGGAGGAACAGAGGGGACGGAGCCACATCTGTTTCTGCTCAGCTAGCTGCTCAGTTTTGAGGAAAAAGGGGCCTGTAGAGCTGGCTTTACTGGGGAATGGACACTGTGCTCGCCAAGTCAGCCTGCTGCCTTCCTGGCACTGCAGCAAGAGCCACACACACACCGACACACAAAGAGCAAGGGCATCAAGGGCAAAAGCGTAGGCGGCTGTGTGTGTGTGTGTGTGTGTGTGTTTGGTATTCTGGGTTGGACCATACTTGGATGCACCGGGCCAAGCAGCAACTTTGTCGGAATGTTTGGTCTTTAACTCTCTGTCTCTCCGTCTTTCCATCTCTCTGTTCCCTGTGATGAAGTTCTGGTTCGTTTTTTTTTTTGACAAACCTTTCCATCCTTTCCCCTCTTCTTTCATCTGTCCTTCAAACCTGACATTCCTCTATGTTTTTGCTGTTAGGCCCCCTACCTCCCGCCCAAACCTCTGGACCCTCATGCTCTGATTGTTTTACAGGAAGCCCAGTCACGGGGTGTTTCTGCTTGTGTGTGTGTCCGTCTTTGGTGTGTGTTGTGTGGTACATCTAGCTGACTCAGCCTAATCTCCAGCCAAGTACTGAGAGCCCGGCAGACCAGAATAGACAACCGTTGACATGCTGACATGCTCCTGTCCGTCATGTGTGATATTGTTGTTAAATCATGACTGCATGCGCTACATGAAACTGTGATACTCACAAGCTGAGCCGTTCACCTCGCTTTCCTTTTCCTGACAAATCCCTATGTATTGTTGTGTGTGTGTGTGTGTGTGTGTGTGTGTGTGTGTGTGTGTGTGTGTGTGGAAGCAGTGGAGTCTCCCCCTACTGCAATGCAGTCAAACAACGCCTCTTGTGTATGAATGTGTGTGTTTTGCATTTGCAGATGTCTTCACTTGCACATGCAGTGCTTTCTACGAGTGTATGTGTGCAGGTTTAAATGCAATCAAGTGAGAAATGATTATAATAATAGGAACAAATTATAATTTACCTATTTTTAAAGGGCGTTTTCACAACACAAAATGTTTTCTTCTTGAAATCTAGTCATTTCTTGTTTGTTTTAATTGCATATGTTATGAAGTATTTGTCTCATAAACAGTGCAAATTGTTCTTCCGTCCCATTGCAGTGAATTAATGAGCATTTTGCATCCTCATTTCTCTTCAACAGAAAGGCTACAAAGGATAATTATTTAATATAACATCATCTATCAATTCTTTTGGCTTTTTTTGTTATGCCAGCACACCAAAACAAAACAAAAATCTTTCTATAATGATGTAAAAAATCATTATAACATTTTATTTAATAACTTATTGAAAAAGGAATAGGAATAACTTTGTATAAAAACTAATTATCCCAACAAAACTATTGTTCACTATGGAAATGAAAGTAAATAACAAGATGGTTATGTTCAGAAATGTCTCTTCAAACAAATAGGACCATTTAAGTTCACATTAACGATCATTCTTGTGGATTGTGGAAAACAAAGGCATTCCCACACCTGATGCACATATAATATTCCTCTGATCTGACACCATGCTGTGAGGCACCAAAGTACAGTTTTATGAGGAGGGTACATTTAAAGATCAGTTTGAAAGTAACAACAAGGGAGTCGATAGATTTATGTGTCTGGTTGTGTTTTCCTGTCATCATCTCTGTGGATAACCATTTCTGCTGTGTGTGTGTGTGTGTGTGTGTGTGTGGTGTGTGTGCGTGTACGTGTGCGTGTGTGTGCTTAAATTAGATACTCTGCTCTTCTTTAATAACTCTGACATACATCTGCCGTGTCAAAAGACATGTCATTAAAGAGGACAGTGTGTGTGTGTGTGTGTGTGTGTGTGTGTGTGTGTGTGTGTGTGTGTGTGTGTGTGTGTGTGCACCCTCATGTAAAACTCTTTATGTGTGTGTGTGTGTGTGTGTGTGGTGTGTGTGTGTGTGTGTGTGTGTGTGTGTGTGTGTGTGTGTGTGCGCGCGATAAGGCTACACTCTGGTGTCTAAATCTCAGAGCTCAAAGGTTTCCTTCATCTCAAGCAGGACTCTACAGGTATGTGCCTCCCCCCTCCCCCTGCTGTCTCCCCTCTCTCTCTCACCCCCCCTCCCCCCTCTGGCTCAGCCTTCACCAACAAGGCCGGTATTGTAGCGAGGGTAAAACGATAGCGCTCAGGGACGGGTTCAGCTATGTGGTTACCCAGACAACCTCTCATACCCCCTTCCCCACCTTCACCACTAACCCCCCCCCGTCAAATTCACCTCAATGAGGCTGCATACATCCATTCATTTTTTTTGGGTGACTTTCTGTGAGAAAAAAAGAGCGAGAGAAAGAGAGGAACGAAAGGTGTGTTTTATTTGGCCCGCTTGAATGGACGGGGGCATTGAGGTTGAAGAGGACAAAGGCAGTCACATAGAGGCAGAGAGGGAGGTCAGCGAGGAAAAAGTTATTCTTCCAGAAAGAGGTATGAACCTGTTTGGTTTCATGTTCAAATATCTACTGTTCAACATAAAACTCCTGAGTAGCAGCAATGTAAGACTAAAGGAATGTGCAGATATTAAGAGTTTGTCTCCTTGGAGTGTGATTTTCTAAATAGAAACACACCTCACTCTATGATCCTTTGATTTAGCTCTTTTGGATTTATCTGTGAGCTTTTCGGAAAGGAACAGTGAACAGTTGTTGCAGTGTGCCAGTCTCTCTTTATACTTTGAGTGCGTATATATGTGTGTGTGTGCCTACCTTGTGTGTGTGTGTCTGGTTCACTGTTTCTTGGACTGCTGCGGAGTCGTCTCTCTGGCTTCTTCCCTCCTGGACTGCCGAGTCCGCCCCCTGACCCCAATGACCCAAGCGAGGGAGCGTGTGATTTGTTGCTGCATCAAAAAAACAAGGTTAAACCAGACATTTGTGTAAGTTAGAGAAAAAACATGAAATAGTGCAAGCCAAAATGTAAACATTTGAATACATAATTACGACCAGGGATACTTTTGAACACAGTGAAAGAGCATTTCGGTTGTTTTTGAGCTATATTCTCAACCCCTTAATGGTTTGATCATAGCCAGACACTGAAACATATTGGAATATTCTTCACACAATAATTAAGGTTAATTGACAAAATTCCAGATGCCGAAGTGAAGAAATTACAAACATGTTTGACATTGATAGTGATAACACAACATAGACCAGGTCTTATCAAAATTGTAGTCCCCTTTTCATCGCTTAATGTGTGAAAAAGACAACCAATCATGTGGGGGGAAGCAGGGTGGTCACCTGTATCCGTTGTGTGCTGGACCCAGGCTGCCCTTATAGAGAGGGGAGGGAGGGGAGTTGAGTCGGTTCTGTCGCTCTAGTTGTCTCTCCTTTATCTTTTTGGGCTGTGGCTTACTGTATGTCTCCTCTCTGCCTATGTAGTTAGACATCCCATAAACAGGGATGATTTCTGAAGGACAGAAAAAATATGAGTCAGCATAAAATCACACATTTAAAATGATGTAATTCTTGATTCTGCAAAAATCCTCCTGTTGATTTGGCAGTAGCATAAACGCCAGTCAGCATGTCATTACCTGGATCCCCGTACATGGGGGGGAGGTGGTGCTGGTAGTACTGGTGGGGGGACAGGTCCCCGGGGCTGACAGGGGGGTAGAAAGAGTGAGAGTTGGGGATGAAGTGGGGGTGAGTCAGGTAGGGGGGGAGGTGGTGTGTGGGGGAGAGGGCCGGAGAGTAGGAGGGAGGGTAGCATTCTGGAGACTGGGGGGTCACCACCACCCGGCGGACGCCTGTGTTATCCTCCAGAACCTGCGGGAGACACGGAAGAAGAGACAGGGAGCTGAGTGTCAGAGGAAGTCACAGCTCACCGCCAACAGAACCCTTGGAAATGTTGCACACACATCCAAAATTGCTTTTGTGCCCACAAATCATGTGAGGTCAGCAAAGTGCACGCAGTCTGTGACTGATTTATACGCTGTTGAGACGAGGGTTTGCAGGATAGTGCTCGCTAAAAGTGGTTCAGAATTACTTATTATAGTTTCAATATGATATTTTGTCATTTTCTAGAAGATAATGTATAGAATTCAAACTATAGGACATCGACCTCTGCCGTTTCTACATACTGTTACTCACATGTTTACTCTAAAATATCCTTGTGTGAATTCTTTTCTGTCCTGTCCTGTGTTTCTCTCTTATTCTATTCCTGCTTTACAAACTGAACTTCCCTACGGGGATCAATAAAGCTCTATCTTATCTTATCTTATAAGAGTTAAGCTGATATGACAGGTTTTTATGTACTTTACATACCTGGAATGGCTTTAAGAAATAGTTAAACACTGTATTGACTAAGATGAGAAGATTGATACCACTCCCTTTACTGTAAAATATGAGGCATCAGCCAACAGGTATTAATATTCTTGTGTAATTGTTGGCAAATGAATAAGCAAACTGTCAAAGTAGTGTTTTAAAATTGTTATAGTCTTTGTATCTATTTTTAAAAAGCAATTTCTCAAACATTCAAAGGTCTTAGAGCACCTGCTCCTACAAAATGATGCTGTCAATCATTTGCTAGCGAGCAGGTGCTCTGTCGGTCAAATAGTGGATATCTAATAAAAGAATGATTACCATCATTACTTTAACAAGTGAGACATTGTGCTAAAAGGATGCGTTGGCCCTTTGAGTGGTGAAAACAAGAGCCGCAATGTTGCCATCAGATGGTCTGCAGATTTCAATAACAACAAGTTTCAAAGAGCTGCCTCAAATTAACATATATTCCTTAAGTGTATTCACTTTCACATTCACGGATAGGACACACACACACGAACACACACACACATTCCAACTATTCAGACGCTTTCACAGGCCTGCATTCCAAGCAGAGAGCAAACACACACTCCCTGCAGAGAGGGGAAATCATCTGCTGGTCCCTAACAAAAACAACAACACACACACACACATTCACACACTCACACCAAACAACAATACCCCAAAACCCCAACAGTGAGAGGCAACAGACTCTGTGCCAGAATACGACAGACAGAAAGAAAGAAGAGAGAGTATTAAAGGGGGTCGGGAGGGGAGGAAGAGGGTTACTAATCTGAGTGAGAAAAACTAAAAAGGGGGAGAGGAGGCCCCCGATCTGCGCCTGATCCCTCCTCTGCTGCAGAGGAGAAAAACAGAGTGTTTACAGGAAAACAGGAGCAAAGTTCCTGCAAGAGTACATGTGGACCGACCTATCAACCCACGCAACATTTACTGGCAAAGAGACACACATATACACACACAAACACACACACACACACACACACAGCATAATACAAACTGGAAGGCACATACAAATATGCATGTGCACTCCAACTATCAAAATTCAACCATTAGCACAAATCACAAAGGACAAACACACACACACACACATGCTAAATCCATCTGCCAATGCACTACTTTCCACCACCGCAGTGTGTTCTCCATCCATCCCGTCTCCCACCCCTACATCCCATAAAAACCTTCAGTGCCTGTCTCCCCTATCAGGCTTGTTTATGTAAGAGTGACAGTGTTTCCCGCTCAATCTTGGCCCGGTCCCTACTCACACACACACACACACACACACACATGCAAACACAAACACCCACGGTGAGCCAATGACCTGACTTCCATTGGCATATGAACACGGTCCGGCCACATGCAGACCACAGATGCATGAGTAACACTATACTTGTGCGGACAGACTATTGACTCATGTTGTTTGAATAACCTTTAATCCCTCTACACCCCCGACATGGCAAACCTAACCCTTGCTCAATTTATAATGTCGAACTTGAATGTCAAAAGCGCCAAGGTAAGAATCTGCACTTTGGGAGATGTGTCTCATCTTTCTGTTCTTGTGAGGACATAATGAAGAACACACATGCTCACTCTCGCCCTCACACACACCACCAGAGAGAGAAACTCACAAAAACAAGAGCCCCCTAACACCCAAAGTTCAGCACATTCCTGGAGGAGGCTGCCTTTTGGTTGCTTCTAAACTCCAGGACCAGGATCGGTATAAAGCCTGGTGCATGCTTCCTGTGTAGTTAATAAGTCTTCTATCATATTAATGATGAACACTTAATCCAATACAAAAGAAAAACAGGTTAAAGACTTTTAGCCAGTTGTGCTTTACTCAGAAAACTTCTTTATTTGCAATGCAACCAATTCAATTCATTTTTCTTACCGCTTTCCGTGAAATTAACAGTAACAAGCCTCAACTGACATCTAATAAGACTTCATATATTTGTATTGGAAAGATGTTAAATGATGTAAAGTTTGTATACTCATGACTTACTTTTAACTAATAAAAATAGGATTTTAAGAGTCCGTATTAGATCATATGCTTGCATACAAGACTTTTTTGGAAAGAAAGAAAAACACCGGCTAATGAAATGCAGTCGCACACTCTGTGTTGGTCTGCCTTGAACTCCAGGAAAACACAAACACATGATGATCATAAAAACATGTCTGAGATTATTAGAGTGAGGAGAAACACACACAAACACATACTAACCTGTGAGATGTATCCTGGGGGGACGTGGATGGGGGGGATTGACCCATGTGGGGACATCATGGGGACCTCAGCAGGACCTGCAAGGAAGGAGAAGAATTATTTATTTAACCAGGCAGCTAGAGTACATTCTCATTTACATGTGTCAATCAACAGGATCAACACAAACACAGCCACACACACACTGAGGGGCCGGCCCCTGTGGTGGGACACAGATGTCACACTTTTCCAGTGAATCCACTTTTATCATATGTAAATGCAGCCATTCCTTTCTTTTTATTTCTTGGCAAACAGACTTAGGAGATGATGATGTCTGCAGAATCATGATAAATGTTCTGGAACACAGGAGGGCACATGACGGCTCACTGAGAAGGAAAACCAGTGCTCTGCAGGAGAAGCAAGAGGACCTAATAGAATTAGCAGATTTAAAATGATGTTGACTTTTCCACAATCCATATCTCCCCCTCCAAAAAAACTCTCCAACGCTCTCTTCCTGCGTCTCTGTAGTCGAAGTCTGAGGCTGGTAATGTCATTGGGACCCCGCTGGGACGGCTGGAGGCAGATCTGGCCTCCGAATAAATCACACTGCACTCACACACACACTCTCACACACACACACTCACACACACACTAGGCCATTAGTCACAAGTAAGATTATCATGGTTTCTGTCAGTTTAATAATTTAAAACCTGATTTTGATAAAGGCTAATGTCCACCAAATTAAAGAAACAACTAGTAGGTGTGTTGGGATATTATTTATTACTTATTTATTTTGTAATTAAAGGTCCCATGTCATGGCCATTTCTACTGAGCATAATTCCATTGTTGAGGTCTACTAAAATAGATTTATATTGTGCAATTTTCCAAACTCACATTGATTTCTCGCATCTCTGTATAGTATGTGTATTCACTCTCTGTCCTAAACGGCTTGTTGGAGCTCCTGCCCCCCCCCTCCCTGTGAGCCCAGTGTGCTCTGATTGGTCGGGACGTTGCGAGGCTCGCTGCTCAGTGAGCTGGCTTACTGGTGTGGTTTCCGGGTCGGCGATACAGCGAGACAGCGCAAAACTCATCCTGAGCACACACAAACACTCACAGCCGAAGTAAAACCAATAAGTGTGGTTTGATATTGAGTAAGAAAAAGGTTTATAACGCTGTGAGCATGGGTCTGCGGAGAGCATTTCTCCGCGATCCCAACTCGTCTATTACCAACCAGGGAGCTCTATGCAAGTCAATGGGACTCCCTGTTAGTTGAACATTTACGCTAAAGGTCCCCCCACTGCGTTTGATAGTGACGCCAAGGGATCCTGGTGTGTGAGGAGCTCCGCGGATTGGTCCATTTGACGTCATGCGGTTCCCGGAAGAAACAAATGGAAAAAGAGAAATCTCCAACGAGGCGTTCTGGGGCAGCATAGACAGGTCTTTTCTGTGTTAGAGTTTTACTCGCTACAGGGTGTACTTTGAGGGTTTGTGACTCTGCAGACCGTTTACATGCAGAAAAACCTTCATAACACACAAGGGGACGGGTAATAACCAGAAAAGCATGACATGGGACCTCTAAGATAAAATTATCCTTTCTCTTTACCTTTTACTTGGTCTCCTTTCTTCACCAATTTCTCCTCCATTCTTGTGTCTCACTTATTTAGTTATTCTTCTTTCCAACAGTTTTTTTTCCTCCTATTACTCACATGATCTTTCTTTTATTTATACCTTTTTACTCTTCTTTTCCCTCCTTCTCCATCCCTCATCCCCATTTTTAGGAATTCCTCCTGCATGATCCTCCTTGTTCCCCTCCCTTCCCCCTATTACTCACATCCTTCACTCCCTCCTTTCATTTTAAATATTACTCATTTCATCCTTCCTTTCTTTCCTCCTAAGTCATTTCCTGCGTTCATAAATCACCTCTTCATAATCATCTCCTCTTTCCTTCCATCTCTCCATCCCACCTCCGTGACCCCTCACTGGCTAAACAAACAGGTAACAGCACAGTAAACACACACACACCTACGCATACAGTACACAAACTGAGCAAAGTCCGCAGTGTGGACTACTGTTTGTGTGTGTGTGTAAATATGTGTAGTGTGTAGGTCTCAGGTATGAAGAGACAGACCTCTCTCAGTCCGGTCTGCTCCCCTACCATGGAGACTATGAGTGGATATGAAAGTCCTCATTGAGTAGAAGGTCATAGCATGGGGAACACACACACACACAGTGCCCCTCTGAACCACCTTCCATCACTGCTCATTTAGCACACTTTCTCTCTCGCACTCACACTGTCACCAATATACACACTCCTACGATGTGTCTCTTTTTCAGACACGCACACAGTCTCGACAAACAGACGTGTGTTTGGACAGTTGCTGCTGCCTCTCTGTTTTTCACTCAGCAAACAGCAGCATTCCTTGGCTCAAACACACACACACAAACTGCACATTCCCATCCCTGGCCCCCAGGACTGGACCCAACAGGCCCAAATACCCCCCATCCCCTCCCCAAAATACAAGAAAGTCTTTGTCCTGCTACCCTTCACACACACACACACACACACACACACACACACACACACACACACACACACACACACACACACACACACACACCACACACACACACACACACACACACACACACACACACACAACACACACACACACACACACACACACACACACACACACACACACACACACACACACACACACACACACACACACACACACACACACACACACACACACACACACACACACACACACACACACACACACACACACACACACACACACACACACACACACACACACCTTCTGTAAGTCATATAGCATAAGCCTTTTTGCCATTTAGAAAAGCTCAGGATAATCAAGCAGGTGAACGTGTGGACTCAAGTGGCTTTTATTGTGTGTGTGTGTGTGTGTGTGTGTGTGTGTGTGTGATCCACTCTGTGGTAACGTCACTCTTTGGTCTTGCCTACAGCTTTGCCCTTTAAGCACCACAAACAGACTCAAGACTTCCTCTGGCTAATCCTGCTGGAATCCCAGACAACCCAGCTAACAAACTACGCTCTGCCGCTCTCCCTCCCTCCCTCCCCGCCTGCCTCCCTCCCTCTCCCTTCTCATCTTCCATCTGTTGCTTCTTCCGCTTCCGACTACCGGAGAGGTCAGGCCAGATCAGTTATGAGGTCGTATCCTGCATGTGTGATGACATCAGTGTATTACTTAAGCAACTTGCGGGTATAACCATGTGTAAAATGGCGCTTTGAGAGGCATCCAGGGGGTCTCCTTCTCTGGTTGGTAACTTGATGAACATATGATACAGAATATCAAATTAGATGTTACTAATTACTAATAAGAGCTAGGCATGGGTTATAATGTAATACTGTATTATCATTAGTTGGATTTCAGTGATAAAATAATTATGATGTTCTGTCTGTTCTGTTTATAAAATGCCCTAATTAATGACTTATACATTTATAATTGTTGAGGAATGTTTGCATTGCATTTTAAGAGTTTTTAAGGGATAAATCATGGTGCTGGAAGACAGTTTATTGCAAGATACATTAATTAGATGATCTCATCATAATCATGTCAATTAAAAGATGTCATAAAATAGTCCTATAATAACATTGTGAAATTGATTTAAACCAGAACGCCCTGCTCCAGGTTTTATGGTTTAAATAAGAAACATATATAACATTATAATAAATCAATGATTAACCCGATCCTCTGTGCTTTACAGAGGCAGGCCTCTGCTCTGTTATCAATATTTAAACTATTTAATACATATTAATACCACTAATGGAGTGTTATACAAGGTGTGGAAAATCGCTACAAACATATCACTTTAAATTCCATACAAAACTTCAAAACCACATCTATGGCTTAACAATCCTGCTGTGATGGTGGTCACTGATGTGCGTTCATTTTGAGGGTTAGTGACTCGGGCACATATTTGTTTAAGAGCCGCTGTCTAAAGCAACTAAGACGACCGCAGGAATGGTGATGAGTTGATGTAACAAAGAGACAAAACAACAACAACAACAACTCTGACGCACAGGGGGAAACGTATTAAGGAAAACTGACAGGTGTTAAATGGAAAAAGGTACAAGAAGTTAAACGAGAAAAATACATTTTGAAGTACAATGAACCTAAGCTTATTGTCAAAGAAATAGAACAAGCTGTCACACAAACACCACATTTTTCAGAGTCAAAGATTTATTCAACTAATATACACATGTCCATGGTAAACATCCTGTTTAATACTACACACACACAACCTCAGTCAACCTAATATGCTCAACTCTTCGATACAAATTGGTTTAAAAAAAAAAAAACTGACATGGCATTTACTCGTGACTTTGTCCAGCTGCCCACACATACATGGATGTACTGTTCATGTATGCAGAGACCGAGGACATGATGCAACATCTCATCAGATGTTTCCCATGATGCAGCTGTCAAATACAGCTGCCACTGGGCCCCCAAAGCACAACACAGACACACAAACAGAGTCCTGGTCTCACACGCACTCAACTATTGATCCACAGAACTGAAACAGTGTGTGTTTATGGACGACCAACTGTGTGTCTCGGTTTGTGTTCTATCTGTGGAACTGAAGCAGCATTGAGTGAAACACTTTCTCTCGTTCCCCTCATTTCAGCGCACATGTGGTCGCCACATTGAAAGGAAACGCAGACCCTCTCGGGAAAGTGTGTGTGTGTGTGTCCATGTGTGTATCAGACCGAAGCAGCCTGTTTTTGAGCTGACCTACATACAAAACAACTGGACTCAGATGGATTTCCCAAAAACACAGACAATAAAAAAAACATAGCGTTACTAAATAGACAGACTTAGGAAAAAAGTACAACACACACACATCTAGAGGGGCTCTGATAGGGTATACAAAGGTGGTGTGTGTGTGTGTGTGTGTGTGTGTGTGTGTGTGTGTGTGTGTGTGTGTGTGTGTCTGGGTCAGTTCTGACGTGGTATTGCCTGGAAGTTATGTAAGCATCAGCAGGGTAATGTTATCTGTCCTCGGAGCTCCAAGAGCAAGACACTCCCACGACAGCTTCCTCTGCTGCCGGGCCGATATACACACAACCACAGACACACAACCACACACACACACACAGTAGAGGATGGGCTATTGTCATATTAAAGATATACAAATAATACAAATCCCTATAGATCCTGTAGTCAACCGATACAGCTCATAGAAGCCCTGGGAGAGAAAAGCAAACAGAGGATGAAACAGAGAAAGAAAGAAAGTGGTGCATGATGGGAGGTGTAGTGAAAACAAAGTGTGGAAGAGAGAGAGGATAAAAAAAGAAGAGGAGACAGGAAATATGGGAGACAACTTTAAAATAGCACTGTGTACTGTATATATACACATCCCGGACTGGTGACACACACACACACACACACACACACACACACACACACACACACACACACACACCACACACACACACACACACACACACACACACACACACACCACACACACACACACACACACACACCACACACCACACACACACACACACACACACACACACACACACACACACACACACACACACACACACACACACACACACACACACACACACACACACACACACACACACACACACACACACACACAACACACACACACAACACACACACACCACACACACACACACACACACACACACACACACACACACACACACACACACACACACACACACACACACACACACACGAGTCCTTCGGCCCATCTCCGGTCAGTCAAGTCCGGCGGACATCTTTGCCGGGGGCAGGGTGAGGTTCAGTGATGGAGGAGGAAGTGCGGACTTCCTGCGCTGCCCTGCCTACAGTATCGACACCAACACTGCAGGGTGACGCAGGAATAACACATGCACAAATGCATTCACAGCTGATGGGCTGGATATACATGTAACAAAAAACTATACGCATGTGCATAAAGAAACACACACATACACACACAGTTTGGATCCTGACTCTGTGCTGTAATTTGAGCGGGCTGCTGATTTGCTGTGGAATGTAAATCATAAGCTCCAAAGTTGCTAGGTTTGAACACTGGGTCTTACTGTATGTACATTGTGTGTGTGTGTGTGTGTGTGTGTGTGTGTGTGTGTGTGTGTGTGTGTGTGTGTGTGTGTGTGTATGTGTGTGTGTTAAGGTATGCGTGAGCACATTCCTCAGGACGAGTGAGCCCCTCGACTTATAGCCTCCAAGCTCCAAGTTGCATAACGGTGCCATAAGAGAACAAGGAGAGAGCGTTCTCAGCTAAACCAGCTGATGAAATGATCGAAGCCATGACGACTTCATCAACATCTGACATCAGCATATTATAGAGAGAAGAGGAAACTATCGCTATGAGGCTTGTAAAAACAGAGCTGTATTTTACTAGCCCACTGGCTTGGCCTCAAATTTCAAATTAAGGATGCTTACTATGAAATAAACTATAAAGTATTAAGCCTTTTGCAACAACAGTGGCAAATCTTTCCACCCCTGCTTGAGCAAAATCACCCTTCTCAGCCAAATACTGTGATGGGTCTGATGGTCGAGGTTTACTGCCACTCAGAACTGCCAGACCTGTGCATTAAGTGCTATTATTATTATTATTAGTATTTCCCCAGGGGAAGTCAAAGTCTTTGGGTTCCTCGTCACTGATTGGCTATAGAGGATTACATGTTATTGATTATATTACCAAGAAGTCATCCATCCATCTAACATTTTTGATTTTCAAGATTTATGTCAGATAAAACTAAATCTGACAGTTAATACATACAGAAATAAATATGTTTCCGATTCATCATTCAACCTAAAGACTGTTTTGACACACAGTCATTACAAATGAAAGCTACTTTATAGGGTAATGTTTCCAGTGACATCATCATTTTATTTCTATGCTATAAACCACTTCAAACAACAGTTGTGGATTTTATATTCGGAATAAGCACTTTATACATTTGGATTGGTTTGGAGGAACTGAAATTAATGTGTGGTGCTTTAAAGGTGGGGTAGGTAAGTTTGAGAAACTGGCTCGAGATACACTTTTTGTTATATTCCATGGAATGCTCTTAACATCCCGATAGCAATGAATATCTTAAGTGCTTTGACAAAATATCCATAAAAAACATTTCATCTGTGGAAGCCGTAGCGCTGTAAAAAGCACGACCAATCATCTGAGCCGGCCCGGCTAAAATAACTGGATGGCCTACCTGCCTGTCAGCCTTCCATCTGTGCACAAACTTATCTCGTGCCCTCATTGGTCATGTGTGCGTTCGTGTGTGTTGGAGGAGGGGCTCTGTAAGGAAGTAGCAGATTTCTTCCGGCTGTGTATTTTCAAATTCTAGCGCACTCGAGCTTACCCCACCTTTAAGTAACAAATGATTCCTCTAATATGAATCTGTAATTCTCTCCAGGTCTGCACAAGTCTCCAGGAGTTCCAAAACACTTTGAGAAACATTGGCACCTTTTAACTTTATTTATTACTTTAAGGTTATTTATTTATTCAGGTTAGTCCCAATGAGCTTAAGCATTGTTGTTTTTTACAAGAAACAACTGGCCAAGACGGCAGCAGCGCTTAAGTGTTGAACACTCAAAAGCCCCAGTGCATTGGAAAACATGTGCAAGTTATTATAAACCTAACACTCTTCTCTTTTTGAATTTCTAAAAAATATATTTTAATCCAAATGGACAAAGTGACGAACTTTGTCCTTAAAGGTGGGGTATTTAATTTATTTCAGAAACACTTTTTGTTATATTCCATGGAATGCTCTCAACATCCCGATAGCAATGAATATATTAAATGCTTTGACAATAAATACATTAAAAAAATTCATCTGTGGAAGCCGTAGCGCTGTAAAAAGCGCGACCAATCATCTGAGCCGGCCCGGCTAAAATAACTGGATGGCCTACCTGCCTGTCAGCCTTCCATCTGAGCACAAACTTATCTCGTGCCCTCATTGGTCATGTGCTCGAGTCGTGTGTGTTGGAGGAGGGGCTCTGTGAGGAAGTCTGAAGGAAGTGGCAGATTTTTTCCGGTTGTGTATTTTCAAATTCTAGCGCACTCGAGCTGGTTTCTCCAAAATTACATACCCCACCTTTAAGAGGTTTTTATTATTGATAACTGTTTAGTTCTTCTTCTAAACGACTTCATCTACGATCTCATATAAAATAAAAAACTTTTCAACTTGTTTCAAGGGGTTAAAATTAGCTACATCTTATCCTGGCCTGATCGCTGTGTAAACGGTCCTCAAGCATACAAGCCTAGATCTGTTTAGTGTTCTGATCGCAGCCTGGGTGCGTGCCCCAAACCCACACCCCCACCCAGATCTCTCCGGTCTCCCCACCCAGAGGAGGGTGCTGTCACCCGACCTACTTCTGCTGCTGGGTCAGCTCAGGAGGAGAGCAACGTAACGTCTGGAGGGACACAGAGCCCAGCCATGCTTTGTTCTCAAGATCTTAACATGCGCAAACACACACACAGACATTCCTTAGTAACCACACACTCATATGGGCACAGATGTACAGGGCTCACATTGACCAAGATCAACACCTTTCATAACCACAGAGAAATGCCCTGATTAACACCTGGGCACATGGACATACTGTTTTATGCTGACATGGACACACACACACACAAACGACAGTTTTTACACACTCGTAGAACGCACTGACATTGGAATAATTTACCCTGACAAATATCACGGTCACCTCGGCAAAAAACACATTAAATCAAAGTGGGCACACGCAGCTATAATACACTTGCAAATCCAGACATAACAACTCTGAATAGGACACAAACTGACTCACACCCTAGATCTAGGCTATTCTCGGGCTTGCAGATATAATTGTTCCACTTATCGCTTTTACTTTTCACGGACGTGCAGTCAAATATACGCAATCCAGACACTGATGACTCACTGTATCCATTCCCTAATCAACTCTACATGTCTAGAAAAAGAGAGGGAGTGAGAGAAAGAGAGAGCAAAGAAGTGCAACAGCTGTTGGTGTGTAAACAGACCCAGAGTCCAACAATCATTGCCTGCTCTCCCGCCCTTGCTCACTTCTCCAAGATGTACCAAATTCTCAGACCTTGACCCGCTAAAGTAACAGCAATGTTTTCCGTCATTTTTTTTTACCAATTATTTTCCCTCTGTGCACAATCTGCTTCATTTGTACCCAGCTGTACTCCTCTCCCTCTGTTCTCCTCTCATGCCCCCCACACCACGTTCCTCCTTCTATCTTTCCACATGTTAATGTGGGGCATTTCTGTTGCATGAGTCACAATCTGAACAGCACTGAGTTTGTGTTCACCGCAAAAAGCAGAGAAAGTGGAGAAAGAGAGGAGGGGAGAGGAGAAGTCGTGTGAATCTCAGTGGAAAGAAAGAAGGAAAGACTGGAAGTCCAAGATTAGCAGGGACTTTCCCCAACTCCTCATCGCTGAATTCAACTGCCTGTGTGTGCAAGGGTGAATGTGCACGTTCCATGGCGACGGGTGATCAGACAAGCAAGGAAATGCATATAAATGGTACAGATTCTGTGTAAATGCTAGACGGGGCGATACTTGAAAGTGAAAACTAACTTTTCTTTCAGTTTAACAACAAGTTTCTCTACCAGTGCCTCCAATCATTCCTCAACCTCCATGGTTAGGCCTTCCCATTGACTGACACCCCCATCCCCCCTCCAATCAGATCAGAGCCAAGCAAAAAACGAAGGGGCTTCCCTGTGAAATCCAAACACAGATGATGGAAACAATCCCATGTCTTTTCCATGCAACTGTGCAGGAGGGATTAGGGACTGAGAGAAATATTCATTTTGTAATCCTACTTTCCTTTTATGCATCTTATCATCACCACCAGAACAGCCCTTTGTGATAAAAAAATGATTCAACCACTAAGTAAGTTGAATCAGAAAAGCTGCATGAGTAACATGTAGAGAGGGTTGAACATTGTAAAAAAGGGCCCTGGAGTGTTATAATGAGGTTTAGTTCAATTTCAGAGAACAGCACACACATCTACAAAACCCAGCTGGAGTTATGAGTGTAGAATTGAAAAATAAAATCTGAAAATACTACGGCAGAGAAAAAAAAGAGACAGGACAGCAAAGAGTGAAGGAGAACGATAGGAAAAGAAGGAGAGAAGGAGGGCGGAGGGAGGGAGAAGTGCTCCAGCTGTACCCTGAGCTTCAAGGGAGCCAAGAATTTCATCCCTGGAAAAGCTCTCTTTCTGGAAAATTCTGCAAGCTCTCTCCTCTGCACAGCTGCTGTTCACACACACATCCACTTTCACACAGTCTTACATACAAAGACAGACACAGTATTCTCCAGAGTTTAGCCCACTCTTCCCAACCAACGTCCAAAACCCATCCCACCCCAATGTTGCCATTAGTGGGTCAGTCCCAACAGCAAATACAGCCTTTCTAAGAGCTGGCAGACCGGACCAAGTCAGCAGCAGAGGGATGGCTAGGGTCATCTCGTAGAGGAAGTGGCCTCGCCCGGGAATGCATGGCAGCAGACACGACCAGACCTGCAGCGTCTGATTCTCACTCTTTTGCTCTTTCTGTCTCCCTCCCTTTATTTACCTTCTTTCATTCTATCCTTTCATTTCCACTCCATTTCTTTTCCCCTCCCTTCCTCCTTCTGTCTTCTCATGCCTGACAGTGTGAGGGCATTGAGTTTATTACTGAGAGCTGGGCAGGGCATACAACAACAATCAAGTCTCTCTCTGCCACACACACACACACACACACACACACACACACACACACACACACACACACACACACACACACACACACACACACACACACACACACACACACACACACACAAACACACACACACACACACACACACACACACACACACACACACACACACACACACACACACACACACACACACACACACACACACACACACACACACCACACACACACACACACACACACACACACACACACACACACACACACACACACACAGCTCTTAACTGCCCTGTGCCAAATTAACCAAACCCATCCACCCTGTCCCTTTGTTTCTTTAATACTGGATAAAAGAAAGACAGGTATGCCACACACACACTTGCACACACACAAACCGTGCCCAGAGGGACCGCATTCCAGTGCACACCACCTGGAGTGAGAGGCGTTCCCATGGTGACCACTTTCCCAAATCCAATAGGACATAACTCAAAATTAAAAACACACACAATCGCAATAAACACACCTTCAGGAATGGTTTAACAGTTGGCTCCAGGGCATAAGACTTGAAGGCAAGTCCTCTGCTCCAAAAAATATTTGGCTGGCTTTCAAGGTAAAATTACATACATCTTCCCCACACACAATACCTTCCCCTTTTTTATATATCATCCACATCTCCACCATGTGTCCCTCCACCCATCCCATTACCCTTTATTCCAGCAAAGAATACTCTATAAATACAGACTCAGCCGTCCTGAAGTTTAACCAACTTTTTGAGAGTATGAGAGAAATAATGTAGTTTTAAAAAAAATGTAATTCCATTTGCCAAATGTTTAGTATGGTTTATTGGTCTGATCTAAACAAGAAGGGAGCTTTACTGTAAGTATTTAGAGCAGGTTTCAATATATAACTGTGTGATATTGATACATGATGTTGTCCAGTAAAAACATTTAAAATATCCAATCGCAAAACATTGGAATATCTATATCTGCTATCAGAAAACAGGCCTCAGATCAGGAAAAGGTGTTGTTTTATACATAGTTTTTTGACCGGGTTTAAACAAACCAGTCGGAATATAACATAAGCAACGTTAATGTTATTGTACTCATGTCTGGTAAGGCAACATGGACACAAAGCCTGTCCATTTAAAGCACTAAATCAAAATGCAATACACTAATCGGTTATGGGATTCATCACGCCTGGGGCTAAAATGTAATTGCTTAAGAATTACACACTCATTTATTTTTCGAGGCACACCCATTAACACTCACACAAAGACAAACAAACGGAAAGACTTCCACAACCCTGCAGACTTTTTGTTGTACCGTTGTGATGAACAATATAATACTAACTTTTAATTTGACAAAATAAGGGGATCCCTAAATTCTGATCATTTCAATACTGTAAATCCTTTCAGCTGACACGCCAACTAAGAAACATCATCCACTAAACTAGCACAGACATTTTCAATCCAGCTCCGTCCCATACGGGTGGGTTTTACTGCGAGTTAGAAAAGTTCCAAGCCGAAACGGGACCGTCCAAAACAGGACTCTAATTAAGCCCTTCTGAGAAAAAATGTATTTGTGTCTTCCCCCCAGCTTGTTTAGAGCCATCTGGCTTGGTGTAAACACAAGCCGCGAGATTCCACCATATTTCTCTAAACCAGCTATTTGCATTTACATCAAAGTGCTCAGAGCGTAGATAAGCACACTTTGGGAGAAGAATGCTTGTGTAGTGATGCAGTGAGATGGACATGAGCATCGTCCATCCGACTGAGACAAACACAGAAGAAGGAAGAAACTGAGACATACGAAATGAGACAAAAATAGATAAAGGGACAGAGAGGCCGCCGTTTGATGAAAGGGCAGAAAAGTACAGGGTTCATCCCAGTTCCCTTCATCATCTCCTCATTTCCTATACTTGCTTAGCCCCTCCCACTTAAGAAACGGGTAAGAGGTGCAAGGAGGAGGACACACGGGTCATCTGAATTGACGTCAGTTACTAATCAGACACTAAATGTGCATGATTTAAATCTGCATTTATCAATTAGGTTATGATAATGCCTCATTATGTTTAATGACAATAACTGGCCAAAGCCATTTTGTTGAATATTAAAGTAGCTCACATTACAGCTATAGTCACCTCTGGCTGATACATAATGAGTGCAGCATTATCACAGTATGGAAATGGTTCAATGCAATTGTAGTGCACAAATGTCTGTGGATCAAAGGGGATTTTGGTCCAATAGATCGCTTCGGAACAGTAATCCTTCGAATATTGTGCGGTTACTATTAAAATGATGCCAATGCGCAACTTAAAAGGGAAAATGGATCATCACTCAGACCTATTTTAAGCATAAACCCAACTTTAATGCTTGATAATAGGCAAGAAATAGATGTAAAAAACTGGATAATATTTCACCTCAGTTGTTGCTTTGTATTGGTGTTAATTGTCCACACCAGTAGTGTGATAGGGGAGTATCTTTCTAATAAAAGACTTCTGACTTTGGTACTTAAGTGTATTCTCCTCCTTAGCAACTCTGAGCAGAAACATGTCCTTTCAGGAGCTCAGAGAGATGTAATAACAGAATAAGGATGAACCCACAGTGAGTGAGAGAGAGTAACAAAGAGGTGAAACATCTGCTGGTGAAACACAAACCAGACCATAACATGATTCACACTCTGCATGTGTGTCATCTGGACAGAGAAAAGAAACATGTGCACAAACTGCTGCAGGAACCAGATCACTGAGTTCACTCTGGCAGCTTCCACCAGCACCATTGTTTGTTTAAAAAAAATGACCTGTGTTAACCGGACTGCAGCAGAGCATAGGACTACATTTCCCTTCATGCAACTGCAGCAATGCAGCAGTCGAAATGGATTTGAATGCATTCTGCATTCAGTCAGTAGGAGGACAGTGTGTGCAAGTTTAACTGTTGTTAATGTAATTAATTCAGTTTAATACTGAAGATATTTAATAGGGTTATTATTATCCATAATGTAATAGGTTGTAGGACTATGTAGTTTGTTTTGTTTTCTGGAGGTTAACAAAGGGAAAACATAGCAAAACAAATTCAAATGCAGTACAGATTAACCTCTTCTCAACTACTCTCTTGAGATGTTGTGCATTTAGTAGCTACATCCTGTTAGTCCACCAGAGGATGCATCTTGTTATAAATATCAAGCCAATCAACTGTTGACTATCCTTAATCTCAACCATGCCCAAGCTCTCCACAGGACGCTGTAGCCGCTGCCACCCATGCCTCATGATGTCACATCCTCCCTGGCAGGGCTCAGCATCCTGCTCTTCAACCCCTGGCCTCATCATCCCTCATAAAAGTTCAACAAAGAGCAAACAACACAGTAAACCAACACAGCCTTGTAAAACACACACACACACATATACACACATATACACACATATACACACACACACATTAACACACTCACATTCCATAGGAGGGTGCTCACACCCTCTGGAGTCTTGTCCTTTGATGTGAGTGTGGGAAAGCTCAGGGGAATGGTCTTAGTGGGGGAGGGAGAGAGAAAGGGAGAGGGGGAGGGTAAAGGAGGGTGAAGAGTGTATACATGGGAGCAACCCAGTAGATACGGTGTGAGATAGACTGGGTGCAGGGGGTCGGGGGTGGGGGTCAGTCGAAGCTGACCCACGGAGCACCGAGAGGTCAGGCTGATTAAACTGGATGAGGATATGTAGACTCTGACACACACAGTGCATGCTGATTAACAGAGTGATACCGGAAAATATTTTGTTCTGATTGATTCACTGCTACAAAGGGGGCACAAAGAAACACCCATTAAGTTGGCTACTGACTCTGAAAGAAAGCAGCAAACAGCTAGGAAAGCATATCAGCAAAATATCTGACAACTCTTGAAATAGTCTGAAAACTTTTCTACACTTCAGAGCAAACATGAATTATTCAACTGTGCAGATTGTCGCTCTAAATAGGGTGTCTTTGCTCTGAGGTGATGGAATTTGTTAATACAATTCTGTGTAAACGCTCAGTCCAAATAAAAGAGCATAATGCAGCCAGTAGCATTTAGTAGTAGTGTGGTTAATGAGCAGTACTTAACATCAATCCAACATACACAATAAGCGCTTTGCTGCTCCAGGTCTGCTAAGGGGGGAAAAGGAGTAAGAGGGAGAAAGAGAAGAGAGCAGAGGAGAAGGAAGGCTGAATATGAGGACTCTTTTGCTCGCTGTGTCGACGTCTCAAGGCTGGTTCTGCCTTGGCGAACCATCTGTGAGTGTGAGAGTGTGTGTGTGTGTGTGTGTGTGTGTGTGTGTGGTGTGTGTGTGTGTGTGTCTGTGTGTTTGCATGCGCACACCGCAGTGCAGCAGCTAAACAGAGGTTACTTTATATAAAAGCTGGTCCCTGGTTGTGCCCTCACTGAGGTCTCTGTAATCTCGCTCTCTGTCACACACACTTGCGCATAAGTACGCCGGAGTGCAAACACACACGCAGGCACACAACTACACAAGCAGCCGCAGACCCGGGGCTCTGAGGTCTCAGTAATCACACCGAGTCTCTGTCTAAAGAGCGCCTCGGTACGCCTTCAGAACACACTGCCACACTCCACCTCTCATTAAACCCAGTGACCTCCTCCAGATAGAGACGGAGAGAGCGAGAGAGAGTGTGTGTGTGTGTGTGTGTGTCCCTTCACATTAATAATATGTGCATTCAAACACGACTCCAAGACCCCAAGACCCCAGCCACCCGCCCAATTAACTGTTGTCGCCTGTAGTGAAAGGCCCCCAAAAAAGCCAACACAGATACACACTGTGCTTTGGATGCTAAATGTTGCAAGCAAGTGCGCACACAAATAAACAGACAACTGCCAGACCCCAACTACGTCAGTGTTGAATGTGTCTTGGCAAATCAGTGTCTGGTACCACATTAATCTATTTACTGTATGCAGTCAGGCATTATTTTATCTGTCTTTATCCGTCGTTCTGCATCTCATTGATCCATATCTTTGGAGGTCTTTGTAAACCGTATCTGCACATCTTTGTATCCGACCATCCCATCATGCACGGTGTCTATCTGGCATCATTTGTGCCTCTAAGCCCTGCATAGAGCGATCCCTCGATTTCAGGGAAAAATTGAATTACACGGCGGGCGGAGAAAAGGAGGTGGGTTGTAATTAGTTACAACATAGAGTTAGGGTGGGGGGGGGGGGGGGGGGGGGGGGAGAGAGTTTTTTGTAGGGGAGGGTCAGAGTCTGTGCCAAAAGTGCTCTCACTCAAAGAAAACCTTCACAGAGGGCAAAGAAAGAGCGAGAGAAGAAGCAAGAGACAGACTGATGGAGAGAGATTGGGAAGAAAACAAAGGCGCCCTTTCAAAGCTTCTGAGTAGCAGCTTACGGTGCTGACATCATCAAAGTGAGACGCAAAAGTTGGGGAATTCCCATGTTACTGCCACCTCTGCCTTTCACAGCCTCTAAGTGGCTTACATTTCCATTATTTTAATGAACTGATATCAGATGCAACGAGAGACAATGGCTCCACTCACAATCTGTCCCTGACTTTGTTATCAACTAGTCTTTTTATTTTATGTGAAGATAACAGCCAAGCATTTCCCTCTCACTTCCTTTTCCTCACCCTTAGTGCTGCGTTATTGACTACTCTCCCAAAAGACTACTACTAGGGACTAAGGCTGGAGCCACAACGAGGACGATAACGCAAACGGACTGCATATCGTTATCAAAAAAGTATTCCGTCCACACGCAACAGGCACCAGAAACGTGTCCGTTCACACGAGACCGCTCGAAAGCGCTGGAGACGCTGTAGTACATATGCCAGGCCTGCAAGTGGCGCTGTACTCCTGCCACAAAAGCAGCGAAGAAGACTTCCCGCGCATGGTTGCCATGGTTGCCCTTCGGTTTATTCTCCGCTGTGGACTCTCTGGCTCTTTTTCTCCCTTCCCGCAAGCGTTTGCTCCTGCTGTAAATCTCTCCGGTAGTCCACCAGCAGATGAAAAACACCCACCTCTCCGCCTCTTCCAAGGGACGAGGGGACCGTGCGGCAGAGTTTCAGTTAGATTTTTTTTCGCAGGTCAACATGTCCGTTAAAGTTGAAATCTTCCGGACAAAATTAGAAAAGTGCCGTTCAAAGGTCTTCTTTGTTATTTATTGAGCTTTAAAACAAATTGATAACGACTCTATATAATAATATAAGAATAAAAAACGGAGCCTCTCTTTTCCTCCCCCTCTTCTGACAGCCCAGCAGCTGATCTCTGAGCAGGAGAGGTGGGGAGAGGCGGGGCTATTGCTTCATCGTTATCAGGAAATGATCGTATAGGCGTAAACACGGAGCCGTTTGCCCCCCCAGAGCGTTTCGTTTGCAGATCTACCCACCTAGGGACCCGTTATCGTTATCGTTTTCTGCGTTTCCGTGTCGGCCTCGTGTGGCCGAACCGTCTATCTGATAGTGAACCGTAGCAGATACGACCGTTATCATCCTCGTGTGGCCGGGGCCTAAGAACTTTTAGGCTAATGTCAATCAAACATGTTAATATCACTCCTGACAATGGAAAAACATTATTGTGTACAGACTTGCTTTATGGCCACAGAATTAAAAAAAAACTACCATAATATTCCCTGTCTGGGTTACCTAACCAAATCCAGATTCAAGTCTATATAATATGATTGTTATATAAAGAAATATAAATGGAACCCAATGGAGGGAAGAGAAAACCTTTAGAAATAGATATTGTCAAATTGATTTGCTGTCATGCTTTTCCATTGATGTTGTTCCAATAAACAGTGAATTCAGTTTACTTAAGCATTTGCAGCAAGCTTGTAATTAAAGTGATGTAAATTACTTAGTCTTAAAGTGACACAGATCACAGCTGACAGCAGGCCACATGTTAATATGATAATACACAGTATATGGTGGGACTGACCCTGGATGCATTGCAGTGAGCCGTCCTCCGCCCGGATGGTGAACGTCTCCCCCGGGTTCACCTGCACCAGGATCACCTGTAGCAGCACACACACAAATCACACAGTTAGAAAAAAACAAAGATATGATTAAATAGATGAGAATCAGAAAGCAACGATGAAAATAACTGTATCTTGCATGACGCCCGTAACGTACGTCCATCTTCAACAATCACCAGAACATGATAGAATCCCTGCTGGGCAGCCAATAGGCTTGCAGAGGTGACATAACACACTATAATCATCAGATCCCAGAGTAGGGCGGACACAGAGTTCACAGACATATGGAGGAGGTGTTAGGTAAGCTAATGATGAGACAATGATGCTGTCTCACACAGCCTGATTTGTGGCTTTCCTTTTTAACACCTCTTACAGGAAAAACACTTAAATCAGTACACACACATATTACACACATAGAGAGATGCATTCACCACCACTTAACATACAAACAGGTGACACACACACACAAACAAACCAAAATATATGACACTGTTTTGATTTCCCAGTGTCTCTGCTGAATATGCCGGAAGGGAGTGTGCATGCACCTTACCGTCATATTCTCCGCATGCAGATTGTTGAGAGTGTACACATGGCTGTAGACATGAAACAAGTGACCCTCCATCACACACACGCACATGTGTTCACGCACACATGCATGCACACACGACCACAGCCCTGTCTATGCTCTACAGGTGTGCCGTCGTAAAATCCTCATATCCTGCGCTCTTCCTGTAGTGTCTGCATGCTCTCCCATCTCAGCGCTAACCTGCTCCTCTCCCTCTGACACACACACACAGACACACACGCACACATCCACGCTTCCTGCTCTGTCTGCTGCAGCGGATGCTGTTGCTATGGGAACCCCAGCATAGTACAGGGCGACCCATGTTTCCCAAAGACTGAGTAAACCCCTAGACCATGTGGGTGAGTGTGTGTGTGGAGTGATGTGTAAAAATATTTATGTAGTGATTTTGTTGTGTTTTGAAAGATGATTGGACACTGAAACTGTAAATATAAAATCAGCTAATGGTTTATTAAACATTTTTTATATTTATTTGACAGTGACAAATAATGTTTCTTACCCATAAAATCTTCTACGGTGTGTTTTGAAGTTGAATATTTTCTATATTTTGGAGCCAAACACACTTACAGCCAGGGAAGGAAATGAGCTCCTGCAATCTGCCAAATGCAGGGTGACCTTTGGCTGCAGCAGGTAAACACTTGGGTCACCTGCCACCATCGCAAATGTTTTCCTCGTATTAGGAACTACTTATTTATTTCGATGTTAAAAACAGCCAGGAATAAAATCCCAAGGCTGCATTTCAGTCCGTGTTCAAGGGAATAGCACATTTTTAGAGAACATTGCAATTTTATGTCATTTTTGCTATTTTAGCATTATTAAGGCCAATCCAGCACAAGTTTAATGTCACCAGCGTGACAGACAAACGAACCAATGGAGTGGTTAGATATGGGAATCGACAAGGAGGGCTAGATTTATTTTGATTGCACTAAATGCTGTGTACTGATACTCATTTACGTGAAGGAGGTGAATCCTCAGAAAACAGATCCGCCTATTGGCTACATTAGCACCCGTTACAACTACTTAAATACTAACAAATCATTATATTCTTGTAATTAGAAAAAGTTTAAAACCAAAAGCAAGGGCTATAAGTAGAAACTAACTCGTCATAAAATACGTTTTGTGAAACCCAGAAATGCGTTTCACTTTTGCAGAAAGGAAAAATAAAGACACCCTCGATATGAAATTCCCTGGAATTACAGTTACAGCGAGCTTAGATGGGATGTGGCCATTTGGCTCTTTGGAAGATTTACTCTATATGTTCTTTAAACATTAAATTGTAGCCTAAGATTGTATTTGATAGCTCTGCTTGCATGCACTAGATGAACACACATACACAGATAGACACACATACAACAGGTGTAGGCAGGTAGACACAGATAGGAAGGCTGATAGACGAGCAGACAAACACAAACACAAACACAGAAGTATGTACTCAGACTCAACACAGACACTTTTGTTCCCACACAGGGTAAGAGATACACACAGTGTAACATAGACCCATAAACAAACAAAAAAACACACACAAACATGGACACACGCATGCAGAGTCAAATCTGTATAATCATCAGTCTAGATCGCTGATTCCACACTTGGAACCATCTTTAAACTGCAGGGTGTTACAATAAAAAGAGCTCCCTAACTGCTGTGTGTTACAGCCAAAAACCTCTAACTGTTATGTATCGCAGCCAGAGCACTCCCACCGAGCTTCCTCTGGGCTGTGGGGGAACAGGCAGGGGACAATGCATAAACATCATCATCATCATCCGTACCAAAAAGCACACAGATCAAAAATATATCTGTGGCAACAGGATTAGACCCATGTCAATTAAATGGTTTGCTTTTAAATGCGTCAATCGCTTCCTTTCGCCAAGTTAGCAGAGCTTGGGTGGGGTTTTGCACTTTGAAGGTGATCCAGTTGGCTCTGCGGCTTCTGATAAGATCAGTCAGCTTCAGAGCAAACCTTTTCCAGACTAATTTAAGCTAAGGCCTTGGGATGAGTCAACAGGGCTAGTTACATGACTAGCAAAAAAAAAAAGTGTCTTAGGTGTTGAAAGATGTGAGTATATGGCCTGTGTGCATCTGTGTTTATTCTTGTTCCTGTTATATGACGAATGCTTTACTGTACACGCTTAGCAGCTGTTCATTACACGTGGCAACAACCCAAGAGCCATGTGACGAAATGACAACAAAGAGATGTGTTTGATGTGTCTTCTTGCACACAACTGGTTGGCGTGTGTGTATGGCAACACAGGAATGTTGAAAGGAGGTGGATGCATTTGAATGATCACTCTGCGAGTGAACTGAAAGCAAAAGACAGAAGTGTGTGTGAAACTGAGTGAGTGTTTACCTGCTGCGCTGCGTCACCGTTAACCATGTGAGGCATGAGAGGGACCTCCCCGTTCAGGAGGGGGGGCGGAGCCAAGTCCAGTGGAATCTGGTCTGTCATCATCATTGTGACGTACATTCATGGAGAAATTCACTGAACTGCCCTACCTGGGAAAGTACAGAGAGAGAAAATGAGGAACAGGGGACGTCAGCCTTTTTCAGTTATATACAACCACACACTGAACAACATGAAAGTTCAAACCAGATTAGGGTTTTTCCTGTATCGGTTAAAAGTAATGAAGCAGGTTTCAACCACCAACAAAAAAGGGTAGAGTGATCTTTACTACCTGCTATGGTCGGGTGTATTTCAAACTTTCATTCAAAATTGAAAGTATAAAGTATGGCTTTGTATGCCTGAGTCACAAAGACCACATTGCTCACTTCAGAAAGTCCAAACCTTAGTATACAATTCAAAAGTAATTGTTGTTTTGGGGAAATGTGTTAATTTAGTTTCTTATCAAATGTCTGACCATGCTAATATCTATACTGTACATATGAAGCTGGGGCAAGCAGCCAGAGAGCTTTGCTTGGCTTAGCAAAGCTCTGTCTTTATGGATTTAAAACAGTCAATCAAAACCTATGAAGTTCACTAAATGTCACAAAGATGTTTGTTTTGTTTTTATGCTAATCTGGGCTAGCCGCCTTTAGCTTCCTGAAAGATGAAAGTGGTATCAACCCTTCATCTAACACTCAAGAAGAAAGCAAATAAGCATAATTCCCAAAATGTCGAGCTAATCCTGTTGTACAATTAAACTTGAGGCAAGATTATGCCAAGTCTTCAAAGGTGTTCCGGTGTGTTTCCATTGGTGTTTATTGTGCAATTTCCTTATCAACAAGATCATTTTCCATTTCATGTTAGCGTGAAAACCTCTTTGCATGCTTGAGGGCGATTATGACATTTGTTTGTTCCCATTGGGTTCATTGTAGTGTGGTTTCCTTCCCAATTTGAATAAGACTTTGGATCAAAACCCAGATTCAGTTCTGATAACAGAGGTGTACAAGATACATGACAGAATACTGGAAAAACTAAAATGAGCAAGAGAGAGAGAAGAAGCTGAAACATATGAGAAAATAATGGTCAAGAAAATAAGACCTGGAGCACAAGAGGAACAAATAGACACAGAAAGAGAATGAAGACATGTCACTCCTTTCTTTCTGACAGATTAGTATTAATACTTTTCCTAATGTGCCGTCGATAATAACACCTTTGCACAGATGTGCACTCCAGTGAAATACAACAAGTCCCATCATGTCAATGTAGAAGAAAGAAAGATGTAAGAGGCAGAGAAAACAGAAAATAGAGAGAGACTAATTCAAAGCACTTCATCATCAACAATAGTCTTGTAAAATACAGGGGGGATTACAGTGAATATCCTGTAGTAGAGGACTAATAAAAAGAGAGGTAGAGGATGAATAGGGTCTTAGTTTGATATGTGAATAGGGATTACTGCACCTGCTGTTAGCTTTGTAAATACAGGGTTATATATAAACATGCACACAGGAAGAATAAGACATCTTCCGAGGCTTAATGAGGGTGAGTTGTGAAGACGCTTTTTGGAGAGTAACCAGAAGGAGCTAAATCTGTGTTTGGTTTCTTTGCTTGCATAATAATAGCAGTAAAAAGAAAATAAAACAACAACCACGGCTATTCATCTTAAGTGGAAAATAACATGGCTTCACCTAATTGGACAAGAACCAACATCACAAAAGCATTGTGTCTCAGCAGGGTTTGAACCAAGCTGCTGAACTAAACCTATCCGTCAACGTATGTGCTTACACACACACACGCAGCACGAGAACCACATGGGCCCCCCTATGGTTACGTCAGCAGTAATATATATACACGCTGTGTCCTTGGGGAACACACATTTATTCAGCAGATACACAGAAGAACCCGAGCCATAATGTTCTGCAACAGCTAACGTAGCTCAAACACAAACACATGCATATGCACACATATACAAACACACACACATCCATTGCCAGAGATAGATTACTGAATGACGTAAGTGTTGCAATTCAATGGTGCTGAGTGAAATCCCTGCTAAAGAGCTACTGACTAATGGTTATAAGCTGCTATTAGCACACACACACACACACACACACACACACACACACACACACACACACACACACACACAGTATGCATTAAGGATATGCTTTTCATTTCTGTAAAGACGTGTCACTGATATCCATTTCAGACACACACACACACACGCAGAAACCCACACACAGCGTTCCTCTGAAGACAGCTGTGTGTCATTGTATGTCTTTTCTTTCAGCTGGTCGTCTTCTAGCTCTGACAGGGTCTTTGAAAGGGTTAGTAGATCACACAGCTGTGGCTCATACTGTTGAAACATAAACACTCACACACTCACACATCACTCCTAGTGTCTTTCTGACGCTATCTTTTCTTGTAATTGTTGATTTTGTTCTTTCTCTGTCTTAAACACTGCCTCTTTTTCCATCTGAGCCCCGTTTCCAGCTCAGCCTGGCCATCCTGCCTTGAACGCACACACACTAACACACACACACACACACACACTTGCACAGTTGCGTCCAGGACACATCACAGACAGATGGTAACACCACTCTGAACTCTGCCAGGAAAAAGAAAAGAGCGAGACAGAGAAGAAAGGAGAAGGAAGAGAGGGAATAAGTAAATGAAGAATCGGCTCGTATGATAAATGGAGAGCGAATGAAGAGCAGGACAGTCAAAGACATCTCTTCCAATAAACTTGTGTTCTTATAATAACCCCTCATTTCCTGTAGAAATTCATTATATTCTAACAATCTTTTTACCCATGAATACTCATCGGTCTGAATCACAAGCTCTGCAATGTACAGTACGCTATGAATATGATGTTCAAGGACTTCTAGTGTTAGGAAAGGTCACGGACAGGGAGTCATTTTTTTTAATGATTGAAAAAGTACATTCTATATTAGCCACAACAAAGTTAGAGCATTTTAAAAGGGTTATGCTTGTCACTGTACCCCATTTTTGTTGAACTCACCCTTGTAACAGGTTGGGATTTGGGGATGGGTGCCCCTTTTTTCACTTTCTTTCTGTTTTTTAGATTAGAAGATTGATGACACTCACACTTCTGTACATAAATATGCCGCTATAGCCTGAGGATGGTAAGCTTAGCTAAGTATCAAGACTGGAAGACCGCCCAATCAGCTCCTCTAAAGCTACCTCACTAATTATTACCTCCTTTATGAGGTTATGTTATTGGTCAGTTTCTTTGTTAGTCAGCAAAAACTACTCTTGAGATTACCATTACACTTTTGGGAAATGTGTTACCAAGGACCAAAAAAGAGCCTGTTACATTTTGAGGCAGATCTGAAAACAGTCTTTAAACCTTTTCACATTTTTTTTACATTGCATCATAAGGAATGTTTTTTGAGCTTTCAAAGTTTCACCTTCTAGTGAACACATTATATCTTGTTTGTTTAATCTGTACCAAAAATTTAATAAAAATGTTGTATAGGCGGGTTGCATGTAGAACTGTTTCTTGGCTTCTTCCCAATCTTAAATATTAAGCCAACCCTTTACTGGCTTTGTATTTAGCGGACAGACATATGTGCTACTGATCTTCCCACTTTTGAAAATCATATCCTAAAATGTTAAAAAAACAAAACGATTCCTTTAAGGCAATTATAAAGCAGTCTAGAAGACACAATGTGTTGTGTTCTGCTTACTGATGTCTTGTTATATAATTTCTTGGCATTGCCATTCGCTACATTTAAACACTTAACCTTTCACTGCAATTTGGAGCAACTGATGTGTGAAATTGAACATTGCAGACTGATTATCCAGTTGGCTATTGACGTCTGATTTAGTGACAATTTGCCATGTAATGCTGAGTCATGATGGAAGTTAAATGTAGGAAAAATGCAAATGTTGTTCCGCAGCTGTTTCCTACAGGATCTAATATACATATCTGCAAATGTACTGTATCAGTCAATGAATAATGACCATTGTTTTCCAGTGGAATTATTACCAGATGGCTGCTGTTGTTGATAGCTTCAGACATCACCATGCCCACACAAACACACACTCACACACACAACCACATACAGTGGTTTCCGTTCCCTGTGGAATGTGGGAGGAATAAGGTGTCGATTCCCAACAGGGATAAAAAGCTACATTGAAAAACTCCATGTTGAATCCAGAAAACAATCACCCACTTGTCCGGGTGTATGAATGTTTGTCTGTGTAAAGGAACATATGTGTATGTGTGTGTGTGTGTGTGTGTGTGTGTGTGTGTGTGTGTGTGTGTGTGTGTGTTTCTATGTCATTAGACAGAAAGCCCTGTGTAAGCATGGAAAACACACTGAAATGTAACACACTCACGCACACACAGAAGCTCTTGATGTGTACGGGCAGCTCTGACCTAATAACACAACAGTCATTACTCACACAGTCATTCATCACTCACACACACTCACGCCCAATGACTCCAGTTTGTCCATCCTGATGAAGCATGATGGATTTTCACAACCACCTAACAGACTGTCTGACTTACTTCCAGTCGAGTGCTTCACACCTCTCTCTCCCCTCCATCATGACATGCACACAGGCATAGCAACAAACACACACACACACACATTTATGCAACAGCCAAAATCTCTTGAGACTGGTATTTCTTACTCTGATTAAATGTGGCCTTGGAGAATAGTCTTACATTTCTTATTTTGCAAAAATAAGTAAACAACACTCAAATAAAGCTCAATACACTCTATCTAGCTTGTACTTCTCTTATTCTTCTTATGAATGAGTTCTTCGTAACAAACAACATTGTGAAACTGATCACATGTCCATGTCCACTTCCTTTTTATTTTGAATATAGAGATTTCATTTGATGACGCAAGTTAAACAGACCCGGTGAAAGCATGTTGTTTCTACCAGCAGAGTGAAGGATGCCACAGGTGATATAAGGCTAACATTAGCTAATTGGCCATCTGCTTGGCAGTGCAAATGACTGCTACTTTTTAAGTCTTGCAACTAGGCAGATCAAAGTCAGCCGTGTGCTCCTGGCGTTCGAATCAGTGCTTCAGCATGTCTGACACTCCTTAATTGTGTTTCTACTTTGCTGTAAATGACAGCAGTAAGACGTTTCATCAGCTCTATGTGGTCAAAAGATATGCTTGGCAGTTTGAAACATGTTTTAAAGTTTAAAACCTTAAAATATGTAATATAAAAGGTATTTAAGAAAGGCTCATTTTAGTTTAAAACCCATATTCTTTACTATGCCTTGAAGCTCCCCCCTGCAGTTTGCCTTTAGGGCCAAGAGGGCTGTTCATCTCATTATTCTAACTCCGAGTCAGAATCACAACAAGCTTATTTTCTTAAAACAAACTTGAATTGCATTTTTTTTTCAGAGTCTGAGACTTTAGATTTTAATTGTGGATGACTGCCTCTTCGTAATTGTTGTGCATGTTATGAATAAAGACCTTGAACTTCAAGATTCCTTTGCACAGCATACTGGTTTTAAATGTGCTAATGTTTTAGTATTCCTTTTTTAGAGAAGAAGATATTCTTCACACATGACTGATGTGACAAGACTTTCTCAGAAGTGGTTGTGTCACACAATGAGATACGAATTGATTTCAGATGATTTCCTGCCCCCCGAGCACTACTCTCAAGGGACAGGCAGTGGAGATGATGGAAATCTATAAAAGTCTAGAAACTCAGACAGAAGGCAGGTTGAACTTTGAGAGGCACAGGACCTAATCTCCGAGATAAGTCTGTAGCAGCTATTGTTGGACCGAGGAATGCGTCTCTCTGGCAACAAATGTGCTTTTCCATCAATGTTCCATACTGTAGTCGGTCTAAACCTGTCTTTTGTATAAGAGAATGGTAAAACTTGAATAAAAAGTGGTGTATTTTAATTGCAAATACCATTTCATTTCTTAGTTTTATCAATTATTCACTTTTCTTGATGTGGAGTATTGTTTTATTTGTATAATTAGTATCTTGCATAACTGCGCTAAACATATAAAAACACTGATATGCATGACAGAGAGACATAAGTCAGAGCATTAGGTCTCAATTAAAACAAACAGTGACTCTCACGGAGCCATGTTTGTCCAAAAGAGCATGGCCTTTTAGGTCAGCTGTTTTACATACACTAAAAAAACACACTGTCCTGAATAACAGTTTGGTAAAGAAAGCATTACCAGCTACATACCGTACTAATATCCGCTAGAAGAGACTGAATACAAGCTCTTTCATACAGCACACCAACTTTTCAAGGAACTTGGGAACACTTTCAGGAACTTAAAGCTGGTTCTGATTTTGGTTTCTTGATTCTTTCCACAAAAACTGCCCTGCAACCAAGGTACTAGTTTTCATTGGCCTGCAAAACACTGGGGTGGAGTTTGGACTTCTGAACTGAGATGACTGTTTATTCACAGCTTTGCAAGAATCTTACACAACCGCCTTTTTTAAATACCGGCAACCATGTGATTAGAAAAAAAGATAAGCAAGACGGTATTAATAAGAAGCATCTGCTCATGTGATCATGCTGTCAACTCCTACCAATATCCACATCGCTCATAGTGCAGCTGGAAAGCAAATATACATTTCTGTGCAGCAAGCTGTGTTCATCTAGTTACTGGAAAATGTTCGGTAAAAAAGGTTCAATAGAAAGAATGAAGACAGAAGAAAGAGCAGCAGATCAGGGAGGAGACCAACAGGAGGAGAAAATATGGGAAATGGGAGAGGCTTATAGACAATACAAAAAAGAGACACATATTCACACTAAGGAAAAAGAGAAACAAGATGGAGAATTGAAACTGAACTTTATTTTGTACTTAGGTGATGTTATTCTCTGTAATTCTGTGGTTTAACAGTCATGAGGGATAAACCCTGGACAGTTGCATCCTGTTTATATTTTTTTAAAAACAAGCTAAATCAGTAGACACTCATAAAAGGCACTTCCTGTGTTCGTAACTCATATTATTCACTGGTATAAGCTTTACAAAAAATGTTGCTGATGTACCTGATCGGTAATGTGCGTGTAATATAGTGACACAAAAGGAGGGAGATAACAGAGAGAGAATGGGAGACATAGGTGCAGGTATCCTCTTCCTCATTATGGGTGTGTTGAGCAGAGAGGAATGCTCTCAGGTGTCCGTGTTCAGAATTGAATGGCTATCTATTCCCACACACACACACACACACACACACACACACACACACACACACACACACACACACACACACACACACACACACACACACACACACACACACACACACACACACACACACACACAACACACACCACACACACACACACACACACACACACACACACAACACACACACACACACACCACACACACACACACACACACACAACACACACACCACACACACACACACACACACACACACACACACACACACACACACACACACACACACACACACACACACACACACACACACACGACTGGGATGTATCCAAGTCCTTTTAGACACATCTTATCAACTGACAACCTTAATCTGCGCTGGCCTTTAATACACACGCAAACAAACACATTGATATGTGTGTGTCTGTGTGTGTGTGGAGAAAGAGGGAGGAGGTAGCTTCTAAATATGGTGGGAAACTGCCACCAACACCACTCCCATTCAACCCCAGCTCCTTTTACAAAAGGTATTCAGTCGAGGAGAGACCTGCTCCCTCTTTCTCACTCAGCCACACACACACACACACACACACACACACACACACACACACACACCACCACACACACACACACAACACACACAACACCACACACACACACACACACACACACACACACACACACACACACACACACACACACACACACACACACCACACACACACACACACCACACACACACACACAGATTGAGAGAGTACCTTTATACCAGAAGAGAGCAAGAGGTGGGGTTGAGAAGGGGGATATGCAGAGAAAGATGGAGGGGGAGGTAAGAGGGAAAGAAGGGGGTAGAGGAAGGCAAAGAGGAATGCTGTGCTTGTGCTTACTCTGAGGAGAGCGTGAACACACACACACACACACACACACACACACACACATTTGGGAAAGACAGAGAGGGGATTTATAAAAGATGGAACCTCTTTAGGTTCCCACGTCGGCTGGCAGCTTTCTGCACATATGGAGTCTGCGTGTGCGTGTGCGTGTGTGTGTGTGTGTGTGTGTGTGTGTGTGTGTGTGTGTGTGTGTGTGTGAGAGAGAGAGAGAGAGAGAGTGAGAGTGCATTAAGGGGCTGAAAGAGAGGAACAGAGGGAAAGTGTTTAAAGCAAAATTCTGAGTTTTCTGAATTTGCCATCATGCTTTTGGCATGCATATGCCTGTGCATACATTTTTGCAGCGCTTTTAAGTGTGCACACCTCTGTGTGTGTCTATGGTCGAAGTCCTCCTGCCCTGTAATTGCGGTAATGATATGTCATCCATGGAGAAGAACTCGGAACGGGTGGAGTGGAATGCAATGGACATATACGAGCGCACACACACGTTCCACTTGCAAACCATGTATGAACAAGCTCCTCTCATAACCCCCTGAACTGAGGCCTTTGGAGCACATTTTCCCCGCCAACAAATGGGATCCAGCACCTTGAGTAACCACATCTAAAAAAGGTACAAAAGCGTCAATTAACCAGCTTCAGGCATATCTTTTAATCAAGCTATTTAACCTCAATGCCACGTTATACATAGAGTTAGCTTAACCATGTAGTCTTTTCCCTGCAGCATCAATTGATCATGTCATCGTTTATTAGTAAAAAAACGCTGGTCTCCTTAACTTCTCATCCCTAAGGTAGGGTTAAAGAAAGTAGCTTTGAGAAGGTAACATTGCTATTATGAAAATTAATAGCACATTAAGCTGACACTTGAACTAGCAGTTGAAGGTTGATGGTATATCTTATGGACACTTTCACAAAAACAAGGTGAACTTTTGATAGTTTAAGTCTAGGACGATCTAGGCCTGCCAAACCCGGAATATCTGCATGATTTCCTGCATGACTGAGCATTTCACTACTTTTTCAGAATTCAAATTAGTCTCCAAGGTTAAACAGCAGTTTCCTTCATCTTCCACATAGCTCAAGGCAGATGAGGAGCTATTACCAATCTGTATTGAGTGCTGGAAATGCTGGAATACCCTTAAGCAATGTCTGGCGAAATCTTGAACAGCCATACTGCTTTTGATTAATGATTGGGTGGAATAAAAACATCTTTAAATACATTTTTATTTCCTAGATTACTTCTTTCATAAAACTGTTCTTTCTCTCAAATGTTCTGTCTTTCCCCTCGTCTGCTTTTTTCCCCCCCGTTTCCTCGAAATACCAGGCATTCTGCAGATCATTGTGTACAGCCGGAGCGCCGACAAGTCAGGACTCAGCCTGGTAAACGACAGTCTCAGCACATTACTCCCCGTCCGTCCCTCAGCCTTCACACACACACACAAATAAGCACCCATGGCAAAGCCTTTCTCCCCTGTCATCCTCCCATCTATCCATCCACCCACCCCTCCAATCCTCTCTCCAGGCCTGGTTTCCAGGAACACAGGCCAGAAACAGATGACCCAGTGACTTCAAGTCAGCCTTTTCTCTACCTCCCCGTCTCCTAATGAGCCTAAGATTAAAGTAATGCTTGTGTCGTCTGTGCATCTTTGTTCTTTGTCAAAACACACAATGTCCAACTTTGGACAACTTTTAATCAAAAGAGAAAAGGAGTTAAGAGAAGAGAAATATGTCTTGTACGTGTAAAAACAACATGATCGTGGACACAATGAAAACAAAACACGGACAGCTTCGATCAGCTTGATTCAACATCAAATAAGTGTATCGGAATTAAATCATTTCCAGGGTGCCAAATAAGTAGCTCAGCCAAAGTCTCCAGGATCTGACTCTATTGCCATCCACTTCCTGGAAAGACCCCGCCTTCCTCACATTCCTCTACCCTGTCAAAACACAGCTCCCCTCTCCCACTGGCTGATGGGAAACCAGCGGCTCCCTTAATAGGCTGTTGCCGGGGCAGTGGGCGGGAGGAAGTAAAAGCGGGGCTCAAAGAAGCAGCGGCCCATTCCCAGGGAGCGACTAAGTTATATAACCACACACACACACACACACACACACACCACACACACACACACACACACACACACACACACACACACACACACACACACACACACCACACACACACACACCACACACACACACACACACACACCACCACACACACCACACACACACACACACACACACACACACACACACACACACACACACACACACACACACACACACACACACCACACACACACACACACACACACACACACAACCACACACACACACACACACACACACACAACACACACACACAACACACACACACACACACACACACACACACACACACACACACACACGATCAAGACAACACCCTCAACGTGGCGTAACACAAAACAGGGTCAGAGAGAAATTAAGGTGAAAAGACAGTAGAGGGAGTGGAGAGAAAGAAAAGGGGACTGAGAGGAGATAAGTTGAGAAAGGGGTGGGAGGGGTAGGTGAGGCATCAGTTTTCCTTGTGAACAAAATGAAGAGGAAATGGCAATTTTACACTCAGGTCAGGAGCGTAGGGAGAGCAGTTCCAGTGTGTGAGCGAGACAGAGAGAGAAAGGTTAATTGGTGTATGGTGGAGGATCACCTTCATCAAACCCTAAGCGGAAGAGCAGTAGACCGAGTAGGAGAACTGTGCCAAGACTAAAATATACACACACACACACACACACACGTGACTGAGAAAGCTCTGTAACTTTGTCAAAAGCAAAGCAATTTGGTGTTATTAAATCAATATAATCTGATCATCTGTTGCCCGTCTACACAGGGCAGACTTGACAGCAAACTGTTAACAGACAGAAGGGAAGGCAGGATGGAAAGAAGAGGAGGAGGAAAGGAGAGAGGAAAGAAGACAGGAGGAAAGGAGAGAGGAGCAAAGGAGAGAGGAAAGAGGAGAAGGGGAGAAAAGGGGGAGGGGGGAAAGAGGGGGCTGCACGTTGAGTGTGTTTGGAGAAAGAAATGTGTGGAATCCTAATTGTGTTATTGCTCCAGAACAAACATTAGTCCTGCCTGTCATACCACAGACAGCAGGCAGTGCGCGTGTGTGTGTGTGTGTGTGTGTGTGTGTGTGTGTGTGTGTGTGTGTGTGTGTGTGTGTGTGTGTGTGTGTGTGTGTGAGAGAGAGAGAGATAGAGAAGCAGAGAAGATTGAATGAGCCCTGCAAATAAGTAGTGAAACTAAGAGAGTTTGAAACATGCTCTCCACTTTTTCCCTGGCTATTCATGATGCAGTGCGCTCACAATCAGCTCAGTGTTTCGTGTGTGTTAGCGTCACATTAGGACAGGGCAGCTAGCTCCAACAGATGTGTGCATCTGCCAGCGAGCCCTCCCTCCTGCAGCTGTACGGCTGTGGGCTGGCTGTGTGTGTGTGTGTGTGTGTGTGTGTGTGTGTGTGTGTGTGTGTGGTTGGGCTGGGGGCCAGCAGGCAGTAAACCCACAGTAGAGGCCCTGACAGTCCAATGCTTGCCACGTAGCCACGTAGCAGCGACGTAACTCCACGGGAGAGGAGACTAGCAAAAAGGAGATTTATATTCTCTCTGTGACTCCTGTGCATGAGAAAAATATGCAGAAAATAATGGAGGGAAACAATGTTTGGAAGTCTAAACAGGCGACACAACTCAGACACACAAGTGACTTTGTGATAGCGTTTATCAGAGTCAAAGACACTGACGTTTCAACCAATTACATCAGCCAGGACCACCAAACTCCCTCCTTCCTGTTTTCCTCCAACTGAGAGTTCTTTAGTAATACAGATGTTCAAGGCATGTTTCCACTAACTGGTGACCACACACACAACAAAATAATTTACCGACCGTCACAAACAACAACTCATCCCGCCCTAATCATCATCATTAGCACTGATGTCATTGTCCCATGTTCATTACTTCCATCAGCCTCATCAATGTCTCCAACATCTTCAGGATGTTACTGCAAACAATGGTTATCTTCCTTATCCCTGTCAATATGCCAGTGTGCCTTAAGATACTGCTGTTAGTGTGTTTCATACAGAGGAAGTAGCTATTCTCCCACAAGCACATGAACATGACTCACTTCTCTTCATGGCAGCACTTCCAGATTTTTCTTCTCCTTTTGTCCTTTTCTCCCCCTCCTCCCTCTCTTTCTCTCTCTCTTTCTCCCTCTCATCCCTCCTCCTGTCCCACCAAAGTTCAGACTTTTCTACATCAGATCCAGAGAGGCTCCCGGCTGAGCACAGAGAGATCACAGCAAACCCATCCCTAACACCTTGAATCTCCAAGGCTCAGTCTGGCCGCACACATGGAGGCTAGTTTGAAAAGCCAGGAGACTGGAGTTGGGCTGACTGGTGGGGATATAACGGGCTGTGGAGATGCACACAGGCCATCTTGGTGCTGGCTTGGCACGGCTAGCTGGAAATTAGTGTTAAATAAGAGCAGTTTGAAGTCTTTTCAAGGATTGTTAAAGATCCAGGATCTGTTGTATATCTCTAATACCAATGCTTTTCTTTGGCGGGCAAAGCAAATCCGAACCATACTGACCTTTAACCCCTTTAAGTGCTGAAGATGTGCATGCTAGTTATTGAGGCAACATAGGTGTTTTTTTTAAGGACACAAAAGGAGCATGGAATTCAAAGCCCTTATGGCATTGAAAGTCAAACAAAACAGTAGAAAGGAAGCGGAAAAACAAGAATAGATTGGTAGTGGAGTCATTTATTTTGTCTATATATGTTTCCATTGTGAGACTTTTTTCTCTTTCTCAAAAACACACACATCAAATCGGATAGGATTCACACTGTGGGCTCTCAGGATGCCTAACACACTGACATTCCTTTATGCCAGACACGACAATATTACGCTATCATGACATAATGCAGCACCAGCTCTGCATTAGCTCCACAGCCTCATTCATGTCTCTTCCCTACATCCTCCTCTACGTCTTTCTTTTTATTACTGTCTAATGCAGTTTGTTCCATGTAATACAGGCCTTCTGTAAATATATGATGCTTTTGCCAGCAGACCTGGATCCTCTTCAAGCACCCGCTCAGATAAGGCAGCGTTTGTGTTGTGTACGGTTGCATGGATTTCACAAGAAAGGATGAGTGACCAATGAGCATTAGTTACACTTAGTTTTTTCATCCTGCATTGCTGAGCCTTGCTCTACTCCCTCATCTACTCCTATTCTGTGTGAATCCAGCTTTAACCTGCCGTCCTCTTCCTCACTTGCTCCCCCCTTGTCCTCTCCCCCACAATATTGGCCCTATATCCCAAACAACCCCTCAGCCTTCAAAAGACAGCCGCCCATTCAGAGGATTTAGGGGTAGGGGTGGGGGAGGAGCTTGGCGCAGGCTTGGGGAATGGTGAGGAGAGGGATTGGAGGGGGGTGCAGGATTCTCATTCCCGCTAAATTGTCCCACATGGCTGAGCGTGCTTAGTTTAAACAAACACAGCCACTTCCTCCTCACTGCACACATCGGCACACAGACACAGGCCATACACACCCACATAAACACACAGCAATTGTACGCACAGGCATGCCTGAACCTCATCACACAAAAACAAGCATATGGGCACACATATAAACACACACACACACACAATACATTGTAAACCTTGGCAGGCATGGACAATGCTTTCAGTCTTGCACTCCAGCTTGTAAACTTGCAGCTGAGCCCGGACTGACTGCACACCAACACACCGCAGGACTGAAGATTACTTACAGTTCCTCATGATGGACACTTTCACGTGCATACTCAGGATGTTTAGTGTATGATTTGGCCTCTGGTT
>CM062275.1:27308948-27506448 GCA_031216635.1 Dissostichus eleginoides
TTCAACAAAATAATCATTAAGAAATATAACCAGCTTCAGGCTCGGTTCCACACTTCAACACACACATTTGAACCTAAGCCCACAGACTGGAGACACTTGAGATACACACTCAAAACGTTCACAGTCAGGCATAAAAACAGCCATTAACGACTGGCGGAACTTTCCATGGGCCGGCCAACCAGCAACACCAACATGCCTGGCATGCTAATGCAGGCACGTAAAGTAAACTGTGTGTGTGTGTATGTTTCATGCATGTGTGTTAAGTCTGTGCTGTGTGTGTGTGTATGTTTCATGCATGTGTGTTAAGTCTGTGCTGTGTGTGTGTGTGTGTGTGTGTGTGTGTTGTACAGGTGCACGCTTGATCTCTTCGACCAGCTGACCATGCACACACACACACCAGTGGGCAGCTCTTCAACAAGCTATTTCTATGGATGATGCCCCCGAGGAACTGAGCAGGGGTCCGTGCAGCCGAGCGTGACAACTCATCCAGCTCTTCTGAAGAAACCTTACCAGTGACAAGACTTGATTGCATAGGGTCTGGATTCTGAACATGTTCCCTTTTTGTGATAATCATTTAATTTCATCATCTCGTCTAATCCTCAAATGTCACTCCTGTCTCTTCCACACAGCTGCTGTCAAGAACTTTTAAATGACCCCAAGTGATGAGAAATTATTCAAATCGGCGACCAGAGAAGAGTTTTTGGTCAAGACACTCGTTGCATCACGTATCACATGTGTTGTGTATCAAATATTGCTGGTATTTGAAAATTAAAGGTCTACTTGAGTGGGTAGTGTAACACTACCGTTCTGTTATACTGCTGTCATTTTGACCATGTTTAAATCTAAACATTAAACTCTCTTGGACAAACACACCCAAGTAGCTCTTTTCAAGCCTAAGTTGGTATCCTCAGTTTGTAATTTTTGTTCAACCAGCAATCTAAGACCAACAAAATCAATATTAAATGTAATGTCAGATAACAATAAGGAAAGGAAAGGAAAGGAGAGGGCAGTGGGAAAGGAGAGGGGAGGAGGGAGACGGGGGGAGAGAAGTTGAAAGGCTTCTTTTATCTTCTTCTAAATCAACTGTCAACAATGCAGGAAATTATCAAGGGAGACAAAAAAAAGTGGAGACAGGGTTCTGAAGAACGAAAGACGAAGGGAAGGAGGGAGGAAGGGAGGGAGGGAGGGAGGCAGAAAGAAAGAAAGAGAGGAGGAGGGCAAACATTACAGCTCAGTGCCAAGCAAACATGAGATGCTGGGATACTTCAACAAAAAGCCAACGTCCATACGGGAGAAAAGAAACACAGAGGATCAGAGGGAGGGAGCAAGAGAGAGACAGTTAGGTAACACACACAAAGCTGGGAAACGGAAAGTGAAAGCATTAAACAAGCAGCTGTCATGTGATATGACAGGAAAAGTATTCTGTTTAGGACTTCACACCTACATGCAGCTCCCGCTCGGTACGTGTTTACCTGGCCTGCAGGTGAAGTTTGACCGAAATACAACCTTGTGAATCACAGCAGTTCAAATTGTAACATCTAGTAAAAGAAAATGTGTTCAGTCGTAAAAGTGACAAAACAAACAAAAGATCTTCACTCAAATCTGCAAACCGCATTATTGAACAACTACTGCAAGCTTTTCCATTTCTTTGTCGATTTTCGAACAAATAGTCAATGACATTTAATGATAAAAATGATTAATGGAGTAACCAGGGTAATAAATGGCGGATTGATCTGTTATCTATTGTATGGGTTTTCTGTCAGCTTAATGAGGGCACTTGTTTTTTTAATATAAATGAAACATTGGGTTGCTGTTCCCTCGAGAGTTCCCCTGCACTCCATCATATGTCACAGCAGCCGAGACGAACGTTTTCAGGGCAAATAGAGCAAAATCACAGGGAAAACCCGAGTGTTTCACTATTCATCTTCAGGGACAAGAGGAAGAGAAACTGAAGAAAACCTCCTCCTGCCGTCGACCCCCTGACCTCACAGGAAAAAAAACTCCTCCACACAACCAACCGTCCAATAAGTAAAACCTCCTATCACAGGAAAGGAAGCAGGAAGCTGCTCGTTCACTCGACTAAACCACACCTCTGTTACAGTAACAGTGAAGGCAGCAGTCTTTCTGGGAAGAACACCTGTTGTATTTAGAGAAACAGATGGTACAACTGATAGCGCAATTTATGAAAACTTCAGACATAGTTTAGCATTCTTCAAAGAAGAGGTGCGCCAATTATCATCCCGGATATGGGCAGCTTATGGGAGCCATCTGGACCAATTTAAACAGTCATTGTCAGTACATTTAAAGGGAATTCATGGATGATTATTTGCAGACTTAGAGGTAAATAGGTGTTTTTATCTACACAGGCTGAGCATATTGAGAGCATTAACTTTTAAAATGTCCTGGAGCTTCCAAGGCATATGCGAGTGTTTTTAGTATCTGATCACCCATTTTCTATACTGAAAAGTATTTTTCTGATTAATGTATTACTTTACGTCAAAGTGCAGCCTAATTGGTTTATCAGTGCATTATTTTTATTTTTTTAACTTTATTTTTCAGTGCATTATTTTAATCCCAGTTGTTCAACGTACTGTTTCGCCTCTCTTACTAGCATACAAAAGAGTGTGTAACTTGATCCTATACCCAAAGTGAATGATGTCAGATAGAAAAAAGGCCAAATAATGGCATTAAGCTTCGTTTCACTAACAAATATTAAACTATGCCTTCAAACTTGTACAATATACTTTTATGCACATAGGTGTGTCAGAAGTGGGTATAACATGCACTCAGACATCAGAAAGGTAGAGCAGCACTGCCAGTAACACTACACTCAGTATAACAAGTTCTAGGTTACCAGTCACACACACACACACGCACGCACACACACACACACAACAGCCAGCATCATCCTGCCCCGTCACTAACCCTTTTTCGACCAGGCATACCTGTAGGATGTATTGGGCCAACAGAGATCTGCAAGGCGCTGCTGGTAGAAAGTGGAGAACCCAGATTATGACCAAGGGCAGACGGAGACCGAGGCTGGCATCACGAGTCCTCATGAAACATGGGAACAACTTCCTCATTGCGCTTAGAATAACCTGTCTCCGAATATTAGAGGCAACACATAACCAGTCCATCAAACCTGAGTGCCTACACGTCAATCAAAGAGTTTATTTTCACCTGTTGGAGGAGAAGATGGGTACCTATTCTCAAGAAAGCGTTGTCTATGTATGCCTGTCAAAGAAAGCACAATACGTTGACTTTCTAATGATATACTGTGAATTATTGGCAGCCATTCCCCTGTCCTTGTACAGGCACTTGAGTGGAATAAAACAAACTGACAAACTGATTAAGTGGGATTATAACAAAGCAGCTGCAAAGTTACATTTGCACCATGTGTAGGTAGTGACGCACCATCACACGGAGCGACGCAGCTGAGTAAACTGTACCTGTTTGACAAAGCCGTAATGAGTACAGAGCACAGGTTGTTAACTCATATAAAGTGTTATTCAACCCTTTCTCTATTCATGTGTAAGACAGAGAAGGCCAAAACAACAATGGCTACCCTCCTTCAACCTGACTCCAGTCTAAACACAGTTCTTTCTCTTCTGTTATATAATTGCAGCGTATTGGATTTTTTCTTTTTTTAAAACACTGAAAAAGGGGATTTTACAAGTGGCAGACTAAAAACCGGGGGAGGAAACTCACTTGCTTGCAATTGCATCAGTTTGAGAGCAAATCCCTGCTTACATTATGCTATTGTACATCGTCTAACACCACATTCCTGGCTCTACACACAGCCAACTAAACTCTTACAGTAAAAAAAGAATATAAAAACTCAACAAAGCACATTAGAAGTGCTGAAATACAAATTTTAATCCAACATTTGTATTTAGTTTGCTTAGAAAACAAGAAAAACATAGCAGGGCATTCATCACTTTTTAAATGTCAGCCTGTGAGCTTTGTTTACATTCTTATTGTGTATAAAGGTTGCAGCCAAAGAGGCTTAACTTTCAGAACAGTGATATAAACCCCATTCAGCCTGCGTTAAGAGGGATATGCTGGTGTACTAAGAGCACGAAAAAACATTTATGTAAGATGATATGGAATCCACTTATCCTTTGTGATCACCTGGAACTGAAGGCTACACAGGTACTCAGACCAACATAGCATTTTTACTTTGTGTTGCCTGATCAAGTGCAAAATCCACAGTGGCTTTACTGTTTATTTTGCATGTAGCACACTCAAGTCGCAGGCTGTGATATACAATGTTTAACTGAAACCAAGTAGCAAAAAGAAATGTCCTGAGGCTGTAAATCCGAGCCTTCCCAAACCTGAAATCCTATTTAACTTTCCACATCTGGGTTAGGGTCTGAAAAACGTACACTTGAGAAATGCTTTCATCTGAAGGACTTGTCTCCATCTTTACCTACTTCCTAAGGTCCATACCTTGGCTTATTTTCCACAGCCCGAGACTTTTTGAAGCATCTGACTTGTGGAAGCAAAAATAAATTGCTCATTCATGCACCACAGAGAGAATTCCTTTGCTCTCACCTAAACCTAAACACACCTTTTCAGCGGGTAGCCAATCATTTTGTCCCCCTTATCCCCCCCTACCTTAAAATAAAAGTCAGATATCAGTTTTTCTCAGAAAAAAAAATGACATGGCCACATCAGCCTTTCACCAAAGGAATGTCATCTGACGTCATCTATTTAGGATCGGATTTCTCCCTCTCCTCTTTCTCTCTTCCCTGAAAAAGTAACCGTGTATGTGTGCTAGTGTGTGTGCTAGTGTGTGTTAGGTTATTTTTTTCCCCCCTAGCCTATATTCTCCAAGGTGCCCACTGGATCCAGAGCCCTCAGCAGGGGGGGATATGTAATTCTCGAATCATAGCCCCAATTACTACCCCCCCCCCCTTCACCGCTCATATGGCAGCATGACAATTAACTCCTGTTATTACGACATATAACCACTAAAAAAAAAAGTGGCTCTCGAGTCATCTTTGGCATCTTACATTTTCCGACCTATTGCTGCCTGCCACATCTCCTGTCTCCTCTTCTCTGATGGGCTGAAGGACTTCTAATAGGCAGGCCACTGTCCTCTCATGGAGGTACAGGGGAGGCAGGAAATCGATCGTTTCGAGCAGGAGACCAATGTTTGATTTCCACGTCTGCATTTGAGAAGAGGCTGAGAGAGAGATTTGTCTTCCCTGCTCAAACAGACAGACACGTAGTCGTTTCTGAGAGGGGGGAGAGAGAGGGAGAGCGAGAGGGAGAGACTGACTGGCTGGAAGGAATGCTAGGATATGCTGGAGTTGGGATTTTTTTCCTCTCCAAAGCCTTTTTTCCTGCATTCTGCATTTGCACACAAACTCTATGGAAAGTCACTAAAACATAGCCCCCTTTAAAATGCCCCAACAGTTATCCAATGCATAATAAGCCCCTAAAGTGTCAATTCAATGATTTCGCAACCCCCCCTCTCTGTCAAATTGTACTGCCTCAGCATCTTCCATTCCAACTTATTTTCCAGCTATAAAAGTTTTCATTTCCTGATTTTCAGCAGCCTCAACACAACAGACAATTTCCACAATGCAAGTCCCAGATGAATTAGTGCATTTTGTTGAAGGAACAGGCAAAAGAGGGAAGCTTTTCTCCTGTTGCGCACTACTCCATCTGAAGTCCTCGGAGACAAAAACACATTCTTTGGTGAAAGCTGAGAAATCGGGACCACAAAGAGCAGACTGCAAACGCACACATTCACTCGACTAGTGTGAAGAACTAACACGATCATTCCCACCGAAAAGCTATTAAGTTGTTGTTACCAAATAAACGGGAAAATGTGCCCAAAAGTTTCGATTCAACCCCGTCACCAGCAGCGAATCAGTTTTCCTTTTTCCTTTGCGCTGGCCAAGTGGCCCAGACTGCCGGCGTCAGCGCTCAGCTCTCCAAACTCCACACACACTCACACACACGCACTTCTAAAACTTTTTCAACAACGATTTCATCGACCTCCATTACCGTTTTTTGCGGGGTGGTGTCGTGCAGTTAAAGAAGTGTAAAGAGAACTCACCTCGCTGCAATAAAATAATCTTCAAACAGACGGGGCTGCGTGTTTTTTTATTCCCAGGGTCGGGTCTTGCCTGTCTGCTGGCGCGGCGCGTACTGGGAGACTCCGCCATGTCAATCAAAACGCGACGCACATGTAGGTCAGAGCCCGCCTCCTTTTACCGTAATACACTCTGCATTGAGAAAAAAGCCCAACAGAGAGCAGAGCTGCTTCACTACCTATGTGGCACAATAAATACACACGCTCGTCTTTTCAAGTTAAGTGGGTATTCTACAAGCAATAAAAACAAGGATATTTTTGTTATTTCGAAACTTTTTCTGTGTGTTTCTGATGCAGTTTGACTGGTAGGCTATGTATTTATGTGAACAATGTATGAATATTCAAATGTAAATCACTGTTTTTTGTGTTTTTTTTCTATTCATCGTGCCATAAGAATCTTTGTTTTTACATTAATCATGTGTTGCCACTGATCAGGTAGAGGTATACAACATCAGTTTTGACACCTCACCATTTATTTTATCTTCAAGGCTGAACATGTAAGTAGGTTGTGGTCCTAAAGAATTTCTGCTATGTCAGCCCCAAAAGGTGGGTGAACTCTTTGCAAATAAAACCAAGCTGATTCCAGTTTAGTCTGGTTTACGTTTATCTGTCATCATGACCCAGAATATCTTTGTACAATAAACCTGCAACAGAAAACAAACTGCTCGACCCGTGTCACCTTGCTCACACTGGTCACTTTAATTTAATGACAACAACAAAATAAATCTCTGTCCAATTGCTTCCAAAACAACTTAAACTACAGGCCAAAGTCCCTCTGGTGGCTGCACTGAAACCTGACATGCCAGCTGACAGGTCCAAGGGTTACAGGTCCGACTGACACGAGACATCATGACCTGATCTATACCAAAAAGTTAAAATCAGTTAAATCTGTGCTGATTTTATTGCACATGGAAAGGGCAAAAAGATGTGTGTACCAGACATAAATATACTAGAGTAAAATGGCATGGAAGGATGTTATAAAGCCATTGTGACTACAGTTTAGTGCAGTTTACTATGGGAATAAAGTCATATAATATATATGGGTGTGTCTCTTAACCCATTTAACTCGTTCTTCTTTAGCTATGAATTGTACTTAAGTCACAATGAATTTCGCTGTGTTAAAAAAAGGACCAGAAGGCTTCATGTCTACTATGCAGGGTAAGCTATAAGATAATTATTCTGCTTTATTTAACTGAATGCAGTACAGCACGCATACATATATACATAGAGTGTTTATACTGTATCTGTGGAGACGGTTTATCTCAGCGTGTTGGTGCCTGAATTAAGACATGAACGTCTACAAGTTCATGTCAGGACCAACGCCGTATACCTGCCAATTGCTTTTGTGCAAAATGCATGGTTTGAATTACAAAACCACATAATGCCACTTGATGGAAGGACCATCCCTAAATAAGTTATAATGCATTTTAAAACTGGTTGGGATTGAAATTGCAGAACAGATGCGATATAATTTAGAATATTCAACATCAAGTATATGTTTCATGTCAGAAACAAATTGAGTACACCATTTTGACTGATGACTATGGAAAGATAAATTCATTTCAGCAGACGATCATGCACCACACAATAGCAGCCTCATTAAACTGAATTTCTCCAATTTGTTTCCCAGACTGATCAATGAAAGTAATTCTTCAAATAACAACAAGCTACATAAAGCACAAGCTGTTGAATCAACAGAGGGTTTTTTTCTGTTATGTACGTGTTTTTCTCCAAGGATAATCAGCCTCTTTCCTTCTGTATTTTAAAACAAGCAGACACAGCCAAATAAACTCATTGCCCCTTGGTTCTAGATGTATTTTTGTTGGCAAACACACACACACACACACGCACACACACACGCACACGCACACACACACACACACACACACATTCCAGCAACTGCACTAAGAAAACGTAATTTTTAAGCCAGAAAAAAATGGCCCTGGATCAGGACATTGTGCCTGTAAGGAATTCAGTTCTATTCAATAAACACTAATCATCCTCAGGGGGCAATTGATGTGGCAGGCAGAAAAATCCTTCTCACACACACACACACACACCAGGTTATAAACAGTGTGTACAGACAGACAGACAGACAGACAGACAGACAGACAGACAGACAGACAGACAGACAGACAGACAGACAGACAGACAGACAGACAGACAGACAGACAGACAGACAGACAGACAGACAGACAGAAAGTCAGACGGTGGAGCCCCCTAACCGCAGAAACAGTGAATGATAAACCAGCCATGGGTTGAATCCAAATGTCATAAATGTGGATATTGGGATCACATTTTTGCACAAATATTTCAAATCTATCAAAATGAATTGAAAACGTTATCAATCAACATACAGTGTCCATCAATTCATCCAACAGGTACACTCAATATGAAAAGGCAATTTACCTTAACAAACCAAATATAGAATCTTACACAATGTTTAACACATTTACAAATAATCTAAATCTAGGTATCTGATAACACTGATGAAAATGAGAATTTACAAATTGATGTGATTTGAGCAAAATCTGTACCAGCTGATTAATATTCACTGTAGATCTATATAAAAACATATTCATTAAATATAACATAATTCTTGCCTCACTCAGTGTGGTTTTACCGAGGCGATGGTAACTGGTTGAAAATGAGAAGAAGCATTGACAAAATGACATGAGTTCCTAAATATAATAGAACAATCCTATAAAGAATAAAAACATATATCTTCAAATATTTACTGCCATAAAACTTGCTTGAATTCCCACTACTTAAAACCACAGAATATTTGCTCTGTTCTCCGCACTCCCATGTGTATCACATCACTAAAAAGCCCAAGATGTGCTTTACATTGAACATAAGACTCGAATGAATAGCATGTATGGTGTTTGAAATAAAAGACTCAGTGTCATGTACCCAACAGAGGACAATTGTGGGGTCCCAGAAGGATGCCCGTTGGATGAAACATTCAAATAATATTTATATTATTGTATCCAATACACTAATGAGGTAAATCCATGTTATCCCTTATTGATCTCTTCTACTAAATCCATATTATTCCCAAGGATAAAGAGAAGCAGATGAGTTAGGGTGGCTTAGAAACTTTTAAATAAGTGAAAGTGAATTGTTGTGCAACGAGGGCTGTAACTCAATATCAGCGAAGCGTTCCCAGTTTGTTATGTGGAAACATTTGGGAGTTTTGTACCGGCAGTGTGTGAGTATAAAACAAAACGTATTGATTGAAATAAATGTGTAAAAAAAGCCACCCTGAATTACATATTGGACCTTTACAGACAGACCGTCACATTAGATCAGATCTATGGAGGAGATTGGACGAGGAAAGACTGGAAGGAGCAGTTCTTGGAGCAGATATTTCCCCAGAATGTCAGGGCCAGCTCTCCAAAACCTCCAGATGTTTACCACCAACCCAGCTGCTTTCTCTCTCCCTCCTTCTTTCTCTCCATCTCTCCCTCTCAGATTTTTCTCTCTCTGAGGCTCTTTAAAGCAAGCCCTCCCTGTAATCATGCACACTCAGCTCACCAGAGGTCTTTGAAGTGAGTGGAATGTGTCCAGCCATATGATAATGCGTACTGTATATTCATATAGCGCAGAGAAAGCCAAGTCAAGGAAGCGAGTATAGAAATGGATGGATTGCAGCCAATTCTTCTATGTGGTTCTCTAAATGTTAATTACGCCTCTGCTCCTGCCCTTACATGCATAATGTGTGTGTGTGTGTGTTTATGTGTGCTGTATATGTTGTGTCTACATGAGTATGTGTGTGCATATGTTAGATAAAACGCTAGACTGAGACACCAGGTGACAGCTGATAATGGGCCTCTGGCAGCAGAAAAGGCTACGAAGGAACATGATGGTGCGTGCAAGCGTGTGTGGGTGTGTGTGTGTGTGTGTGTGTGTGTGTGTGTGTGTGTGTGTGTGTGTGTGTGGTTGTGGTTGTGTGTGCATGTTTGTGCGTGTAAGGTCCTTCCTCCCATAGATGTAAGGATGGAATTTGGCTCATCGTGAGTTCAAAGGAGTCAATCCCAAAGCTCTCTCCAGACCAACAGGAACAGACATGCCGCCCTCTCTCTCTTTGGGTCTCTGTCTCTTTGTCAACCTCTCTCTACCCATCAACCCTTCGTTCTCCCTTTTCTCCGAATTCTGCAATGCAGCTGTCTGGACCATCAGACATCAAACTAGCAACATCTATATCTTTAAGTGAGTATTTCTACATTTGCACGTCCTGAATAGTGCACGTCATTGAAATATGTGTGTGTACATGTCTGTAGAAAATAATTTGATGTGATTTTGAATTTGAATTCTATCACTGATCAACTCATATAAGTCATATAATCATAACTCATATAGGTCTCTGATCAACTCATATAAAAATAATGAATCATTATTTGTCTTTGCTTAACATTATGTTGCATGTTATCATATTGTATTCACCTTTAAATTATGAATATATTAAAAATGATCAGGAACAGCAAATCATTTTCATGTGATAAACTGAAACAAACTATAATGTTAGGATGAACATGGAAATGTTTCTTTATTTCTGCGTGGAATTCTTTTATTTGCCTTTCAGCATTGCCGCTCAGGTCTCACCTTAATATTTTATGTTAAATATTAATATAAAAAATAGCTCTTAATGATTACATTTGTGCAATCTTATTCTTAATCAAGCCACATGTGTAATCATTTTGCCACCTGTAGCTAGCATTTTAAAAAAGACACTGTGGCTGGCAACATGTAAGACATAATAACCAGCCGTGATAGCATCTCTACAAGCCTGCGATAATGCTGTTAGCTTTATGTAACGTTGACCATACCTATACATCTTAGTGAAGGCTAAATACAAAGGACCGCCGAGGCCAGTTGAAATTGTATACATTACATACAAAGCTAAGCATTTGATTGTTAATTAGAATTATCATAATGTCTTCGAAGGTAGATTTAAGTGTAGTAGTTCAATAGTGAAGTGAGCCAACATTTGAACCAAAATGTCAACCTCCTGGTAAGTTGGATTCATCCTATCATATGAGGTATGCCAGTTGAGATTTGTAGTATGTCTCTAACAACAGGGACACCCAATCTAAACTCCTTCTGTTTCCAAGCTCATCTCTCTGTCTTTCTTTAATAAGATGAAGATGAGGATAAGATTGGTTCCAGTTGCTTCCTCTCTTTCTAGGTCTTTCCTAAGGAGCTTTATCCGAAGCTCATGTTTCTGGTATCAATGGTATGTGTGGAACAGGCACGTCTCTCGACCTTATTCAAGAGCCTCCAGTGCCCAGACACATCTCTCTGCCGTCGCCTTCCTCTCTTTAATAAGATGAATTGGTTCCAGTCGTGTCCTCGCTCTTTTGGGGGATTTTCCACTCAGCTTTATCTAAAGCTTCACATTCAGGGGAAATCTGTGTTTGTTCCAGCTCTGGTAAACATGTCATGTGTTATGACTTACAGAAGAACTTCCTGTTATGACATCACAGGGGGTGACATCACTCGGCCGGGGTGGTGGGTTTTGGCAATCATGACGGAGGAATGTCCATGACTCAAAGAGCTGGTCTGCTCTGGTTGGCTAATGGCTTTGGCCCTGAAATTTGGGGAAAAACAAGCAGAGTGCCATTTCAAACAATGCCCAGTCAACTCTGACCTTCAGTGGGAGGCAAATTGCTCATGAAGAAATCACAACATGTTGGAATGCCAACTATTACACCATTCCCTGAACAATTATTGTATTCAGAAGAACAATAAACCCCCAGCAGAAACTCATGCCTACCATCAACCTTGACTAGTTGAATTAAAGAGGCCCTATTATGCTTTTTGGGGTTTTAACTTTCCTGTATGTGTTATATGTTTCTTTTCATATAAATGGTCTTCAAAGGATAAAATCCCTGTGTTCCCTCCAGAGGGAGTTTCTCTCCCACACACACACACTCCCTTCCTGCCTGAAACGCCTCGATTGGACTCCTTTGTTTACTTTCGTAACATAGTGACATCACTATATAAGACTCGCGCTTCTATTGGCTAGCAGTCCAACACTCTTAAAATCCTCTTTTCACTTCACCATGTGCAAAATGCTACTCCTTCCACGTACTTTCAGCTAGAGACTTCATTCCAATTTCAAAACGGTCACAAGACATTTTCAGCCCGTTTTAGATTTGATAATGGTTGTCTATGGGACGGACTGTTCATGGCTAGAGTGTGTGACATCATCACTTAGAGCAGGGGTCTCCAACCTTTCTTCATCTGAGAGCTACTTTGAAAAAATTAAAATGGCCAAGAGCTACTTGCATCACATCGTACATGATGTTTTAAAAGGTGCTAAATCTCTAAGCGGTTGACCAATCACAACAGAGCTAACCAATCAGTGCAGATTGGGCTCTGGTTTCAGACAGAGGGTGAAAAGAGGTGCTGCAGCACAGGCAGTATGAGAAAAATAAAGAGCTTTTTGAACATTAAAGCATGGAGACACGTCACAGACACAAACTTCAAATATGAACTTAATTTGACTATGAGAATAATAGTATAGTATGAGGATAAAGTTAAAGACTAAACATGTCTTGATGTAGAGGCCTAGCCTTCAGCCATGTGTCATGACTTTAAGGATGAAAATGTCAGTAAATACCTGAACAACTATTGGACACTTTGCCATGAAATGTGGTACTGATTTTTATCCGATGAATCATTATGACTTTGTTGATTCTCTTATATCTCCTGTATTGCCTCCAGAGAGTCAAATGTTAAAGTTATCCTGTAAAGTATCTCAATATCTACAACATAGATTGGTAGAGACATTAAAAGTTGCCTGATTATAGTTGCTATAGTTGAGGACACAGATGATATTCTACTAAAGAGGGGAAGGATGAGGATGATGATACTGGTAAAGAAGTAATCCCACTAAGTAGTACCAGAAGGGTCCACTTGAAAAGCCCCACAAATGAATTGTACCAAATTACATTGACAAAAATCTCTATGAGACAAAGAAAATCCAGGACTTCATGTTTTGGTCCAATGTTTGTCATGACAACAGTGACGCAAGCGATTCAGTACACAGCTGCTGACGTCAGGTATGCCAGTAGCAGTCCAAGACATGAGGGTCGAGTACCCTCGATGAAATGAGCTGGCATTAAATCATCCCTTGTACTTGAGGACAAAAAACAAACTCTAAAAACCTCACCAACCTTGAAGTGTTACCAGTATCAATTTAAACGTTTTTGAAAGAGGATATCATGTTCTAGTTTGAAGTTCTTGATATGGATGCAAAATAAATCAGCCTTCAGGTAGAAGGTCAGAACGCCAGACCCTCAGCACTTAAAAAGGCTGTAAAGCACACTCTGCTGAGCCTCAGTGCAGACAAACACACTTACTGTACACTGTGTGTGCACAAGGAGGGCTGGATGACGAACGTGTGTGTGAGACTTGTTTGTGTGTCTGAGGGGAGAGGAGGGGGTTGTACGTAGGCAACCGTAAAAAACCTTCAAGGAGAGTTATTATTCTTGAAACATATTTTTATTTAAACTTTTAAACTTCAAAAAAAGCAACAAATGACAGCGCAGGGCAAAGAAAAGGGAAAGAAGAGAAGGGCATTGGTAAGGAAAAAAGAACAAAGGAAAGAAAGAAAGAAAGAAAGAAAGAAAAAGAGAAAGAAACAAAGAAACAAAGAAACAAAGAAAGCCATGCCAATACAATAATCATCAGTATTTGAACACGTCTCAGCCTACTCAAGTCTCCTCTGCACAGAGGAAGTACATCAAAATAAAAGTCTTCCGTCTACATATCAAAGTAGAGATTTAATTTCAAAGTAAAAGTTTTGCATGGCTTTTCTCCCGGCTTGATGCTGCATCAGGACACAATCGGAGTCCCAATGCCTTCAACAGTTCTTCTCAAACACTGTCTCCATCAGCTGGTCTCCCTGGGAGTGTGTGAGTGTGTGTGTGTCGCCACAGCGAGAAAAAGCATCAGTCCCAGAGGTCTCCGTGTGAGATGTTTCTCATATGTTGTGATTGTCAGATCCTCATATTCTTCTGATGATATCCACCGTGCATCGAACACACAAACATACATACATCCATCATAATTTACCCCCCTTATCCCGAGCCACACAGTGGCACAGCAATACAAACCATCAAAATACAACAACAAATCGCAGCCGTTATATCTATAATGGCTTATCATTAGTTATTATTATAATAATATATTTAATACACAGTCAGGCACATTTACAATGGCAATAGATAGAGCATAAAGGGTCAACTTAAGGTCCTTAAGGCCTTACAGCATCCACTAGCGTTCTCCCTTTCGATAGCAACTAAAGTGTGTGTGTGTGTGTGTGTGTGTGTGTGTGTGTGTATGTGTGTACAGTAAATGTCTGTGAAGGAGGTATATGGCAGTGAATTTGAAGCCATTGGGGACAAAAGCTGTCCCTTTCCTAATTAAAGAGTTATACTAGCGTGCACACACACTCTGACCCTGGGAACCACATCCAATGGCAACAACTTTGACGTATTAACAGCCCGAAACTGAGAGCTACACATCACACTCTCCTAGAACACACCCCTGTATCATGATTTCTGAGCACACACACATTGCTAGCTATTACAGTAAGGGCAGTGTTCACATGCAGCTGTCTCTGGGAGTGATGGAGATAAAGGGTCGTTTTATTCAAATTAAAAAGCTACATTTAACTAAGTATATCTATGTATGTGAACAGTTCTGATTTTATTGAATTGTAATGTATCCATCTCTGAGATTTCTGCAAATACAATAACAATTTAAAAATTATGCTGTTGCAAAAAGCCTAGACAAATTAAGTAGCTTAAATATAACTAAATTCCCCTTATTTGCACTGTAATATGGTTGAGGTGAAATCGCAAAGATTCCTAACACTTTTTCAAATCAAACCAAAACTATCTGCAAGCTAGATAATACCTAAGGTGTGAGAATAGCCATTATTTGGGGGATGTGTCCCTTTAAAAAGGCAGTGGTGTGTACAAAAAGTTTCATTATCAAACGTTTCATGACAAAGAGATGTTTAAGCGGAACAAATAAAAATGTTGGCATCAATTTAAGAAACAGATCAAAGCAATAACCAGGTACTGTACATAATCAACAAGGAAGGGAGAAAAACACTCTGTGCTGAATAATTGCATGAGACTGACAGGAACAGCTCACATTTCCTATGCTATTGCATTATTGCAAATGTTACAGGTGGAAATGTGTGGGAAACTCTACCAGAGAGTTCGATATGTTTGTCAACACGCATCATTGTATGTGCATATGTCTCACTGTGGCCTGACTGTGGTCAGACACTTTTTTTCTAGGGTTTGAAAATAATTGCAAAGGGAGTCCAGAAGTGGAGCGCTGATAGTGCTGCACTAATAATAGAGCAGCTCAGGCTGTGCAGTAAACTGAACCCCCTCTTGGAAAAGTTGGCCAGCCATTATGCACCGAGTGACTGTGATGTCCTGCAGTGACACAGACTGGCCACAGAGAGGTGCTGTTACAATCAGCAATACTGTTACATGATTCCTCCCTGAAGGGACTGGAGGTTTAACAACTTCCATTAACAAGGAACACAGTGACATGCTGTGCAGGCAGCAGGTTTCTGATGGCAGTGTCTGTCTGGATGTGTCACCATTGAGCAGATGACTGCTCTTTTTCAGTTCCTATCACTATAAATGTCCATTTCTGTCTCCATATTTTTCCAACTAGGACACTGTTTGTGTAACTCTAGGTCTCTGTCTGTCTACCTTCAGATGATTGTCTTTTGGCAGGATTGTCTGTATAAAAATTCACATTTACATTATAAGTACACAGAGATTATTTGTCATGATTACTTTAAGAGCTTATAGTACATTTCTCCCCACCATCTTTCGCTTTGTTCTCTCGGACGGATCAAAGAGCACGAGGCAGTGAAACAGTTCTCTGTATAAATACAGATGTGATATTGCACCAGACACAGAACAGTACTGGTTTACGGTCACACTCAAACACACGAAAAACGATGAGTCCGCTCTGAGGAGGCTCCAGAGTCATCGAGAGACAGATGTTTCTCTCTGTCTTTAGGTCCATGCATCTTTTGGTGCTCCATTCTGAAGGGACCTTCAATCAATTTTTTTCCAGGAAAAATACCCAGGAATCCAGGGAAGAGTTTTATGCTGACAGGTCTGAAATGACCAGTTTTTCCATTTTATTCCCAATCTCTCCTGAGACTTGAAGCTCCTCGGACTCATAGTCATCATCAAAAGACCTGAAAACACAACACACATAGCAAAACTGGTTAAATTGAATTATAGTTTAACTGTCCTGACAAACAAACTCATCTTCAGATACCAGAATATCAAAATATTGTATTGTGTATTTCAATACTTGGAGATGCACATAAGCATGTATAATAATAATACATTACATTTATAAAGCGCTTTTCCTGGTGCTCAAAGCGCTTACAAGCAAGTGAAACAAAATAACAACAAAAGTAAAAAGTGCTAAGCTAGGTGGAATAAGGGCGAGGGGTTAGTGGATTAGGAGTTGAAGGCAAGATAGAAAAGGTGAGTTGTATGTGTGTGTGTGTGTGTGTGTGGCCTAGCATTACTATCCTTGTGGGGACCTAAATCTGTTTACACAATCACGTGTGGGGACTGGCTTCCCTTATGGGGACAAAATGGAGGTCCCCATAAGGGGAATCATTAATTTTAGGGTGAAGACTTGGTTAAGGTTAGGATAAGTCTCCAGGAAATGCATGTAAGTCAATGTAATGTCCCCTGAAGTAATGTAAACATGGTATGTTTGTGTGTGTGTGTGTGTGTGTGTGTGTGTGTGTGTGTGTGTGTGTGTGTGTGTGTGTGTGTGTCGTACCCTTCATGAAGCTGCTCGTTTGCATTCTCCTCTGCCACCAGGATCTCATACTCCTCTGAGGCATATTTATCCCAATCCGATGGCTCTGGACCTTCACTATCAATGTCCTGAAACAACACATACACAGCAACTATCAGGATTTTACAGGAAAGAGAGGAGTTCATCGTTTATTTTTACAAGACATGATAAGACACAAGAAAAAGCACAAAAAGAGTAGTTGGAATGGAGATATAATGGGAGTAAATCAGTCAAAGCAGTCTATTATATTAAAAAAATTATACAAAATTATTAAAAAAACGATTTTCTCTTTTGCAGGAAGGAAATCAAAATCCTGTATTCCCCTTCAAATTGATAGCTCCTGCAATTTGGCTGTATATGACACATACAGATGCAGATTCTCACCTTTTGCACAGCAAATGGGTCTCTCTGTTCGTGGTCCAGGTATTTCTCCAGGTTGAAGAAGGTGTCGAAGAATATGTGGGCCATCCGACAGCGCTTCAAGTCACCAAGGGTTATCTTACCTGGAGAAAACAACAGATACACAAACAGACGTGCAGTAGGTGTGAAGTTTGGAAAGCAAGGGTGAGAAGCAAGACGCCACTTTCTTAAAAAGAGTGAGTGTTGACGCTAACCTGAACTCTCAGGTTTGACCAGGTCGAGCATCTGGCACAGCAAATCCTGGAAGGGCAGCGGTTCGATGCCCATCCTCTCCATCCTCTCACACTGTTCCTCATAGAAATACTCCAACTCAAACATGGACAGAATACCATCGCCATCCACATCCATGCAGCGGTACCAGTACTCTATACTGGAGGGAGAAACAACAAACGCACAATGAATTACACACCACAGTCACAGACAAAACTAAAAAGGTGGAAAAGTGCACTTTCAAAAAAAGTGACATCTGGCTGGGATTCTAAATGTTTATTAGACACACGCAGGGAGAATAAATGCTCTGACAGATGCTAAATCACGCAGGACCGAACGATTGTAAATCACCTGGTGGGATTTTTCTTGTCTTCTTCCGACATGAGGAACCAGACGAACTCGGCGTAGCTCATCCTGCCTTCCCTCTGCACAGCGTTACCCCTGGAAACAACAGAGACACATTCAATACTGCCATCATGGTGAAGTAATCAGCTCCACTGTGTTTGTTCATGTCTGTGTTTCCACTTACCGAGTAACTGCCCCCGAAAACAATCTTTCAATGATTCTGTTTGAGGATGCTGTCACAGGAGAGAATGAGAAAAGTCAGCAAATGTAATTTTGTTCAAAGACCCAGAAACAAATGGAAACTGTTGTTAAACATAGAGCATACAGTTCAACCATTTGCTTAAGTACTGAGTAAGTTAATTTAAATTTGGCTAAGTGGTCATTTAACGTAGTGTAATGCATTTCACATCAGAGAGCGTTGAGTCTGAGACAAAGAGCTGTCGTTTTTACATTAGCTAGTCAGAGCTGAACAAGTGGAAGATAAGCAAGGGAATGTCCAAAACAGTCTCTTTCTGATTATTTACTGGCCAAAATGTTTTTATATAGCCATAACATAAATAACAAATATGCCTCTTTATAATCTATACATCCTATACATATCTATTTTGATTTTAAGGCCTGGATTCTTTCTTGATATAGTTTAAACATTTGTAGATGTGTATGGTCTGGATGTGTTCCAGTCGGGACTCTTTGAGTGGTCCTTACTGTGTTCATTGTATCTGGCCAGGTCTTTGGGGTCGATGTAGAGGTCATGGTCAGTGTCCAGCTCCCAGAACTTGCAGTAGATAACGTAGAAGTGTTCGTAGGAGAAGTAGTCTGTGATCTGGTTGATGTCGTCCTCCTCCTCCAGCAGGGCCAAGGTCTGCAGGAAGTTACTCCTGCGCAGCTCCATCATGGTCATACGACCCGTCCACGAACGGTTCACCACGTAGAATATCCGCTGGATCACCTGGGATAACAGAGTGTCAAAAGAGGCTATGATTAGCAGAGGATAAAGATATCAGTTTGATAGAATAGCACCAAAAGACACAAAATCAAACCATGTACCAAATATAGCATTATATATAGTCATAGATATTTGCCTCGACTGTTTCCATGACTGCTTTTGTCCTAAAAGGTTAGGCAAGGCAAGTTTATTTATATAGCACCTTTCAAAACAAGGTAATTCAAAGTGCCTTACAAAACTGAAAGACATTAAGAGCATTAAGAAATAGTGCAGCGGAAACAGATTATAAAATGGCATTAAAAAGCAAAGATAATAAAAACATTAGTCGAGCAGAAATGAAACACAAGATTAAAGCACATGAACACTTCTTACATAATAAATAAGAATAGAAATCAAGAGAAAATAAAAACACACGCCAAAACAGTTTTACATTTTCAGTCAAAATATAAAGCTTAAGATATTTGAATAGCTGAGAGAGTGGAGAGACTGCGAAATGTGTTTTAGTTTTGGCTAATGGGGGTCTAAAAATGGATCGAGAACGAAAGGTCTGACTCTGACCCGGAGCTGTCAGGCTGGACAGACTCTATGAAAATACTCGAAACTCACATGGGATCTTTCCAGGCCCCGTCACCCATCTTTCCATGAGGAAGACCTACCCACAATTCAATCTACAACTGATATTCTTGTCCTCATTCACAATACGAGTCAGACAGGTCTTTAGCATACCATGGGAACGAGGGGGGCCGTGCTCTCTGTCCGGAAACACAACACTTAGGCTTAGTAAAGAGCAGATTAACACCCATTTCCTGGTACATGGACTGGCCCCCCAGGGCGACTAATGTGTCATCAGAGATGGCAAAAGTACACACATCCTTTACTCAAGTAGAAGTACAGATACTCGTGTTTAAAAATATTCTGGTAAAAGTAGAAGTACTGACTAAACTTCTTTACTCAAGTAAAATTAAAGAAGTATGGGCTTGGAAATGTACTTAAGTAAAAAGTACCCATAACTACCATCTGTTTTAAAGAGTACCTGACCTCCCTTTATATTAATAGAACAATAATGTCATTGTTAGCTAATGAATGTTTCCATGCTGAACAACGGCAACATGACAACGTTTTCATTGGTCCCTCTTCTTTAGAGAAGACCAGGAAATGATGGATACACGGATCGTGTTCAAATCAATAGGCACGCAATGACTCTAAATAATAATGATCACGCCACCAAACACACATTCAAACTAAAGTAACCAGCCTGTTTGGAAAATGTAAGTAGTGGAGTAAAATACTGATACCAGAAAAATGTACTTAAGTACAGTAACGAAGTATTTGTACTCCACTACTTCCCACCTCTGTGTGTCATACAGTAGCCAGTCAGCTGGCCTAAACTGAAGGAAGTGTCTTAATATGGGCATGTGGAGGGTCGGGGCCGTTTGGGGGGGGGGGGGCTTCAGTGTTTCCGTGACGCCTTCTTGCATCAGAGCACAGATCCTCTGCATCTCTGCACTTATACTCAGCAAGCCATTTTCTTCTAAAGCACGTTTTTTTTCTGCTGTACTGACTGACACACACACACACACACACACACACACACACACACACACACACACACACACACACACACACACACACACACACACACACACACACACACACACACACACACACACACACACACACACACACACACACACACACACACACACACACACACACACACACACACACACACACACACACACGATAGGAGCACTAAATTCTGAGATGTCACAGATATTTGATACTGATGGTTTTCATTCGATGCTTTGCAGAGTGCAGCGGTGGTTTTATCTTTTTTTTGACGGTACGATCCATCATGTTTTATATCTTCATGGAATGTTTAATATGAAACATCTGTAAAATAAGTTATTTATAGAGCAGCTAGTAACTTAAGCGGTCACACATGTTGAATGGATTCAAAAGGTATATTTTAAAAGTTTAAAGGACAGAAGTAGAATTAAATGGAAATAATAAATTAGAAGTACATTAAAACGGTCAATTTTTTTGTTGAATTTGTTAATTTGCTAATGTAATTATATTTTTGGTCTGTACTTTAAACTGATTTCTAGTAACTGCACACTTTTTATTTTATTTATTTTGTAGCATTATGTTGTAATCTGCCATATGTCTAATGTTGGGGAATGTTCGGTTGTGTTTGTGTAATGTGATAAATGTAAAAAATACATGTTTAAAAAAAAAAAAAAAAAAAAAAACTGTCCATTTGAAATGAATAATACACGAATAATCAAAATAAAGATGTTGCTCGATAATAGCCAACACAGCGGACTGATACAATGTTCATGTTAATAGTCCTATTGTCAGATTGAAATACACAAAAGTCATAAAATGAAACAAAAGTGTATCTGATGTTTTCATGCCATTTACCGTTGTTATGTAGCGGGAATGGAATTCAGGCGCATCTTTCAGGAAGGTGAGTCCAGGATGCGTGTCCACTATGTCCTAATGAGACAGACAGGAAACAAAACTTCATTTATACGACTTGATGGTAAATACAGAAGACGGCACGGAGAGAGTGTAATGTCTGTCTTGCGTGTACAATTCTTAGGCTTACTTTATATGTCTTGTATTTAGTATATCCATATCTTTGTCGTTTTATTTAAGTATGTCATTTATTTCCTTTTTATATATCCTTATAAGATAATGCTCTTCAAATCTCAAAATACAATCCTTTGTCTTGTACTGTATATCATCCTCTTTATTTCTGCAAATGCATGAATGTGGTTTTGTGGTTCTTTCATGTAAAGACAGAAGAGCTTTGATACAACCTGACAGAGAGGGCAAAAGTACACACACCCTTTACTCAAGTAGAAGTACAGATACTCCTGTTTGAAAATACTCTGGTAAAAGTAGAAGTACTGACTAAACTACTTTACTCAAGTAAAAGTAAAGAAGTATGGCCTTTGAAATGTACTTAAGTAAAAAGTACCCATAACTACCAGCTGTTTTAAAGAGTACCTGACCTCCCTTTATATTAATAGAACAATAATGTCATTGTTAGCTAATGAATGTTTCCATGCTGAACAACGGCAACATGACAACGTTTTCATTGGTCCCTCTTCTTTAGAGAAGACCAGGAAATGATGGATACACGGATCGTGTTCAAATCAATAGGCACGCAATGACTCTAAATAATAATGATCACGCCACCAAACACACATTCAAACTAAAGGAACCAGCCTGTTTGGAAAATGTAAGAAGTAGAAAGTACAGGTATCTGTGTTCAAAATGTAAGAAGTCAAAGTAAAAAGTCGTGGAGTAAAGTACTGATACTAGAAAAATGTACTTAAGTACAGTAACGAAGTATTTGTACTCCACTACTTCCCACCTCTGCAACCTGAAACAACGATTGATTGATGTTGATTAAACTGTACCTGCATCAGAGGGATGAAGTCCTCCTGCTCCAGGTAGTTACAGCTGGGTTTGGCTAGCAGCGAGATAAACTTTGACGCATCGTCGTGGCAACTGTGCAACAACCTGCAGGAGAGGACAGTTTTGGACGGTTAAAATGGACTGATAAGACTTAGGATTTGTAGGACTTGATGAACTTGAGGTCTCTCTTACTTCCTCCAGGTTGCAACGAAGGAGTGAACAGAGACGAAGCCCGTCCTCTCACCGCCTGCTGTGTAGAACATGGGGCCCTTCCAGTAGAGTGGACACCCGCATGCCTGAACAGAAAGACAATACAACCATTAACTTACCCCGAAAGACAATCGCATGTTGTTCTAACCACAGAGTTTGTTTTTTTAAGTTGGTGATAAGACTGCTTAGGAGAGAGTGCATTAAGAAACAGCGCTGCATCAACCAGACAATGTGTGGGCAGCGATATCTGAATAACATTTATTTTCTCCATGGAATAAATCTGTGTCGTAGGAAGATCAAAACATGAATTACCGACAAGAAATATTGATGCTGATCTTTTCATATTTCGGAAAAAACATCAAAACGCAGTGTTTTCTTTCCAAAATCAAAGATCACACTGCTTAGAAACATCACTGCTTAATCAACCAGACAATGTGTGGGCAGTGATATCTGAACAATATGTTTCCATGGAATAAATGTGTCTGGTAGCAAGATGTTAATCTTACATATGACTGCCAAGAAATATTGATGCTGTTCTTTTCATATTTCTGATGCTTCTTACTTCAGAGCAGGTTCATAAGGATGATAACATTTAGTCTTTATTATTTACCTAGCTTCATATTGTTTTATTTATTTTATAGGTCTTCATCTTTTTCTTTCTGTTGTACCTATATGTTCACTTTGTTTTATGGAGTTTTATATTTTATATTGTTGCATCGACTCAGTCATCTTGTGTCTTATCTGTCAGAGAGAAAACATTATTTATTTAATTTAATTGTATTATCATACATTTGACCTCCTTATGTCTATTAACCTGATAACATTTTATATTTTGCTGCATGTACCTTTTAAAGTTCTTAACAAATGATCTGAGGGGAATGTCTAGTTTATTTTTAACTTGTGATGTGTCCTTTTGTAAAGCACTTTGAGCTGCATGTGTTGTATGAAAAGTGCTATATAAATAAAGCTTTATTATTATTATTAAAACAGGAGTAAAGACTATTTCTGGGATTTTCTGGGATTATTATGAACATTGCACTGTCTGCTGTTGAACTGCTGACCTTTGTGATCTTGCCCATCTCATATATGTCCGCCTTCTCCTCCTCGAACTCCGTGTAGGCCGCCTCGATGGCAGCGATGGCGGCGTCGTGGCCGGGGGCCGGACCCATGGCAGGGAGCCCCCGGGGGTAGTAGAACCTGGGAATGTTGATGGCAGGGGGCGGCGGGGGGGTGACGATCACCGGAGCCAGGGGGGGGCTGGGTGAGCGCGGGGGGGGGGTCGGTGTGGTCGGGGCCAGGGTCGGAGCCGGTGGAGGTGTGCCTGGCTTCTTCTCCGGTTTGGCCTGGACCTGAAAAGAGAGAGAAGGGACATCATGTTTGTACTGTTCAACTGTTTTCCACTGTTTTCCACTGTTTCCCACTGTTTGTACTGTTTTCCACTGTTTCCACTGTTTTCACTGTTTTCCACTGTTTTCACTGTTTTCACTGTTTTCCACTCTACATTTTACATTCTACATTCATATTCTATTTAATATTGAATAATCCATTCTTGCACAATAATATCCGGCATTATATTTGTTACTGGAAATGTATATTTCCACATCTATATTTTCCACATGTATATATATTTTTTATTTTATATTCCTTAACTTTTAACATTTTTAATGCTATTTTATTTCTACTTCTGAAATATTTTGGACTGTTTATTTCTTGTGTCTTAATTTCTCTTATGGGCATTGCCTTGTGTTTTTTTTATGCTGCTGCAACGCAAACATTTCCCAAATTGGCATCATTAAATTATCTATCTATCTATCTATCCATCCATCCATCCATCCATCCATCTATCTATCTATCTATCTATCTATCTATCTATCTATCATCTATCTATCCATCTATCTATCTAACTCATATCTGCAACTCTTTTTAATCTGTAACAAGAACAGAGTTGATTTGAATATTTTTTTAATATAGTTTGTGAACCAAATCTTAAAGGAAAGCTAAAAATAAACTAATGCAACATCTTCCATAGACAGCATGCTAATGACTGAAACACCTACAGGTGAGGTACAGAGTGATTGATGGGACTTATTGTTTCTGAGCTATACTTTGCACATTTAATTTAAAATATCGACTCTAGAGTGAAATCGCTGCCTGATTTTGACTTGGTCCAAACATTTTTAGAAATCAAAATTCCTTTTAATGTACAACTATATACAGTGTACAACTTAACTTTACGAGGATCAAGGGATGTGGTGGGAAATCCCAGTGAGTCATAAATAAAGTACAAACAACAAGAGACTTGTTTTATAGTCAGCACTTTTTAAATTGATGTCATAAAATCTCCAGATGGCACGAGACTGTTGCAGTGAAAACTATGTTGGGTTTAACTTAATATATTCTACTCTGTTAAATCTTAAGTGACTAAAAAGGTTAAATAAACACTTGGCCCTTTTAGCTTAAACACCAAATGAATTACAAAAAGGAGGAGATGACAGCAGTATGGGGAAATTGTTTATTTTGTCTCAGATTGGGAAGAACTATGTGTAAATCGCTCCAAAATATCAAATTTAAGAAAATAGCTTTAGTGAGTTACTGCCAGCCATCTTGATTTGAAACCTAACACAAGACTCACTTCATGAAACAAAATATGGTGACTGTCTTCAGAAGAATAATTTGAACACCAAGATATTTCCCAAAAATCTAAAAACAAGACAAATGTATCTTATTTGCAATGATAAAGAGATATCCAATTCAAGACTATTGCTGCGGTTCAAAGATGATAACATAAAAAAGGTAGAAATGGAAAGACCTGAAAGCAGTATTTAATAGCACTGTTTTAATCAGAACTATTCAGTGAGATGGAGCAGGAGCTCCCTGATGCCTGGTGTGTGACTTCCTGAGGGCCGCCATACTGTGTGTGTGAGATTGAGAGTGAGAGTGAGAGTGTGTGTGTGTGTGTGTGTGTGTGTGTGTGTGTGTGTGTGTGTGTGTGTGTGTGTGTGTGTGTGTGTGTGTGTGTGTGTGTGTGTGTGTGTGTGTGTGTGTGTGTGTGTGTGCAGGACAGCTGTATCGGTCCTCCCCCCCCACCCGTATGCAAAGAGTTCATTCTATCACTCTATTCCTGCACCATCTGCCCTATTAATATCCTGCTGGTATCTGCCTCAGAATAGTCTGTCGTCCCTGGCATGTCATTCTGTTTGTATGAAAGCAACAAGAAGAATCTACTGTAAGCTTTGAGTGTATAATTTACAAACAAGTGTATGTGAAAGAGAGACACAAAGAAGAAAAGAGAGATATCAATTAAAAGATTAGTAGAAGGATTTGAGGATATTGTTGTGCGACTTCATATTTCTCATGAGTTTGCATTATGGGTGCACGTCCAGTGCCGCACCTGTCCATCCTGCTCGATGCACCGACTGACCTGTTGCTGCTGGAAGGACTTTAGTCTCTTCTTGAAGCGAGAGGGGAGGACAAAGTCACACCCCTTGGCCAGAAAGGCCAGCTCCCCTCTCAGATCAGGGTCTCCACGTAACGACGCCTCCTTGATCATCATGGTGGGGGACGAGACGCGTAACCCCCCACCAGGCACGGCCACCGGGGCGGCTACTGACACGCCGACTACAAACGGACCAGCTTGTCCAGCAACTTAAACAACCGTTGAGTAGAAACCGAGGGGACCTTTTGGAAAATAAGTTCCACTTAACAGCTCAGTTATCCACTAACCAAAAAAGAAAAATGGACAAACACCTCAGGACAGCATGTGTGTGATTTCACGCTCTTTGACAATCACTCACAAAATGTTTCTCCTCCACTCGCATGTACAGGCTCCCAAAGCTGTGTCCTGTAACGCAGTAATCCAGCAGTGTTTCTGTGCAAAGAGATGTTCCTTAAGACTCCTGTGCTGCTGTGAAGGCCGGGAGGCAGGACCATGGTACTGGGCTGTTTTATGACCAAACCTCAGCCCCAAACAGCAGCTTCTCTCTGGGGTAGAAAGCCTGTGATGTCCCCCCCTGTCAGCTCAGGATGGATGTATTTGGTGTAGCCTCACTGGTGCCTGCCGCTCCAAGCTGGGCTCTGACAGACTGCACTGAGAAACATGAGCCATGCCGGGGTCTGGCAACACACACACACACACAGTGCACCGGCTGTCCTGAGCACCAGGGGGGGGGGGGCAGGGGGGGGGCAGCCATGTTGCATATCTGTGTGTAGCGTTTTGCAGGATCTGAGCCCTCCTCATACTCTGCCTTTACTAAAGTTAGCCAGTGGGAAGTGACAACTCAAAGTGAGGGATCCCAATAATTTTACTGCCGACAGGAAGCTGTTTCAGCGCGAGAGGGATGGACAAGTGAGCTGAATTATTTTCATAGAGGTCATTTAGGATGGAGTGGTGTATCAGCAGGCAAGCACCTGTTGTAATATCTGTTGACATACAGTAATGCCTAAGCAAGGGCTTGCTTAGAAACTTAGAGCCGCATTCCCTTTTGCTAAAACATTATAATCTCTATGAGAGCTGATAAAAATAATAATGACTGTTACTCATATTTAAATAAGCTATGAGTTGATAAAGTGTCAGAAAATTGGTAAAACATGCTCATCCAAACATGTAATAAGCAATTATTTTCCATTCATTTTGATTTGACAGTTACCTTCTTGATCAATTATTTAATTGTAGGTCTTTAAAATGTCAGAAGCAGGATGATGACCTAATTTAAGTAATTCATTAATGACACCTGCGAAAATACTTTAATTTTAGATTCCTTTCTAATGCTTTTGGTACGTAGTTGTGATCAAATTCTTACACCCTTTGGAAATAGCATATATGATACTAGATAATAGTAAATAAAAGTAGGTTGCAGAGGCTGCCCTTTCACCCAGCTCTGCTGCCAGATCAGACCTCTTCAGTGCCAAGAAACACCAAACTGAAGCCTGACAGCGCCTCAGCACAGGCGTAACCCATTTGAAACCTCGAAGACGGGTCCCTCTAAGACTAAGACAATACACCAAATGTTTGCCATATCACTGCTTACACATACTGTACCATGGACTGTACATCAATGCTTGCTGCTAACTGTAAAAGACAAGGAAGAGGTCACTTTCTCAGCATCTGCTTGTGCAGTAAACACAGATTCACAGCATCGCAGATGGAGAGTCAAGTGCCCTCTAGTGCTATGATGGTCTCTATATATAAAGTAACAGAAGGATATATTTAAGCAGAAATATACATTTCTACATTACATTACATATACTTTTTCAGAAACAGACTTTCAAACAATCTGGGGTCATGAAGTCGACAACCGTTCCAAAAACCTAAATGATGTGCATTTCCCACAACAGGAACACTTAAATGTCGGTACACTGCATTTGTCTACGTCCTGAATATTTTCTTGTGATTTCTTTCCGTTACTATGCTTCTATTCCTGTTTTCGTATTATATTTGGATGTTGTTTAATCCACGGGATGCCTTGTTCCTGCTGCCCTTGTGACCCATATTTCACTATGTGTTTCATTCCTTTGTAAGCTGTTAACGTCTCTGCATCATTGTCAACATGTTGTGTTGATAACAAATGAGCAACAGCTCTTCTCATGCTAGATACTTAGGATTTATCCATGTGTGCGTCTGACTTTCAGATAAATAAGTGAGTCACCTTGGGTTTTTAGGGTAACTCCTCTCAGCTCCCTGTAAGCCCTACTGAATTCTTTGGAACAACTGGACTCTGTACTGAAGCCAAGGTCACATACCGATCACACACACACACACACACACACACACACACACACACACACACACACACACACACACACACACACACACACACACACACACACACCACACACACACACACACACACACACCACACACACACACACACACACACACACACACACACACACACACACACACACACACACACACACACACACACACACACACACGCCACTTCTCACCTCCGTGCTGCTGGAAGAAACATTATACAATCACTATCTCATGTCTATCGACAACATCTATGGACTGCCATCTCACTAGGCTTTCAGGTCATGTTGAATCTCTCACCCCTCTCTCCCATTCTCTCTCTCTCACTCTCCCTTTCTCTGCTGCTCGGTCTGATCACTGAGAGTTCCCACCACTTCCTCTCAACTGTAGCGATGCACTTGTGGTACCATAAATCTCTATATAAAGAGATACGTGTGTGCATGTAAGTGTGTGTGTGTGTGTGTGTGTGTGTGTGTGTGTGTGTGTGTGTGTGTGTGTGTGTGTGTGTGTGTGTGTGTACCATAGGGCAGCTGTGTGCTCTTTTCCTCTCTGACTGACAGTCGGTGTAACTCTGTCTCTCAAAAAAAAGGATCTGCTTGGTCCTAAAACCAGCCTCTGATTTAATCTTTAAGTGTTAAACTTCACGCATTCTTTTAAAAACATGTCACTGTCACAACAACTAAATAACACATTAATTACTTAACCCAGGACTGTGCGGATGGTATGAAAACAAACGCTCTAAAAGATTATTCGAAGTTTCACTACAGTTTGTTGGGCAGTGGCTGCAGTCTGCTCAGGTCACATGGATGCAACTCTTGGGACAAACTGTTCCAAACGGGAGGGACACATAAGGTCAGAAGTGATGTGTGGGTGAGACCAGTGTCCACCCAGATGAGCTACCAATAGCATTACCAAAAGACAGACATAGTTAGTGACTAGCTGGTGAAATTAGTGAGGCGTTAAGCAGTTTAAGAGCCAGTTATTTCCCTTAGGAGTTGGAGGAGACCAAAACAAAGCTAAAAGAAGAGCAAACATTTGCCTTGAATTGATCAGAATCTCTAGTGACACAACAAGTGTTTCCCATGCATTGATTTATTTGTGGCGGGCCGCCACAAATAAATATCGTCCGCCACAAATGGTTCTCTAATGGATAGTGAGGTGGGCTGATGATCGGAAGGTTGCGAGTTCAAATCCCGCCTGGAACTTCACTACTAGTGTGCCCTTGAGTAAGGCACTTAGCCCTCAGTTACTCCAGGGAGAATGTCCCTGTAATTGGTCATTGTAAGTCGCTTTGGAATGAGGCGTCTGCTAAATGCCTAAATTGTAAATTGTAAAGGATATTTTTGGGAGAATAAACCCCACAGATCCTCAACTCCGGGGTGTCTCACTCATTAACAACGCAGCACAGAGCAACAAGAACGTTGTCTACAGTAGCCATGAACTCGCATGTATTTTCTTATTTGAGGGGGGGGGGGGTGGATGCGTGGGCCACCCGAATAGGTTAAGGGTCCTTTGGCTTTTCTTGCCGAGAATACAATCAAATTCTGTGGGAAACACTGAATACCCCTCAATTAGTATAGTTTTATAGACACTTTTTGGTTAAAAACCAATGAATCCAAAGTTTAGAAATACACTTAAATATGCAAAAAGTTACCTGTTTGGACCCGTTAAGCTTTAAGATCAATACAAGCACCAAGGCTAAATAAGAATTACATCTAAACTGCTATTATTTGATACTGTTAAAAGTCTGTATTTTTCAATGAAAGATCCATTCAGAAACAGCAATGCCTCAAAATTCGAACTGTTCAATTATGTTTAATAAGATATATATTTGTTGTACTTATATTATGATGAGGTACTGAAGCATTTTTTATTCTTTTATCCTCTTAACCTTTTTTTTATATTACCATATTTTATTCAATATGCTCATTAGATAACTTTTTATTTTATTTGGTTTATTATTTTCTCCTTATAGCATTGTGAAGCACCTTGAGATTACGTTGTTTTTAAAGTGTGCTATATAAAGGAAGTATTATTATTATTATGAAGCAGCATGTTGATGGTGAATGATTTTGATAATCATAGTTCCTATATTTCAAGTAGCAAATTGAGCACTGTATATAAAAATGCATGTATTGCTTTAAGATGCTGGGTTAGCAAGAGTAGAGCCAGGCAGAGATGGTAAGGGGAATGTGAAAGAGAGGGCAGAAAGGACTGATGGATGTTGAAGGGGTGTTAGGGTGTGTAGGCAACAGGTGTGTACGAGTGTGTGTTGAGTGTTACGTCACACAGAACTAATCCAACCCCAGTGCTACAGGAACAGGTGAGTCAGCAGCCTTCACGCCATTGATCAAATACATGCGTGATGGTCGGAGCGGAAGGACCGAAGCAAAGGATCGGTTGTCAAGCGGCAACTGTTAAAAACCCACTGAAGTGGACACATGGCCCTAATAGGGTTTTTAGAAGGACATAAGCATTGATCATTTATGTGTGGGTGTGCAAGTTTTCACTGAACTGGATCCGCTTTCTCCATTCTTTTGAGACAAGTTGAATAGTGAGAACAACTTCCTAAACACACACAAACACACACACACACACACACACACACTCAGTGAAAGTGGCTGTCTGCTGTGTGTACTGTAAATGTATCTGTGTAAATATAGCAACCGATTTCATGCTTATTTCTGCTTCAGGTACCAGGCAGACTTCACACTTATATCTGTGCACGTGGCAACACACACACACACACACACACACACACACACACACACACACACACAGAGACACACACATTGGGACGGGAAAGACGATTCAAAACACAATTTAGAGTAATAATCAGGAATTTAACTAGACTGATTGATTACTTTAAACCTTATACTTTTACTTATTGTTAAATTATCCAACTTACAAACTTTCACTGACGTAAAGTTATTAGATATACTTAAAGCTGCTTTATAATGACTTTGAAAATGTTTTTGCAAAATGCTAAAAAAAAAATCCTCTAAATATAACAGCGGTTTTGAAACTGTGGAGAAATCAACTAAATGGAGACGTTTTTAACACAGCCGGCAGTTAAAAAAAGGAAATATTTGTATAACTAGCAGTGATACAAACTGCCCACCGGGGGCAAATCAAGTTTAAACTTGAACCTGATATCACTGAGGCAGATCTCCCTCCTTATTTCTGTGATTATACACACACACACTTTAGAAAAGGCCTGCCAAATGCCATCTCCATGGCGATAACCCCTTCCCTGGATTGAGTGGCGGGTGGAATGCTCCCAGGGTTACCGTGCCAACAGCAGGAAACGCAGTTCACATCGCAGCTCCGTTCTTTATTTCCCAGTCTCACTTCCTCTCAAGAAGGATACACACACACACACACACACACACACACACACACACACACACACACACACACACACACACACACACACACACACACACACACACACACACACACACACACACACACACACACACACACACACACACACACACACACACACACACACACACACACACACACACACACACACACACACACACACACACACACACACAAAGTTGCCTTGGGAACATCCTCTCTAAAACTGCGGAGAACCTCCGAGATAGATGAAGTGAATCATTCCCTGTCACGGTCTACCTCACATCCGAATGAGAGGAGGATAACATGGGAACCGTGAGAGAAACAGCTGCTGTAGCTGTCTGAGCGGAGGCAGAGGCTCTCCTGTAATAAAAATGTCACAAGCTCAAGTAGCAAAGCAGCCAAAAGTCCAGTATTGAAAATACTAAAAATGTCACAAAATATCTGGGGATACTCTAAAGTGCTTTTACACCTGTAGTTTGGGAAAAAAGTATATGTTGTTACATTTTAGTTCTGGTCTGGTTCTTGTTCCCACTGGCTTTTTGCAAACAAACCAAGATACTGTCAGGTGACTTGTTAATTTTCCGACAATAACAACATCTGCACATCTAAAGCTATTTAATAATACGTTATGTCGTTATTTCCATATAAAACAGCTATGTATAAAGAATAGGTTTGTTGGGAGTTATTTGACAGATTATTTTTACTTAATGAATTACTACATTTCTGCTCCAGAACTATGATTTGTAATTTTGACACTTTGGTTTTTGTAAGGTTCAAATATTTAATGTGAGCTTTAAATACTACCAAACTTTTTTTTAGTTGTTAACAGCTTTGCCGTTTCCTTTTGCATATTTGGTAACATACAGGCCAACAAAAATATATCTGTGACAACCTGATATCGGCTGAAAATATCATCCTGCAAGGCTCTAACCCACATGCATTCTGCGAGTATGTCATTGCTGCAACTCATTAAAGACATGAATGAAACATGAAGTTTAAGCCAATACAACTTCCTTAACAAGTCTCATGTTATAAAAAGATTCATAGAAATCCATACAAGACTGCCTATTTAAAATACGATATCATCTGGAAAAACTGACGGGAGAATCGCACCCCTCCCCCTCTTGTAAAAAACAGCCTGTCAACAAGTCATCTTTAATAACAACAAACTCCAGGCCTTCCTTGGTCAGCATGGCTTTTCATATGTATACACATAGCTACCAGGGTAGGTTTTGCATTACGTTCCCATGCTATCTTAAGATTCGGAGTAAGTGAGCTAATCCTACATCAGCAATAGAGATGAGCCTCAGCCCGGAGCTGCAGGGAGAGAGCTGTCACCAGAATGAAGTAAGAGACTTCAAACGATTGTGAGCTTTTAATTACAAGTATATCCAATACAATGTCTTTATATAGTCACAGATATTGCATAACTTTACATCTTTGGACAGTAAAGAACACAGAGAACAAACCTGCTTTTTCTTCTTCCTACCTTTTTATTGTGTGTGTTCCTCCCCGATATGTTTCATGCATCAAGAGATCAAATCTAAAAGTAATACAATCTCTGGACTTACATCTCGTGGTTTTATTTGAAAACCAACTCTCCCTGCCTTTCGGACTTACTCAATTACAGCCAATGGCAGATCAGCTCCTATTTCTTATTATTTTCAGATAGAAGAATAAATAATGACAGAAATGTTCGTAGGGAGAAATGTGTCAGCATGTAGAAGTAGCCACTGCACTTTTTGCTGCAGATCTGAAGAATTTACAGCAAATCTTAGCAAATGATCTTCCATCTGATGAAAATTAATTTTATTATTAGCTGCTGACTTTTAATTTTGTACTGTTTTTAACAATTTAATAGATTTAAATTTAGAAATAATCATATCATTTCACTTTATATGTAAAACAAATTATAAATCAGTGCTGTAACAGTATTTTGTACGACTGACGATGATGGTTTTTCAACAAAAAAAACACTGCCAGCAGGAGTTTTGTCATACTGACTGTGTTTGTATTTTCACTCTCTTTAAAACCCAGTTTTGTTTTAAGATCCACACTTGAATACTAAAATGTGTGTTAGACAAGTGTGTTTGCCCCAAACAAACCACCGTAACATAATGTCGCCATGCACCTTGGGCAATATTATCCAAGTAAACTAAATAATTCAGGAATTCAACAAAGAAAAATAGCCTTTAGAATCTATTCTCTCTGACTCATAATAGTAATGTTTCTTGCACCACCCTTTCCTCCCAACAGTCTCATAGTCATAATGTAAAAAAAATGGGGGTAATGTTTCAACACAATACGCCCTAAAACTGAAGAAAACCTCCCAGTTAAAAGCATGGAAAATAACATAAAACATTGAAAAGAATGTTAAAACCTTCCTGGGGAATACAAGTGATTCAGATTTAGATCTTGACACACTAGTGTTAGTTCACAGAGCATCCTGTAGATGGAGCTAGATCCTTTTCATATCAAAAATCAGAGTTGAGGTTGGCCTCCAAGCCCACACTGTGTTCTCTGGAACAGTGAAGGCTGAGGGTCGCTAGAGGGTAGCAGCTTTCTGCGTTTCACCATCTCAAATATGTCCAACACTTACAGGCCTACCAGGTGAGCTGGGACCTGACAGAAGATGCTGCTTTCTGTTCACTCATCCTCTCAGCTCCCTCGTCTCTTCTGGCAATATTCTTGAACCCTTGGCTGATTGAGTGAGAGGTCTGATTAAATGAAAACCATGTGTTTATTATAGATATACAAAGTGGAAAACCATTTCTCCAAATAGCATTCTTATAAAAACAACTAAGTTAAATTCTACAAAAGGTGCAATAACTAAAATAACTAAATAGATTTTTGTGTATGTATGAAATCCCAAAGTTCCCCCCCAGAGGGATGTTCTCTGCATCACACTCCCCTCCTGCCTGAAACGCCTCCATTGGACTCCTTTGTTTACTTCCCTAACGTTGTGACATCACTATGTAACACTAATGCTTCTATTGGCTAGGACTCGGACATAGTGTACGTGATTGGCTAAGGGGCGGGACATTTGAGGAAAATAAAGCCCTTATTGAAAATCGAAGCATGTAAACGTGTCACAGTAGAGGCAAAAAAATACAAATATGGACCTGAACATTTGCATAATAGGGCCCCTTTAATATAAGACACAGGCAGATTAAGTGGAATGCTCTTTCACGTCTCTTCTTGATTAGCTGGTGATAGGATTTTAGGAAAAACCTTGGCCCAGTTTGGGTGGAGCTGGGTGAAGGGTGAGTTTAAAGGGTGAATTTAAAAAGGGAGGCTAAGGAGATGGGTGGGGGGAGCGGTTGACACCCAAGCTTCTAACGAGTCATAATGTCCTGGAACATTTTGCAACACGTACACACGCTGGCTCAAACACAGTTAAAGTTCACACAATCCGCCACACCCACATCAACACAGTCAGAGTTCTGAAATAAAACACATCCAGTCTCCATTTGATCTCCCCTGGTGCCGGGGTTCTGCGGGGGAGCCCCCCCAATCAGCCAGTCCGATTGCACAACTGATATTCTGGCTAAGGGGAGTCCCATCAACTAATAAACATGTTGTGGTGGTTTCCATGGTGACAGAGAGGGAGGCCCAAACACTTACGCAGCAAAGCCTCCCACTAAGCGTAAATCATTTCAGATGAAAAAGTGATTTGCACATGTGTGTGTGCGTACAAGCATCAAGAGTGCACTAGCTGCTGCTGGATGCTATCCCAGCAGGCAGTGGGAGTGGTGAATGATGATGTCACTTTCTTAAAATGTCTGTGTGTGTGTATAAATGTATCCCTGCCAAATGTAAAGTTAACTGCTAATTTTTCTGTGTGTGCTTTGAGTGTATGGAAGAATATTTAATTGTTCAGGTTAAAATTGGATGGTATGAACCCTGTTGGAAACACAAGCCCCAGTTTGGGAGTGCATTGTGTGTGTGCGCATGTGTGTATGTGTATGTGTGTGTGTGTGTGTGTGTGTGTGTGTGTGTGTGTGTGTGTGTGTATATATAAATGAATGCATTCATCTGTGTGCTTGTGCACCTAGCTTGAAACGGGCGTCTTTCCCCGCTTGGCCGAGACTCCCACTGTGACCTTATTTCCTGTGGAATCAGCCGAGGAATGATGTCATACTCAGTCGACCCAAAGTCAACAACTGTACGCTCCAGCCCCCCCTCCCCACACACTGGCTAACACTATCCCCCTCCCCCAGCAGCACCATGAGTCCTTTTCTCATCTCCGTTCTTTTTCTTTGCTTGTTCCTCTTCTTCTATTGAATCTTTGAATTCCTATTTGAAACTGAACTTCTTAGACAAAAACGAGTCCCTGTCCTGCCGTCTCACACAGACAGTCTCATTCATTCCTCTTTCCTGTCTTCCTGTTATTTCCTAACTATGTCCACGGGTTTCTCTACCACTCATTCTATTCTCCTTTCGACGCTCCTTGTGACAAAAAGTAGCAAGTCTCTGTATAAAGGTTAACGAGTTCCTTTCATAAATTGGCTTAAAATATGTGCTGCAAAATTCACTCATCTCTTCCTTAACAACCAGCTGTGTTATGCCAACTTGCCCTTTAGTGGCATTTATCTCCTGGACACTTTAATGAAGGCAGTGACTCATGACCAATACAGTCGCACTGTTATTTGCAGAGGAGAAAATAAGAAACTGTATGAAATGAAGATCAGGTTTCTTGACGGACTAATTCTACTATCATTAAGTGAATTACAAAACTTTTACTGACCAGGCAGATGACACAGCACAGGTACAGACTGTGCTTAATTTAGCCTGGAGTCTGGGTTGGCTGTAATATTCTTCTAGCTTTAGGGGTGTGTGATTTCGCAAATGAAAGTTTTGATATGGCTCAAAAACTCACACAATGTTTTTGTCACATTGATGCTATAAATGAAAATGTATCCGCTAAAGGAAGCTGTCAATTTGGCAAAGGACCTCTTAGCAGTAACAGTTTAAAAAAATATTTTCAGCAGAGGATGACCCAATGATGGCACAGACTCAAGTATGGACAACGTATGAGGTGAAGTAATACAACTATTTTAGCAATTTCTTGGGGGGAGTATCCAGCACACCCTAACTACAGCTGTAATGGAGCAGCTATTTTATTACCTAGCAACACATCCACAGCAAATACACTGAAATCAGCAGTGGGTTAATTAAGCCATCAGAATGTCAGCTCTGGATACAGCCAGGAGAGTACGTGTATTTGTGTGATCGTGTGTAAATCATGTCACCATTGGCACTGGACAGCCACACTGAAACAAAAACATACAGGTCAGATTTAAGTGCAGGGAAACGTGATCTTAAATGTCTCTTCCCGTATTTGCCAAAAACAGAGACAGGGAAGAGAAAACAGACGAACTGCCACTGCAAGGCCACACTGACCTCAAGTAGCACTAAAGGATTTAGCCAACTCGAGTCCCAGCATCACTGCTGCCACATCCCCCCGCTCTGAGTTTGACTTGCCTCTGATTTATATCAGCTCGCTTCCTTGTCTCCATGGATATTAATGGGTCTGCTCTGACAGGTGCAGAAAGCGCTGTATTAGTCTGTCAGCAGCAGAATCAACAATAAACACACTTGTGCATAAACGCAGGCACACAGATGAGGATGCTGCCTCAGGCCAGTGTCATCCCAGGGGGCTTAGCAGAGCTTCCCATGAAACCCACGGCAATGCCAAGGGAAACACAGCTACAAATCTCCAAGGTGGAGTGTGTAAGTAGTTGTGCATGAGTGTCCAAGGGCATTTTCTCACTTGTGTGTGAGGTGGCCTCGTCTTGTTTATAGTTTGACTGACAGTTTGATGTGAAACTGAGGCTGGAGGCTGGAGGCTGGAGGCTGGAGGCTGCAGGCGGGGTTGGCGCTGGGGAATATTAGCATAATTCCCAGAGAGCCAGCGTTGGTATTGGGTGTCAGAGAGCTATTCCGAAACTCAGCTGTGACCCACAGTAGCACTGGGTCAACTTACCCTCAGGCCAACAAACAGACACATGCTTGGTCAAGCACACATGCATTCAAATGGGATTCATGTGAAAACACCTGTACGCACATTCACATGCATGAACACATATGTAAATGCACACACATTTTTGAACACCTGGACATGTAATAAAACCTGGATGCATACTTTGGACAAAAACAAACATGTACACCATCTCTCTGACACACACATATGCAGGTCCATTTACACTGTGGCGACAGTGAGTCTGTTAGCGGGATGCCATAGTACAGAGGGGTGGACAGATTTAGGTCTTCCTCACACCTATGACTGCCAGGGTTGGAGGGGGACGGAGGGGTAACGATACCATTAACACTCAGTGTGCCAACAGATGCCACCCCCACCCTATCCCACCTGCCCCGCCCTCCTCCCCTCCACTGCTGTGCTCCAATCAGCACCTCTTATTGGGTTGCTCTGCCCTGTACACAGCAACTGTTATTCAACGCTCTCAAAATAACACAACATCCAATCACAGGGAGGGAGGAGGAGTTTTGGTCAATGTAGCCCCAACACAGGTGAAAGAAGGACACCCAGGAGGAAAAACAAAAGGGCGCTGATGCAGGAAAAGAGAGGAAAAAGTAGACAGAAGGACTTCAGAAAGGCTTCCAAGAAATGTGGTGGCAGAGTAGCAGAAAACAGAGAGGAAGGAGAGATGCATAGGCAGACAAAGGACGATGAGGAATGAAATTGTGTGATATTTTTCGGTTGCTAGCTGTTCCTTTCTGGCTGTGGCAGCTACCATGGTAACCTCATAAATAGGTGCCCTACATATAGGCAGGGCATAAGGTTACACCGCTCAGGAAATAAACACACAAACAGCGGCGGGAAACTGGTGTGGACAAGGAGGGAGAGCCAAAAAAATAAGCAAATTAGCAAAGGAGAAAAATCAGAGGAGCGAGGCAGTAATGATTACATGCTCTGTGTCTGTGCTAATGTGTTTTTGTCTGTCACAGATAATTAGCTAAATCCACAATGTGTTGTTTAACACCCACATCAGAGACAAACTGAGGTAACCCGCCTTTCTAAGTTTATTCCTGTCAGTGTGTTATGTACACACACACACACACACACAAACTACAATTGCCCTACCCTCTCTCACTCTTTAGCACAACCCTAAATTACCTTTAAATATTCCCCAGGGTGGAAAGGAGAGTAAACACACACACACACACACACACACACACACACACACACACACACACACACACACACCACACACACACACACACACACACACACACACCACACACACACACACACACACACACACACACACACACACACACACACACACACACACACACACACACACACACACACACACACACACACACCTGCACGCATACACATTCACAGTTCAAAGCACAAGTTAGAAACCAGGAAAAGTCAACAAAGAGCCCCTCCTAACACAATGAGCTGATCTGTTCCATGATTCAGAGCGGTGGACTTTTCATTAAATCCCAGATAGGAAAACTATCAGCGTGTTCATCGCAGCTAATGAATACTGTTCATCACGGCACATCAATTATAGTGGCATCAACCCCGTTGTGTCAAAACCATAAAATCCTTGCCTGGGCGTTATATGTCAAATGTGTTGGACGTAATCAAAGCTTTCCTTTGACTTGTCTATCCTCCATCTAATGATGTTCAACCCCTCTCTGTTCCTCTATGCCCAGCAGTCACTCTCAGATCTGCCTCTCTGTGTGCTTCTTGCACCATGGCAACAGTTACATTTAAAGACATATTTAGATCCTGTTGCTGTGAATTTTGATCATAACTCTTGATTTAGGTCATCAGCTCATTTGCTGATATCCACTCCACCAATTTCTGTGATACTTTATTACAAATAGCAAGTGACATTGCCTTCTACAAAACAGCAAGCTACTGTTTCAGCGAGAGAAAGCAGGATTTAATTATTACTAATTGTTGTCAACCAGATAAAAGAATAATAATTAAGGTCTCAGATGTGCAGTTCGCTGAAATTACATAATCTAAATCCCTGGAATCCCTTTAAAACCATAACCTAGAGGTTTTTAAAATGAAACGACTGAATCTGCACACTTAACTCATGTTGTTTTTGTGGGTTTTTGATACAGCTTTAACAGTGTGAAACTGTACAGTACAGTAAATGTCTAACGTTCTCTCTGGATGTCATTTAGGGTGTGTCTTTCACTTACTCTGATCACTTCTGGAGTCTGCTGGATGAGGAGGGTCGACCCGGTGTCTCTCACAGCAGCAGGGTCAACAACAGCAACATCAGCATCTCTTGAGGCTACTGCAATGGGGATGCTAACAGGAGCTGGAGCTTCAGGTGCTGCCACAGGTGAGGGTTCAGCTGAATGCGGGGAGGAATGCAAGCTTGCAGATGCAGACGTTACAGGGAGAGATGTTGGATCAGCTGCTCCTGTAGAGGCTTCTGTAACTGTATCTGTAGACTCAGTTATAGGCTCAGGTATGGGTGCAGGCAGAGGTTTTGGGGCAGCTTCAGGTATAGGTTTAGGGACAGGTTCGGATGGAGCATTGCACAACTTCAGACACTGCAATTGCAGGAGCAGGGGAAACTGCAGGTGCATTTGCTAGGGAGAGTTTTGGCGGTATAGCTGGTATTTTTGTAGGTGCATGTGTGTGCATGTATGGAGCAATGGGAGCAGGTGTTGGGCTTGTGCTTTCCACAGGTGTACCAGCCCTGCCAGTGGTGGCCATTGTATCCTGCAGGAGCCTCATCACCTCCCGCTCCTTCCCACTTTTCCTCTCAGCACTCCCTGTGCTCCCCGCCCCAGAATCCACCAGCTCCTGGGCAAAACTCTCAATGCTCTCCAGGATCCTCAGCAGCAGTGCCCCATCCTCCTCCTCTCCCACCACAGCTACACTGTTATCTCCCTGAGGGGGACTGGGGCTCTGGGCAGTCCTGGAGGTAGGGCCATTCATCGCTAAGTGGCTGGCTGGTTTTTGGGCTTCGAACTGGGCCATTTTAGACTGAGTGAGGGCATCAACGGAAGTGATAGCCTTGCCTACTTCTCTCTTCCTGGTTTTGGCTGGAAGTGGTGGCTCAGTGTTTCTGGGGTGGCTCATACTCTGAGACAGATTCTCCAAGTCCATCAGCAGCTTGTCAATGTCATCATTCCTGTGTGAGACTGCTGGGACTGAGGCAGAGGAAGGCCAAGCGGGGCTGTAGCCAGTGCTGGCCGATAAAGTATTTGGAGAGTTATGGAAAGTTTGTGGATGGGACATTTGCATGTGTTGACCCAATGTCATCCCATTGTTGTTCTGCATAGCATTCACACCTCTGGTTGGAGCGTGTGTCTGATTTGGAAATTGTTCTGGTGTCTTTGCCCCATCTGCTTCTTCCTCCTCGATATAAAGAGCCTCCATGGGGGAAACTGATGGAGTGTGTGTGTACGGTGGGGTGGGCGAGATACGAAGAGGAGAGGGAGAGCGTGTTGGTGAGTAGCTGGCTGGAGAACATGTGATAGATGGTGGAGAGAGCGTGTGTTGTGTGATAGAAGGAGGGTGTGGATGTTGTAGTCCATTGGTAAGTGGAGTGGCTCTGGACGGGGAACTTTGGATTGGTTTCGTATGGATGGAGTCAGATTTTAAAGAAGACAAAGAGGAGGATGAGGAGGAAGCAGAATGAGGAACAATCTTTGGGATGGGCGGTGACAGCACCACATCCTCATAGCGAGGGGGTTGCTCATTGCCAAATATTGGAGAGTACGGTCCCTGCTGAAAGGAGTGAAGAGTGCTGACCAGCTCAGCAAGATCACTGTGCGCGCCTCCAGGCGTACCCGGCACACTGCCTCCCAAATTTCCTATTCCCTCCAGCTCCAGAGGTAATCTCTTTAAATAGGAGCTGAGTCGGGTCATCACGGCCCGATATACACTGTCCGGACTGGCTTCTCCATCATCCGGCCCATCGCCACCTTTGTGTCTGATGCACTGCTTGATGATGTCGGTGCATTTCTTTAAGTCTTCAGAACATTTAAGAAGGATATCAAGGCAGGCACGGATGTCCTCGCCGCCTGCTCCAGAGCCCGCCTCTGCTCGTGTTTTCTCCAGCAGACGGGCAATCAGGTTCTCCTCTCCCAGGGTGTTGCGGTACAAGGAGGCCATTGTGTTCAGACTTTGGTCCAATGACCCAAAACTTGATAGGCTGCCTGTTGATCCAGCACTCATTTTGGCGATGGACGACAAGGTGGCTGTGCTGCCCTTTAGCTTCGTCTCCTCCAGGCTTGCTACCTTCCCTGGTACAAATGGTGGCAGGTTCTCATCATTGGATGTACCCGAGCCATTCGTCATGCCGTTAACAGTCCCGTTTGTGGTGACGTTTGAGCTGAAGTGGCCGTAGATGATCTCCAGGTCGGTGGAGCGGCGGCTGAGAGAGTCAGGACGGACTTTACGACCTTTCCGGAAGGTGACATGACTGGAGGAAGAGAGGCGGAGCTTATCAAAAGAAAACTCTTTAACTCTACCACTGGCCAGATTGATGGCCTCTTCCGTAATGTCCTTCAGACTGCTAGAGGAGCTCAGGTTCCCAGTGGATCCTCCGCCACTGGAGGGCTTTTTACCTCGCCATGTGGGGCTCTCCTCCCCTAATGACAAATTTCCACTGCTGTCCGCCCTCTCTAGACCACCATTATAACTAGTATCCATGGTGACAGTAATTTTACCATGGTGGGGAAGTTGTTGGGTGATCATGTTATGGGAGTGTATGAGTGAGTTATTTGGGTCAGTGTACACAGCATCAGGCGCAACAAGCAGCTCCGAACACGTGCCGTGGTGAGCGACAGAGCAGTCCAGGCCCTGGGACAGCGCCCCACACGGCCCCGAGCAGTAGTGCACGGCATGGGCGTGAGTGCGCCGGTCCACCACCACACTGTTGTAGCAGCTCACACTGCTCACTACCACACGATAGGCTGCTGCCATGGTGCCCAATGTGCTTCAGGGCATAGGAAGGTCAAACTAATGTCAAGTGTAAAACAAAAACAGTATTACTGCAACCAAAAAATGGATGGATTATATCTCTCTCTTAGTTGAGAGTTTAAAAAAAGTTAAGCTGAAAAAGAAAAAATAAGTTTTTCAACTGCATAATTACCATCTTACAGAGAAATGTCTACAAAAAAAACGTCCAGTCGATATATCCTTTCATCCTTAAATCCAAAGAGCTTTAAAAGGGCTCCACTTTCTTGCAGAGGAAGAAATAAGGAAGAATTCCTTGTCTGAGAGCTCTGGGCCTCTTAATAACAGCTGTAAGGAACCTCCTCTCTCCACAGGCACCTTCTCCGTTTCCTCTCTAGCAGCAGCTCATTAGCCACTAATGACAGCTGTAGAGGATGGCGACAGCGGAAGATCCAGCTGGGGTATCAGCCACCCCTCCAAAGAAGCAGCCCCAGGGGCCTAATCCAAGGCCAGCGAGGCCTTAACATTGCCCTAGCCGAGGCTCATCATCTGAGCATGAGTTGTATCTCACTCCCTGGTGTCTGAAGTCCTGACGTCGCTGAGAACCGTTCGCTGACTCCAACACAGCTGCAGAGTAGCAGGGGACTGACCACAGATGGCTGATTGCCTCTTTCTCTCTGTGCGAGTGTTTCTGGATCTCTGTCTGTCCCGAAGTCACTCTCTTCCCTTCCGTCTCCTGCTGTCAGCCATGTGTCAGAGGGGAGTGTGTGTTTCTGACAGGAGGACACCACCTGCGAGTCAGCAGAGGGAGGGAGATAGAGGGGGAGGGAGGAGAGAGGGTGCAAAAGTAGGAAAAGGAAAACAGAAAAACAGAAAGTCAATCATTAAGGCGGTTAACAAGAACTGGGTAACTGTGAATGTGAGTGCATATGAGTGCATGTATCCGCGTGTTTATATATAGAATTGGATATGTGTAAGACACTCTCCCTCCAGCTTCATGCAGAAGACAGCTGATAAGAGGGCTTATGAGGGCTTAATCATCCAAAAAGCTGCAAAACAGCACCTAACTTCCTGCCACATCAAATACACAGATCAAAAGGAGGAAGCGTGGAAGGTTAAACCGGCAAAGTAGAAAACAAGATGTGACTCCCTCTCTCGTCACGGCAGAGCTACAAAGACTGATCTCTGACCTTGCAATCACGACTCAGTGAAAGATAGGCAGGTGTGTCGGCAGGAGGAAACACCTGTTGCTTTCCATCACTGTTTTCATTTGCTTGTGCTCCAGAGAAAATGATACATTATGTTTGTATAGGCAAAAACTGTGAACTACATTCCCTAAAGCAAATGCTCCTCAGGTGGCTCTTGTGGAAGTAGAATACAGTTTTTAATTTCGGTAATTTGTAGCTTAGGGTTTATACGTTTTATTAAATTAAAACTTTTAGTTGGAGGGCATTGTACAGTAAAAGAAGTGAAGCAATAAACAAACGCAAGTCACATGCCACAGACCTCACTAGGTAAACACATTGTGCTGTAGACCTTGTGTCCCTCACATCCTTTATTTAATGTTTTGTTTAATACACCCCCCCCCTCTTTAAATTACTTCTAGTTATTTTTAATTTACTTCTTATTTCCTTATTCTCCCTCGCTCTGTTTTCCTGACCCCCCACAGGGGCAACACATTCCTCAGAGCTGTGCCCGCCTACACATGCATGCCCATACTTACTGCAATTACATACATAAAGTAAGTAGAATACTGTGGAGAAAACGGCTTCTTTAACCACTAACCACAGGCTTATTCTATTCTATACAAACCTCCTGTGTATTGAGAGGAACTGTCAGGGTCAGTTATACTTATAAACCATGTGGATCTTTATCTAAAAAGGGAATTGAAAAGAACAGTAAGGTAACAATCTAAAGTTACTAAAGTTTAAAAATTACTTTAAGTTATTTCTCAGATTTGTTTAAGCATTTATGAAAACCCTGCCAACACAGCTTATAACCCTCTTTATTCAACTCAACACTGCATACCTAGAAGGTGCAAAGTGTTCAGAATAACCACAGAGAGAAAGACAAATATTAAAAGATTATTACAATTTAGACGGAGAGCGTGGACATATGATCTTTCGTGGGTTCTGGGGGGAATTATGGAGCTGGAGTTTCCTACTTAAAAGGGTGAAAAAGAGCAACTGGGGGAGAGGGGGGAGCAATGATTGGTGGGGGTTCGGCTGGTAAGGTGGGGAAGGGGGTCTGTGGCACCTGGAAAAACAACTACTGAGGAGTTGTATGGAAGAAACCGGCAGTTAGCTCATCTCCCCGTCTCGCTTGCTCTCCACACAAACACAACAGCTGGAAGCTGCTGAATCAGTCTCTTGAGCAGGAAATTACACTTCCTGGCGAGCTGCTTTTGAAATCTGGACGGACAGTTAGCAGTAGACTATTAAAGGATAGTAATCGCTCCACACACATGCAAACAAATGTGTCTACTCACACTCTTTCCTCTTTGCTGTACACACACTTAACATCCGTGAGTATCTTGGTAACCGACAGCTTCCCAAAGCAATACCGAGCGTGTAAACAAACTCCACTGGTGTTTATAACACTAAGCAACCTCCACACACACACACACACACACACACACACACACACCCTCCTGAATGCCTGCACATGCCTTACTGACACATATTACAGAAAAAGATGATTCACTAGTGGACACAACACACATTCTTTGGGGTGTTTTCAAGTCTTGCTATGATTTAAGGGCAGCTAAGGGATGTTTTTATTTACTTTTCTGGACAGATTTCTGTGGGAGAATTAGCCAAGGATGCGTGGAGGTATCAGCTTTCAGTTTAACGTTAACAGAGCAAAGCTGAAAATGTCTTTAGACTTGAAACACATGGGTTTATCCTTTCATGGCCCGTTGATTTCAATGCCAAAAACATATTGAAGATACGCTTTGTGTGAGGCTTTTCAAAAGGACACCATTTTTCAATTGATGTCCCCTTTATTCTTTGCTTCTTCCTATTTCTTATATTGCTGTCGGTCTGAATGAATTCAAAGGCAGAACAAGAAGAGAGTAGAGGAGGCAGATTGTGTTCCCAGTGAGTCCATTATTTGTGACAATCTTTTCCCCTCTCTCAATCCTCTTACTTCCTCCCTCTTTCTTAGCCTCCTTTCCCCTCCACCCCTCCCTCCCTTTTAACTCCTCCAGTTAAAAAAAATCCTTCCTTCAATGTGACCTTCACCAGGAAGCACTAAATCACCGGAGGCCACTTCTGTCACATCCTCCACTCCAGCCACTAAAAGCATCTGAGAGCATGTGTGCGTGTTCATCAGCGAATGTGCACGAAAAAAGACTTTGCACACGTCATGTTGTTTTGTTGTGTGTGTGTGTGTGTGTGTGTGTGTGTGTGGGGCAGGGGGCCTCAAAAGGGGAAGTAGGGCTTTGTGAAGAAGAAGGCTCAAATAGGAACCCCAAACATACCCCCAAGGAGAGTGCGGTCTAAACTAGCCCTCTCAATAAACATACAGTACACACACGCATCTGATGCACAAAAGTAGTGTTACTATACTGAGATAATATATAGAGAGAACCAAAAGCTTTTCAATGTAAATACTAAACCTAACCAGGAGAGAGAACAGCTGCTCCGTGGGTATTGATTGACTGGTAACAAAACAGGATTTTATTTCTATACCATGTGAAAAACAAACACACATACTCATTAGGAAATGCATTCAGACTCTCTACTACATTGTGCAGTTTTCATATTCAACAATTATAAAACATTTCATCAACAAAAATCTATTTCTCCATCCATTTATATTTTCCTTTTTTTCCTCTCACATTCCCCTCTCCCACATTTCAACGAATTACCAGCAGCTCTGACCCAAGTCTTTTCTTCTGTCTGTATCCTCACACACATATTTTATTCTGACTTCTACGTGCCTGCCAAACACAAAATAATAATACTTGAAAAAAAAAAGGTTAACTTTATGCTGGGTTGGCTCATCAGCTGTGCAACCATCTTTCTTTATGTCATTTTGTGGCAGAGAAACAAAGGTGCAGACAGAACGAACGATCCTCTGTCAGGCCTGTGCCACAGTTTCACAATTATTATTATTATTTTCCACTACAGAGAAAGTCAGACTTGGAAAAGAAAACTGGAGAAAGATGATTTGTCTACAGACTAACGCCACAACCAATGCATCCCAAAACGTTGATCCAAAAGCATCCCCTCCCAATCATTCCTTTCTACTGTCTAATGAAGCAAAACCAAGTTAAATGTGTGTCATTTAAAACACAATAGGAGGCCTTGTGACCTTGCTAGATTCATTCGGCCCTCAGTCTTTCTTGAGGAGGAGAGATTGAGTATCACCAGTATTGTTAAAAAGCCCCTTCAGGTTAGTCACAGACACAAGTAGGGGGCTGCTATGCAAACCAGACGTCTTAAGACGGGCCAAAACACAGACAGGAGTTCAATGAGAAGAGATATCTGACAATATTAGGGATCAGAGGATGGTTGTCTGAGTTCAAAAGCCCTCAAGTAATAGAGGTCATTATATATTTGTTTAGATTTTACAAACAGTGGAAGCATAAAACAACTTTGAATGAGGATTGTCTTAAAAATGTAAAGAGTAAAATCTTAAGACTGAACATGTAAAAGGAGTGAGGGCGTTTGTGTGTGTCTGACAGAGAGTTTGGGCTCTATCATTATGTCTGCCAAACGTATTTGTCTGGATAAGACCCAGGCTGCTGAGAGCGCAAATCACTGCACTCTGGAGACACACACACACACACACACACACACACACACACACACACACACACACACACCCAGCTGTTTGGGATGAAAACACGTCTGCAGGCTAGATAGAGCACATCCCAGAATGATGTCAATGGGCTTTATAGGTCAGAACAGCAGTCAGGGCTGAGATGAATGCAGACAGGTCCACGCATACGAGGACAGTTCTATGAAATCACTGTAGAGGCAGTGAACAAATAGTATTCCTGAAATTTAGAGAAGGTCATGTGCAATCATGCAGACATCCATTTAGAGCTGCAACACTTACTGTAGTCATGTAAAATTATAGCTAACAATTTTGATAATCAGCTCATAAAGGCAGAATGCAAAACCAACTTGTACCAGCTTTTAAAATGTCAAGATATGATGCTTTACTCTGTCAAATTTCAAAATGTCTTCCACTCTCTGCCTTTCAGCTGTTTGTATCTCTTCTCCTTTGGATATTTCTCACACTCCCTCTCCAGTACATATCTCTCTGCTTCACGTTATTAATGATGTCCTCCTCTCTAACTCGTTGCACTTTACACTGATATGGCACGAGAGCCCCTCCACAGATCCACAACCAGCTGCTCCTCCTGCGCTCTTCACATCTCTCAGGAAAGTTGGCTGTGTGTAAATAGCTCACCACCTCATTAGGAACAAAAGAGGAACTTGAAGGACTACTGGACACATGGAAACACACACACTAACACACACACTGTGTATATCCCCTTAGGAAGGTGTTAAGGGCAGAGAAGAGGATGTTTTTGTGCTTCTGAGCAGATGAGGGAAAATAGTGACTCACATCTTTTCTTATCCTTAAATGTTTCCTGGTTTTAAAAGCTTGGCCTTATAAGGCTAACAGGCAGTCCTGACAACACACACACACACACACACACACACACACACACACACACAGGTTGCACACACACACAATTGCAGATACAAACATACACAATCAAAATAAACTTCTGTCTGCACTTAATTCCTACAAATATACTTGTGAAATTAAGCATGCAGAAGCAGACACCAATGTGCAAACATAAATAAACACCCACACATACACACACACACACACACACACACACACACAACACATATCTGTCTTAACTGCCTTGCCTGGAGCTTACTATGACCTAGTCTTCACACTGCTGCTAATTAATAAAATAAAAACACATTTTGGGTGATGTCATTTCAGCTGTGTTCTGCTAATGCCCATGGAGACCAACATGTAGGACATCACACACACACACAAGCACACACGTTGGCACAGAAGACAACAGGACACGCACATTAATCTAATGTAATGTGCAACGACAGCTGACCTGGATTCAGTCAGTTAACAGTTTATTTCTGCTACCACCTACAATACAGACCCAAAGGCCACCAGCGCTACCCAAACAACTTCCAACAACAAACTAAGAGAGAGTTAAGTGCACACACATCTAAAAAAAACAAGTAGATTTGGACTTAAAAATACGCAAATAAAAGGCATATTTTATACCTTCACTTTTGGAGTCGAGGAAAAATAAAGTAGATGGAAATTAGTTCTGTGTTGGGAACGGTGTGCTGAAAATTAATGAGCCAAATAAGTGATATAAATGTGTGATAAATGAGCACTTCATTGCTGTTGAGTTCAATTCAACAGATCAGTCACAGATCAGTTGGTTTTTCAATGCACGCTTCATTAAACCTGTTCAGTTGAGGATTTACAAATCAGTTTTTTGCCGCTGATCCCTATCATCTTTTGAAATGGTACTGCGGCTGCACTGCAATTAGGCATTTCACTCCTTTAACAGTGTCAGATTAAGATCAAAAGCAATGCAGCAGAACAAGAGATCTTTTTTATTACATGCATTCTTCTAACCTGCCGAAACCTGGCAAGGAAAACCTACGGATTCACAATCAGATATACTTATTGCTCTAGACATGAGGACACCATCAAGTCCCAGTAAAAACACAGAATGACATACACGATCCGACCAAAACAAACTCATAACTAGAATTACTGCCTTTCGGTTTAACTCCACCAACCGGACAAGATGCACTTTACATCCATATCATTCAATAAGGTCATTATTATCTCACAAATCATTTACTATTAATAGACAGGCCAAGACTGTGTTTAGTGAGATCACGGTGACCTTGACATCTGACTACAAACATGCAGACAGTTCATCAAGTCCAAGTGGATGTTTGCTCTAAATTTAGCGAGTAATAATCAAACAGCCCTGATAAAATTAAGAATGAATCAAAATAAACTATAAAGTAAATTAGGATAAAAACAGTCAATCCTTCAGGAGGATGGACCTCGTCGCTGCATGCCAAAGGGAATACCCACAATGCAACTTAGACAGATTAGTGTGACATATATGTTATATATTATCTACAGATAGTAAAGAAAACACTTATTTAAAAATAGTCCAACTGTAAAATGAGGCAATCCTATTATGATTTAATTTGTTTGACAGCAGAAAGTTATCTGGTGAAGATTTATCATTAGGACAAAAATAGCTATTATGACCAGCAGAAAGGGTAGAACACAATTCATATTGAAGTGTTGAGTTTTCAGGCCCACTTAGAGCCCAAAAAGGAAGGAAAGTAGAACAAGACTGGACAACATGGAGCCAGAACCAGACCCACTGCTGGTCAGAGCTCATTGGCTTTTTCCAAAACGTTCTGGAAACAGACATTCCTCACATACCTCAGTGCTTCAACACTAACGGACATCATTCAAAGTAATGTGCGCTCAAAAGAAATTGCAATACACAGACACAAGTCACACACTTGTCAAACGACCGTGGAAATAAGCCGCAAAGTGACAAGATGACGGGTCTGCCCACCAGCAGCTGATGATGGATCGTGCAGACGGTTAAGTGCAAATGTATTCTGATGTCGAGTGGGCAGCAGGTGTGGCTGTGAAATGACAGCATAAATATTTGTGTACACACACACACACACAGACACACACACACACACACACACACACACACACACACACACACACACACACACACACACACACACACACACACACACACACACACCACACACACACACACACACACACACACACACACACACACACACACACACACACACACACACACACACACACACACACGACCGTGGGTGAATCACACACTACAGAGGAGGAGGAGATGGAGCAGGCACTGTCATGACAGATATCGTCAACTGCCTGCCTTACAGTTTCCAACAACTTTCTCATTTGGTGAACCAATAACATCCAAAAGAGGTCAAACTCAAAGCTGCAAAAATACATTAAACTACTGCAGCCTTCAAGGAGAACGTAAGCAAGTTTCTTCCCTTGCATTTATTTCTTAATCTTTACATAAGCATAAATATAACTAATAACATACGTAACAGATTGTATGAAAAAATACAGTGAATTGTGTTTTAAATAACAGTAATTCTAAGGGAATTACGCAAATATCAGTAAAATATTTTAGGTACATTTTTAGTCATTCCAAGCTATCCTTACGAAGGATATTGCAAGTGTCTATGGAGTATGGATATGTGAAAAAGGAGCGTGCAGTATTGATGTCTTATAGGGGTCTTCTAGTCCAGAGTCCACATCATGAACACGTCTGGCCTCTCAGTAAATGTAGTCTAGACGTCCAGAAGTAGCTTCTTAAAGACGTCTCATCAGTGACACACAGTATATATACAATGTCACCAGAAGACGTATTGAAAAACATGTCATTTTCACTTCCCAGAAAAAGTCTCCTGTACGTCCAAACACACCGTCTGTGAGACATGTTTGTGCTGACTGGGCTGTTACATGTAGGCAGCAGGAATATGTGTTTATAAAGAAAGAAAGTAGAGTAGAGATCTCCAGATTTTAACAACAATCCATATAAGAGCATGTTTAGACTGGAGAGCTAGACTAACTAGTCTGAGAGCTGTCTGTGTGTGTGTGTGTGTGTGTGTGTGTGTGTGTGTGTGTGTGTGTGTGTGTGTGTGTGTGTGTGTGTGTGTGTGTGGTGACTGCTGTCCCTGTCCATCAGAGGGTCATATGAGGAGCAGATTAGGGTTTCTAACCGCAAACCCCGTCGCCATGGCCCCATCGTCACGGAGACGGAGAGGAGAGTCATCGTGTTCCAAACCTCCACTGACTCACCCTTCCTTATCGCAGTACACAGAACACACACACACACACACACAAAACCACATCTAAATCAGGACTTTGTGGTGCGGCGTGTTCGTCATCCCCACTGCAGCCTTAAAATCTCGACCAATCACGTCGGTTCGAGCCAGAGCAGAGGAATGCCATAATCCAAATGCACCTAATGATCATTTTCATTATGATTATTTTCTTAATTAGACATTATGGTAATTATATTAGCAATTACATTAGTCAGATATGATCGGATATTTCCCACTGGCTTCTACTACGCCTGACATTATTTCCTTATATATACACATATATAAATGAAGCCACACATTATTTTAATACTGGCAATTAACTTTAAATTATAATTTCCCCCCTTAAACTGTAATTTCTGACAGCTATGTTTTAGCCTCTTTTATATAATTGACTCTTTTGAATGGACAGCTGCAGATGATCCCTCATTTTTTCAGCTAGGACGTTTAAGTTTTAATTGTGAAAAAAGATATAGTAAAAACATTAAGTAAATCATTGAAACTAGTTCAAAGTAACTAATTATATTGTTATACTAAAAAGTCAGAGAAGGCCAAAGGGGATCTTTAAAGGTCTTGTTTTTATGAGTTTCTACAGTGTGTCTGTGCACAAAAGTGAGAGCACATATTTCCAGCATGGTCCTAGAATGTAAAAAGACATTGAAAGTAAATCTTAAAACTACCTTCTTACTGCATCAGTGCAAATAAAACCAAATATATGTACACCTATTTATAGCATATTTAACAGAAGGCTGTTCCCCAGTGAGACACCAGTCTGTTGAAAAAGGAAGAAATATGCTCGCTGCATCTGGAACCCAGCCAAAAATGAGAAGATATGTTATGATATAAAACAAATAGAAGCCACAAATGCTCCCTTTTCAAAATCTGGAACAAAGGATTATTCTGCATCGATTGGCATTTTTGCTTATTTAATGACACTTTCGAAGGATTGACTTATCTTCAAACCATTAAACAAACATCATTTTCTTTCAATACCCTTAGTTAAAACAACCACATGTGGCAGATACATTATTTCTACAAAGCCTTTAATGCTTAGACCTGCATTTCTGCACACCTCACTCCACTGCTTTTTGCTGACCGTCAGTTGGTATGGTAGATTCGGTCAAAATGGTCTCAGCAGCAATCTAATACTGTTGGTGGTTTCCTCTACCTCGAGGACCTTTACTCAGTGTCTGGTTCTTGCATTTCTCTTAGACTATTCATACACTGACATGTGAGGCCTTGTGGGTTTCAAGCCTATATTGAAAACCATTAAGTCAGGGGCGATGTCATCTAACCAGATCTTTGAATTTGAAGATGAAATATATACTTTTTATGTTTTTGGTCTGTTTTAAAACCTTGTTTTATTGTTCAGCAGGACCAGCTATGACAGTCTGTGGGAGCAGCTGTCACTTTAAGCCAGTTAGGTGGATATTTACAACTCTACGTACAAACAAGATCATAAAACTGGACTCCCCTCACCTCCCCCTCAACTCTCCACCCTTCCTCCTATTCAAACGTGTTGCTTCACACAGCCTCAACTGAAGGAGAATGAGTGGGAACAACAGTCAAATCACAACATGAATAATGAATTGATATTAAAAACGGTTTATTGGATTCATTACAGCTAGGGATGAAAGCAAGAGTCATTTAAAAGCCAAGTTCACACTGTAAATAAAATGATTGGTACAAACGCACTTATAAAACACATGGTAAACACAAATCTGCCTCTCTCTCTCTCTCTCTCTCCCTCGCTCTCTCTCACACACATTGGCTGTAACTGGGTTATTTTCTTCCCCAGTGTTTAGAGTCTATTCTTGGACGTGTCTTTGGTCGCTGCTCATGGTCGAATGTCCGCCTGCCTTTTTATCTCATGGCCCAAATGTCTCGCTGTCTCTGAGTGCGTCACACACACAACCTGATCCAAAGGGACGGGGACATGTTCACACCTTTTTGTCCACGAGTAACCACCAAAATCTTCCCTCTTGTCCTTTACGTTTCTGCACTCAGATTTTATTCCCAAACACTCTCCCTCTCCTCTTCTTTCATCCGTCACCTCTTAATTAACACCTCTTAAGCTTGATCCACACTGTGAATTACACCCCCCTCGGGACCCTGAGAGTTTAATACCGACATATCTCCTCTCCTCCTTTTGCTCGTTCTTTCCTCGACATTTAATTTCATCTGTTTGAGACATCAGCGCACACCAGCAGAGTTTTTTCTATGCCATTACCCATAAACCCTCAGTGTTTGCCAAGTGCATACAGGCTCCAGCTTGGATGTGGGTTTAGCCGAGCATGTAGCTGTGGCGCTGCAGCAACAAGCCCAGGGTTCAGGTCTAGACTTTCCTAATAAGAAGCAGCTCTGTTGTCCGGCACGCTGCAAAGTTTGGGATATAAAATACATGAATTTGCGTGCATGCATGTGCACAAATGTACAGAAAAATGCATGAGAATGAAGTAAAACTTATGGTGTGTTACTGGCCAAGAGCTGCTCGTTCAAACCTAGACGGATTACAGAATAGCTTTTGAACCTGAGCAACAGGGAGGAAATAAGAGATAAAAGAAAGCTTTTTTTGCTGATACAGTGTCAACACAAAGGTGTCAGAGCGGTTGAAAGAGAAAAAAGAGAGAAGGAGGGCAGTAAAACTAAAGTGAGTGGAAAAACTAACAAGAAAGGAGAATGAATTAAAGTGTCAACATAAAAATTAATTGAGATTATTAGGACATAATTAAAAGATCTTGTCTGTCCGAACAGGTTGGAAACTGGGATAGTCTCTTCAAAGATTCAAAGCAAACATAGGAAGGGAAGGAGAGAGTGTTTTTTCTGGATTCCAAATATAGCTGCAGGCTGCATTTACGTGTGTGTGAGTGTGTGTGTGTCGTGTGTGTGTGTGTGTGTGTGTACATCTGTTTGTAATATGGCAGCACAAAAGCAAAGATTTACTACATGAGCTGACTCCAGAATGGCTTATTAGACTCCAATAATGTCAAACCAGGACTTAACAGAGAGAGAGGGGGGGGGGCTACCTGTCTCTGCTGTCATCACACACACACAGACACATGTGCACAAATACACACAGACACACACACACATAGTTTCTTGACAGGTTGCCCAGTCTTGTAGCCGAAAGCGTACAAAGTGGAACGAGCAGAATGACCTCATGTGAGACTGCTTTGTATATAAGGAAACTATCTAACCTGGGGCTACATATTTTCACACTCTCTCACACACACACACACACACACACACACACACACACTCAAACTCACACAGTTTCTTCCTGGCTTGTTTTCTTTCACCTGGGGGCTGAGAGAAACAATAAGTCTTTTGGTTAAAGGCCAACATGTCAAGAGTACAAAGACAATGGCTGCAGCACGTATGACTCACCGCAGCACACACACACACACACACACACACACACACACACACACACACACACACACACACACACACACACACACACACACACACACACACACACACCACACACACACACACACACACACACACACACACACACACACACACACACACACACACACACACACACACACACACACACACACACACACACACACACACACACACACACACACACACACACACCCTCCCTTGGGGTAGGCTTAGAAAAGAACATTCCCTCATTACAGCAGCAGTTCAAAGGCACTAGGCTGTAACTATGACTCTTTCTTGCTGCAAGCCTGGACCATCACACTCACTACTGTCACAATTTATCATGCTAACACACTGACCAATAGCCCTGGCAAGTCACACACACACACACACACACTGGCAGGCAAACAGCAATGTCAATTATGGGCTATCACTGGATCACAAGTAAGTGACCGTGTAAAGTCACTAGTCAAAGTACAATCATTTATATAATATACAGTAAAGCCCCTTTTGAAATGCTACATAATTACACACACACACACACACACACACACACACACACACACACACACACCACACACACACACACACACACACACACACACACACACACACACACACACACACACACACACACACACACACACACACACACACACACACACACACACACACACACACACACCACACACACACACACACACACACACACACACCCCAAGTCAAGTCTAAGTCTGCCTCAAATCCCTCATGCATCAGGTATGACAGCATCCCATATGCTCCAGGGATGTGTCATTGGCTCACAGTGGGTGTGTGTGTGTGTGTGTGTGTGTGTGTGTGTGTGTGTGTATTCCCATAAAAGTTGAGAGGGGAATATATGTCATAGGCGTGTGTATTGCATTAACTGCCAGTAAATACTCTAAATGTAAATGTGTGTGTGTGTGTGTGTGTGTGTGTGTGTGTGTGTGTCCATATAACATGATTCCCAGTTTTCCAGTCAGAGTTACTGAGCTCCTGGCAGACAGGGGAAGGCAGACACAGTCATCTTGTCTCCTGCCAAGTCTTCCATGTCTTAGTCTCACATCTGTTTGCCGTTAGACACACACACACACACACACACACACACACACACACACACACACACACACACACACACACACACACCACACACACACACACACACACACACACACACACACACACACACACACACACACACACACACACACACACACACACACACACACACACACACTGTAAGATGCATTCGGCCACAAACACAAGACCCACACTGACACCTATACTCGCACGTTTTTGGTGCAGAGAGGTTCTCAACTCCCACACAAACCGCCCGCACAACTTCAGAGACCAAATTGAGAGCTCATATTTGAATGCTTGACAAGGAACATTTACCGAGTTTGAGCTTCAACTAACAATTATTTTCATCATAGATTAAACCGTGAATACTTATAGTATTAGTACTTAAGTTGTTTGGTCTACAAGATGTGACATTTCTGGGGATAAAGTATATATCCGTTTCTTAAACCTGATGATGACGTCCTTAAAATGTCTTGTTTGATCCCAACTCAAAAGATATTCAGTTCCCTGTCAAAGAAAAGTAAACAAACCAAAGATGATCACATTTAAAAAGCTGGAATTAGAGAATTTAACTGAACTTTAAAGACATACTCAAACCAATACGTGTGATTATCAAAGTCGTTATTATAATTATTTTGTCAAATATTAAATTAAGATTAATAAGAATGTTTTCAGACCCTTCATGTTGCATTAAGTGTCCTTTGTCTTGTTTTATCTCCTATATCCAACCAGCACATTGGCATCTGCTTGTAACAGATTAAACTGGTAGCAGATAATGAACACTGATATCTGAATATAGTCAATATTCATTACATTACATTTCATTTAGCTGACGCTTTTATCCAAAGCGACTTACAATTACCAATTACAGGGACATTCTCCCTGGAGTAACTAAGGAATAAGTGCCTTACTCAAGGGCACACTAGTGGTGGTGTTCCAGGCGGGATTTGAACTCACAACCTTCCGATCTTCAGCCCACCTCACTATCCATTAGACCACCATCCATTAGACCACCACTACCCCAGGGAGGCGTGTGGCGCAGTGGATAGAGCCTTGGTGTTGGGATCAGGGGGTCACAGGTTCAAGTCCCACTGCATGTCGTTGTGTCCCTGGGCAAGACACTTCACCCCAAATTCCTCCTGTGGCGATTGTCCACAGTATTGAGTATGTAAGTCGCTTTGGATAAAAGCGTCTAACAAGTAACATGTAATGTAATGTCATATTCAATTTTTTTCCCCCACAAGTTCAGTACTCAGAAAACAAGAGCATCAAGCCCATGGTTACTTATTTAACTGTATACCTGCCATCTGACTTTAAGGGGCCCTTTCACATGAACAATCTGGAGAACGTACTTCCCCAGCACTGGAACACACACTTGTTGTGATCCCTGTGGATTTGGCTCCTCCAGCAGCAGTGAGTGTGACTGTTTTTGGTCTTTGAAGTCAGGAGTCGTTAAACCTCTGGGACTTCACCCCATCTCCGACCCTCAGTCAGCCAATAAAGAGCAGCTTTCCCGAAAAGCCTCATTACAAAGTCAAGAGAGGAGCTTCTTGGTTATAATGATCTATTCAAAAAGCTTGGGGCCTTTGTGTCAAGTTAAGTCCAGAGATTGTTTCATCTTTTGGGACATACTCGCTCATTTCATCAGTCATTCGTCCGTGTCTTTAAAAGCTTCCCATCTCCTAAATTCTCTTTTTTTTCTCCCAGTGACAAGCTCACTGTTTGGGATTAAGACTTGGGTTTTAGCAGAGGAGATATTCAGACTTAAAAGGGTGGAATTGAGGAAGTCTATCATGCTTAGTGAGACAGAAAGGAAGGGGGGAGAGACTTTGACATTTTGAGGAGAAAATCAAAAAAACTCCACAGGCTAAAAACACCTTTTCCTCAGAACTCCTCACATCCACGTGGACAAAAGACCGAGCAAGAGGAGGGAGAAAGAAAAGAGGCGAACAAAAGTAAACATTAGTCATCCCTTCACCTCAAAAGTTAGTGTCTGTTCAGTGAAAGGCTTCTCGTTTTACTCCTTCTGATTTGCAATCCATCATCATCGCTTCTCATCGTGACAACAAGGCAGATTTAAGATTCGTTCGACATGAATGATGGGAAAACAGTCAGACAGTGTGATGAATGTGCTTTAGGTGTATGTTGCATCCATAGGAGGAGGGTGTACAGAGGGGAGCGCTGACGTAGGGAAGTGTACGGCCTCTATATTTAAAGTCCTGACGCCCGCGGGTAGAGTAGCACGCATTCCTCTGATTCAGCCTAAATGATGGATACCTACTCTCACTGTCACAGTCTCTCTAACAGCCCGACTTGCCAGAGGGTGAATCTTAACACTCCTCTCCTCACATCCTTTGCCCCTTTGTGTCACTTAATCATTTTACCCAAGTGCATCTCATGTCTCATGTACATGTCTTTTTAGGATGCAACAGAAACAAACAGGATTGGACTGTTGCAACATTTAATTTAATTTAGGCCTTCAGCTATTTTCATCCTCTATTAATCTGACTTTTAGATTGTGTTTAAAATGGCAGAAACTAGCATGAGAAGGCCAAATGCAATTTCCTCAATCTTCAAATGTTATTGTTTGTTTAACCAACTGTCCAAAGATATCACATTTAGCTGAATATAAAACAGATTTTAGTACCAAAGGTTCATATCAAATTTGGAAAAAATAGTTAATTGTATAAACGGAGTATCAGCCAGATGTCCTTAATACTGTTTCTTCATTCAGAGGAGGTTTCCAACACAAAATCCCAATTATATCTAAGGACTTTCCTCTTATATTTGTTTTCCCGCTTGCAAATACCTGCATAATTTTATTTCTCATACCTATTACTTATTTTTTACTTAACCACTTGACTATTTTGCTACCCTAAACATATGGAGTGACAAACAAATGGGAAGCACTGGTGTATATAATAAGGTTCCCAGTGAAAACATGTATCCGTATGTTCTCCACTGTCGAAGAGGGACGAAGGAGGCTAGAGGAGGAATCAAGAAAATAAGGAAGCGACCAAAATATTCCCTGTGTGACTGAAAGGGCAGATGACTGAGGAGAAAAAGGCTCCGTCTATTCTATTTGTGTTTTTTGGCTCCGCTCCACGTCTCTGAATTCCAGCTTTCAAGTGTTTGTGTGCATCTGTGTGTGTGGGTGTGTGTACTCAAACTGTATATCTATTCCTTATTGTATGTGAACATAAGCTTTAGGCAAAGAAAGCAAGTTTATGAAAAGTAAGTTTCCTGAAAGTTGAGATTATAATCATGCTACATTTTCACCATCTGCATCGTTAAGTGGTTTTCAGGCAGGGATTTGTCCTTGTGATTGTGTGTGCGTGCGTGCGTGCGTGCGTGGTGCGTGCGTGCGTGCGTGCGTGCGTGCGTGCGTGCGTGCGTGCGTGCGTGCGTGCGTGCGTGCGTGCGTGCGTGCGTCCGTGCGTGCGTGCGTGCGTGCGTGCGTGCGTGCGTGCGTCCGTGCGTGCGTGCGTTGTATGTTTAGGCTCTTAAACTGTGGGAGGGAGTATATCAACAACAACAACAAAGTCCCAGCGCGGGTCCCCAAGGCCCCGAGCACTAAAAGCCCCTCTGGTTCCCATGAGCCCGGCCCACGCAGCCTGTCATTGGATTGTGTTGCTCTCTATTGTCAAACTCTATACAAAGTTGCTACGAATAAAGCAGTAAATCACTGTTTAATCATAAGGTTACGATGATGAAATTACAGTATAATTACACACCCCAGCCACATCAGTGTAGTAGACATGAGCTTGGTCCTGTCGCTCTTGTTTCTGAGATGAATGCTTTAAAAAACTCTTTCAGTCTTTAATCAGGACACAATCATAAAAGTACAGACTGGGTAAGTCAAAGAGAGGGATTGTATTTTCATTCTGTTTGTAAGTAATTTCACCCTGTAGTGCAGTATGTTGACATTGTAAAAACAGTGCAACTTCTAAACATAACAAAAGATTTTTCTCTAGGAGAGTGATGACTAGAAACATATTTTTATTTCCTTTTCATAATAAGATATATTGAGCTGTCACTGTCAGGCAGGAGTATAGTTCATACAGAGGGAAGACATCAATCATTGTTAAAAAATCAAGATGCATGACCTTCTTGAATCCTTTCTATTATGACTTCATGCATACGTGGAAAAAGATCATGAAAAAGAGAAGAACGAAACAGGGAATGGAGCAAATTCACGAGCAAATGTAAAAATAAAACAAGCAAAGATAAGATCCCTGCATTCCCAAACTGATCCAGATAATCCAGATATTTATCGTTGTATAATCAGGAGTAACAGATTGACTCTCCTCGAGCTAAACTCCAACAGATAGTTACCTGCCGATAGCAAAGACTAAGCTTCATTCTCCATACAGACGGAAATGCTAACACCTCCAACACGGAGAGATAGTGTACAGACATTGATTCAAAGATATACAAATTCAAGGTAAAGCAGTTATTTTAATGTTTAAAGAGGCCCCTTTATGCCTTTTCGGGTTTTCCCTTTAGCTTAATATAGCTTTTTGAGCATGTAACTGGTCTGCAAAGGCTAAAATCTCCGAAACTCCCCCCCCCCTGCCAGAAAAGCCTCCATTGGACTCCTTTGTTTACTTCTGTAACATAGCGACAATTGCGCTTCTATTGGCTAGCGCTCCAGCCCATTGTACGTGATTGGCTAAGGGGTGGGATATCTCTTTGCCGTTGACCAATCACAATAGAGCCGACCAGCTAACTAATCAGAGCAGACTGGACCAAATACTAAAATGAGCATAATATGTAGTCTTTAAAGGTAAAGTGCTTATTTTAAAGTTCAAAACAACAGATAGAGTTCAAGCAGTTATATCAAAATGCTAATATAGAAGTGACAATGATTGAGTTTCAGAAGGCCATTGGATGAAGACGCAACTATCCCTGCCCTATAATGTTATTTTTCAATAACAATTGTTCTGTATGCTTCATAAAAGAAGGTGTTGCATGGTGTCAGTTATTATATAATAAATAGAGGTTGAGGGATGAAGGACAGGTAATCACATTTTAAATAAAACTCACAGACTCAACAAGCAAACATTGTCCGTGAGCAAAAAGAAGGAATTCGAAAAACTCTCAATACAGCTTGAAATATAATATGAGAAGGAATACGTGCTGTAATAAGTGTAAACTGAAGAAAGAGTGACACATGGCTGATATCAGATGAAAGAGAAGTCGGCGTGAGTTTAGTTTCTGAAGCCCACCTCATAAACCCTTGGGGAAAGAAAGACGAGGGAGAAACATGAACAAAGCCCAGAAAAGCTACAAAGAAAGCAAGAAAAGAACAGAAAGGGGGAAAGAAAGAGGGAGAGAAAGGTCCAGTAGATCCAGCAGGCAGGTGATGTGGCTACAGCTGCAGCCATACAACAGGCTGTCTTTGATTCAGTTCAAACAAATAGCAGGAGAATCACCTCACTGATGAAAGAGCGCCAATGATATCAGAATACCACATCTTAGCTCTCCCAGGCACCGGGCACTGACACACACAAATAAATAATACTCTCACTGGAAGGTAGGGAAAGCATGAGGATATTCATACCAGCATTATAAAGAGGCAAAGGTGCAGTGCGGGAGTTTGAAGCCCAAGATGGACAAATGTTTTACACATTAATCCAGTTGTACGGTAAAGATTAGTGACTCACTAAAGTGTCTGGTGTTTTCCGCCTGAGGGGCCGGTACCTGGACAGATGAGAAGTCAGAGGAAGAAGATACGGGGGGGAAAGTGAGGAAGAAAGTGTCTGAACAGATCAGAAGAGAGATGAAGGAGATGGAGAACGCAGGTAGGGAGAAAAGAGGGAAGAAAAAGAAAGATGATCAGTAGGGTTGCAAAGGGGCGGAACATTTTCGGTAAATTTCCATGGGAAGTTAAGCTGGGGAATTTTGGAAATATTCCATATTTGAAATAAATTAGTTTATTTAAGTTTTCCGCACTCTCGCGGGAATATCTCCGCGAGCGAGCTTAAGTTTCACTTTCGATATATGCATGATATAGCCCAGCGCAACACCTTCGTCACACATGTTGCCACTTGTTTGTACCATTTTCAGGCGATGTGTAATCTGTTCTAGAAAAACGATGTGTTTTTGGATATTTTGGTTAAGTGGTCCTTGGTATGAAAAAGTTTGAGAAACTGTACTAGATGAATACATTTGTATGTGATATTTGCAATTTAAACATTAAATAAATATATTACCCCATAATATCATCAAAACTTACTTCACTTTGTGTAGTCCACAGGCTCAAATGTGTGGCTTCATTTGTCTTGGGCTCAAAAGTGTGATCCAGTCTTCTAGAAATCATCTGTAAATGTGATGGAGGAATGCACAGTGCCTGTAGGGGGTGTGGTCTCAATAGCCATGCAGTAAGCAGTGCTATGTAGATGTGATTGAGGAATGGCATGGATATTCAAGTGTACTTGAATGGCATCTGTTTGTTTTAGTAAAGATTATGCTAAAATTATGTTTTATTTTAATGTGAATCCTCATAACAATATCCAAACAAGTGGAAAATGACACTTATAAGTGCAAGCAGCAGCAGGTGTGAAAACTAGGAGTTTTTTGGAAGAATCCGACAGACAACCTTTCAAGACGTTTCTGGGCTTTTGTGCGATGGAGCTGAACCACGCTCAGATCACGGCAAACCCATATGATCTTTAAATCAAATCCACTTAAAAGTCAGAAAACTTTTCTGCATGTTTGGTACGATTTGATATAAATTGTAGCCTTGCTGTCACACAGTAGAGACAGAAATGTCTCTGATGTTATTCCAACACACGAGAAGAAGAGAGACGACAAAAAAATACCCTTGTTAGAGGATTTCTTGGGTCTCAGCTCTCAGCACGACTCTGCTCTAACTACCGGTTGAAGTTACATTCATCTGTCTGGTGTCGGTGAACGTATGTCTCACAGCGGCAATCCAGCAGTGTCTGTAGCCATGGAAACTACAAGGATGTAGCGCTTACATTTAGGGGAAGTGAGGGATTATTACACCAATGCCACACACACATCCCAAACCATCTTCCCATGATCAAAGTAAGAAGAAAAGTCACACAATCCGCGTCCTCAAGAGTCCGCTGTGACTCGTGTTGGAACTCTGTTGGAAAGACAGCGAAGGACATTCACTTCCGATGGAGGCCTGCTTCACAGCTAATCTCCTGGCAAAAGAGCAACTCGACGTGTGGCTCAAGGGCAACATGACCTGTTTACTTTACACCTGTTCACTTCCCTCGTCTAAGCTTGCCCTGCCTTTCTCAAGCTAGCCGTCTCCTGGTTATGATTGCTTCATCAGCTACAGCCATCAACATCAAACCACTAAGCCCTCCTTTATAAATAAACATTCAAACTATGTTCATGTGATACGTGAGGTTGAATTTTATAGCCCTTTCATTTCCTTTCTGTTTGTGCCGTTGTATGCTGCCTCATATTGCAGTAATGCTGTGAAAGTGGGGGGAAAAGACAAAGGTAATTTGCTTTATAACAGACATGATCAGTCAAGCCTAAATCGGTGCAAGTTGTGAGGAGAAAGATGGATCATTTGGATTAGGTACACTTGGTTGAGCAGAGCTCAGATAACAGGCGATGAGGCGGTGAAGACAGCAACGATGGGGGGGAAGACAGAAAGAAAGAAGCCATTAAAATATCTACTAAACTGCACTGTAATGCTCTATTTGTACCTCTTTTGTGTTTACTTGCTTTACTTTGAAGGAGCTGCAAACACAAACTTATGCAAACAAACACAAGCATGAAAGGCATGTCAAATATGTCCTAAGTATCATCAAATGTGCCAAATGTGCAGCTATGAGAGAAAAATACAGAGCACATCCACACAAGGCTTAGTATGAAATTATCTTCGGTTTATAATCGGTCGGATTGAACTCGACTGTGCTGTAGAGCAGTTACACACACACACACACACTAGTGGTCAGACTGGCAGGCAGGAGGGAAGCTTGTGTGCTGGGATCTGACCAGTGCACCACCGTATACTGGCTGCCAACAGTCCACCACACACACAAAACACACACCGCTGCTGTGTCCAACCACAGTTTCTGCATACATGTGTGTGCCTACATGCGAGTGTGACCTTGACTTTGTGACCAGGCCTTCGAATCCATAAACACAAGTGTGTGTCTTTGTGTGAGCAACTGTGTGTCCTCCAAGTGTGTATGCATGGGAGTGGGTGAGTTAAATACACAGTATAAACATTGTAGGGACTCCCTTGACTTGTGTTTACTGATCGAGATAAAGGCCGTCATTCCTCTCTCACCACCAACCTACTGTACTTCCTGCTCGTCCAACCAGAGAGAGGCACTTAAGCCTGGGCAATGTCACAGATATCTTATCTTGCCAATAAAGCCACTTGAATGGGTTTAGATTGAACTAAACAATCTGGTGCAATGGGGTCATTTCACCCCCCCATTGAGAGAAACTCCTGCCCGCCTCCTTCTTCTCCTCCTCCCATCTCACATGTTAATACTTACCGCTCTGCAAAACCTTCAATCTGCCCGAGATGCTGGCTGGCATAACAAACAGTAGCCTGAAAATAGTCTCCCCCCATGTTTCCCATGCTGCACTGGAGGTATTTCGGTGGTGAAGCGAATTCCTAATGTTGGATCAAATAATCTACCCACTACTTCTCTGCCTTTCTACTTCCCTCTCTCTGTGAGTTCTGTGTCTGTCGCTTCACCTTCATGTCTCCTCGCTGCAAATTGTTGCTCTACACCGCCATTTCTCCGTCTCTTTCCTCTCGGTTTGCGGTAGGCAGTGAGACGCATGGTCTAGCCACACTGACCAATAAAAAGCAGTCCTTAGCCTCTATCATTTAGGCCGCACGTCTGGTATACAGCTCAGGACGTCGCAGGCCAGGACGCCCCACTGCCTCGGCGGGAAAAAGCGATAAAACCGTCTTATATGATGTCACAAGTTTGGATTACTTATGAGCTTTCCTGCAGGGTGTGATCCGCTTTTCTTGCTATCTTTCTAACCTCCAGCCTCTGTTTACCATGCTTTTTTAACCAGGGGGTTACTTGCGCAAATTTACACCTCGAAGAACTGCAACCACAGACTGACTCAATAAAAACCGAAACGCTATTAAAAGCATCCTAATGCAGCACAGGCTTCCTTTGCTTCCACTGTGAGAGAACACAACAGAGGAGAGAAGTAATGAAAGAAGCAGGAGGGGTTAAAGGAGCATAAAAAGCAGCCGTAAAATATTTTTAGCTTCTCAGACCCATTCATGTCTCGAACCAGGGCCAGGAGGAACCGCACTGCCATGACTATGAATGGTACTGTTAGATACTTAGTACTTTTTCTTCTCTTTCTCTCTTGGCAAGTGTCCTGCCACTGGAGGAATGCCTGGTTCAGATTCACATGTGTGTGTATGTGTGTGTAGAGGCTGGACAAAGAGAACCAGTGTGGACAACAGAACACAATCAACCACTCAATGGACAGCTATTAACTCATCGCACACAAACACACACACAAATTCCAGAGTCCACGGACGAGAAGCAGTGACATTCAGAGCCAACCAACCAATCAGGACGCCTATAACGCAGCCACAATGGAGCCAGTCAATGAGCAGCAGAGGATGATGGGAGATCTGTGAATCAAAGTGTCCGGCTCCTCATCCCTGTCTCGCTAATCTTCGCCCTCTCGCCCTTCTCTTCCATTCTCCCTTTCCTCCTGTTTCCCATGGTGCATCTCTCATTGGTTAAAGGTGGTTAGAAGAGGCCATCGGGCACAGTCCACCTCCCACTCATGTATGAATCACCCCATTGTGCACTGGATTCGAATTCTCACACTTTCTTTTAAACCAAAACATGCAACCGACATGTGAGCAGTTGCAGTTTTTTGTAGAAGTAAAATAATCAAAAGCTAATGCACCACAGGACTAAACTATATTTGAGTATTGCTGTAAATCACGTCAGAGTATCTCTCTGATACAAATCTCAGAGGTATATAAATGAGTTATTATCTACATCTTGTCATCGAAAACATCCTGGTTCAACTTTGACCTATACTGTTCGTGAGCATGCACACAATTTTCCTCAGCAATGACGGATTACTGCCGACAAAAGGTGCGCTCACTTCGGTTTTACTGCCAAATAAAGTTCAGATATTGCTAATCTGGAAACATTGTCTGCTTGTTTGCATGTGTGGGCGAGTACATTTTACACAACTCATAACAGCTCCTTAACGGGAAACTCAACTTTAAAGCACATCAGCTTTTCCAAAGGTACTGTTTTATACAAGATTCAATTCCAAACAGGAAGGCATTACCAATCCTTTCAAGGTTTATTTGTTCAAATCAAAACTAAACCAGAGACTCGTTTAATCCTTATTTCCCCAAATTAGAAGCAGAAGTCCTAAATTATCTTTTTAATGATGAAGAAATACATGAATCTCCCTTTTAAACTTCCCTTTACTTCTTCTCTAACTTCATTGATTTTCTGGGGTTTGGGGCGATTTTTACCGATTCTAAACTCGATTTGATAAAACTCATCATATTGCTGCTCATGTTTCTGGCCCCATCGTACTTGCGTTTCCAGATTTCAGTAATGACTTTTGTGATTACAATATTATCAGAACTGAAACAACGGTCACAACTATGGCCATATAAATAGAATTACTCTTTAACAATGTGTAGACCTTTGGATGTTGTTCTAGTCAGACAACACTTGATAAGATGCACATAATTAAACTTTACACGGTACTCAATGTTGTCAAAAACAAGGAGCAACTTTAGCAGTTCTTCCCACATCACCCACAACTACTTCGAGTCAGCTTTAGGCTACCGCCATAACTGATAATGCATCAACCCTATTCAACCTGTTTCCTTCAACAGTATACCACTTTTATAGCTAGCCACAAACCACAGCATGTAAAAACAGGTGGAGTGCTTGTAGGGTAACTTTGAAGTATCTCCTCTCTATCTTTGAAATTCCCAACCTCCCTTCATTGATGCTGTATTACCTTTCATGCATTTCCCTATTAGCTCATTTGAATTTGTAATATGAAGGCCACCAGTATGAGTTTATCTAAAACAAATCTGATAGAGAAGTTAGAAAATCTGTTTTGACACTAATGCAAAAGATAACCAAGCAGAGTGTGAAACCTCAGCTTATTAAGACGCAGCTCCCTCTCCCTCCCAACACACACACACCCACTTCTCACTATCACACTCACACGTTCCCTGTCAGGTCTTCATTTTTAGCACCCGGCAGTGTTACATGGAATAGGAGACGACCACCCACACACACACACACTCACACTCACACACACACATATGCTGCTGGGAAATGTGAATGACTGTGTCACTAAAAGTGCCATGAACATGCGAAATACAATAGTGCCTTGTGCTGCAGTGATGAGTAACTCGGAGCTTTTGTGTGTCCCTGTGTGTATGTGTGTGCGTGCCTGTGTGTGTGCTTTTTTGTGCGCTGAACAACCAAGGACAGGCACACACATGTGGGTGCAGAGTGCCTCATAAATCTCACTCTGAATCAATTAGAAAGCATAAATGGGAGAAGTTCTATAGCAGTCGGTGGCCTGGTTCACAGTTTAATGCTTAATTATAGACACACCACACCCAAACAACACTCACACACATCCAGACGGAAAGACAGACACACACAAACAGTGAGGGTTTGGGTCTTACTGTATGTAACTCATAATTACACAAGAAACTAATCCAAAAATAAAACTTAATGTTGTATTTTACTGGATTCTGTCTTCTCTTTATGTGCATCTTTCTTTGTTCATCTTTTTATTACCCCCCTTTATGTAAAACACACACTCATTCACACACAGAAGCTGTCTGCCAGAGTTAAACACAATATGAGGGAGTTGTCCAGACTTAACCAAAGAGGTGTGTGTCTGTCCTTTTTAGTTCAAACACAGCTTCCATTTATTTTCTTTTGATATTATATAACTCTTTTATTGACTGCTCTCCTATTGAACGTTACCTTGCATGTCTGTGCTAGTATTGCACTCACAGATTCATAACATCTGTATCCATTGAATTTATGTAACTGTTTGTTTTTTTTGCTTCTTCTCCCTTTATTAGACAACTACAAGAGAAGGTTATGTTACTGTAACCTTTATGCTACCATTTCTCAAGAGTGAGGTAAACAAAACGAGATGAATAGAGGCGAACCAAATATTTGTTCTTAAACTAGATCAAATTTCCCATAATGCCAACAGAGGTAGTTACATTTGTGAGACAACATACTGCACTGTGCTACATGCATAATTGAAAGTACAGCACTCACATATCCCTACCTCCTTATTGTTAAACACCTCACATTTGAGAAACCATCAAATGTCTGCTGTGTTTTCTTATAAAAACAGCTTTTAAATTGCAGTCGTTGCAGTTGAATTGACTCAAAAAATTATTTAAAAGATGATTTTCACCGTTTCGAATTCGGATCCTTTTCGGCAGAACATGACGGATCCACAACATGAGTAAAAAAGGGTGTAGTAAGTCTACGTTTAGTGACTCAGTCCACTCAGCCCACCTACATCTGTCTGCACTACACCCCACAACCACAGCTATTACTCCATTACAGCAGGACATTCCCAATATGTTCCAATGGGAAATCTCTGCCAGGCACTTACTGTTCTTTTACACCTATGTGAGAAATGGATGAAACCCAGATTAATATCACACGTGCATGCACACCACTGCACGCACACACACACAGAGTTGTACACACACAGCATGGGAACAACGATCACCTGTGAGAAGACACATCTGTGAGGGACAGCGAGAAACCATTGCTCATATAAATGCAGTTCCAAAACAGACTCTGTCGCCCACTAATTCGCCCACTAATCCGCCCACTAATCCACTAATCCGCCCACAAACCATCCATTCGAGCTGGAAGGCAACAGTTGCTTATCAGTCAACTTATCTGGAAGTAAAAGCGCCAGAAAAACCTCCTCCGCAGTGTGTAGAGGAAAGAAGAGGAGAGGGGAGAATAAGAAAACTGAGACAAGAAGAGAAATGCTGAAGCTATTATTAAGTCATTTAAACGGATTCAATTGATGTCAGTGGCCCCTTAAACATTGATGAGGCAGACATCTTTGAATGAAATGTCATCCTTTTTTTATCAAGAATGACAGTTCTGGCTCACTGAAATCCTTATATATGAGAAAAATCACTCTTACAGCTGATCCCTGGATGACGGAGGATGCAAACTGTAAGTGTGAGTTTACTCATTTGTGGGTAGAGATAAGTTGACAGAGAGTTGATGCCCTGAGCAAGTAGAACATCATGTTTCACACTCCTGCATTAGTTTCTCTCATCCATATGCAATCACACTTCCAAATGCCCTTTTCTCACTCTGCTTATGAATACAATGTGCAGTGAATATATGGAGGATAAGATGGAAAACAATCAAACAGGTTCATTTTTGGCCGGCAACTAATGTTTTTTTTGTTATATAATTGAATCCCTCAATTGTTTTAATGATTGATTGATTGGAAAGTCTATAAAAAAACTAAATTGACACTCAGAAATATTATGTAGGGATGCATTTAATGATGTTTTCATGATTTGGTCTATTAACCAGGTGATTTTTAGGTCTAGAAAACATCCAAAACAATGCAGAAAGGGACACCTTCAAATGTCTTACTATTTCTCTCCACTGTCCAATACCAAGAAATATTCCATTTACATTGGAAGTAGGGCTGCTCCATTATGGCAAAAATCATAATCTCCATTATTTGGGTCAATAATTGATATCACGATTATTAAAAACGATTATCAGTTTACTTTGAAAACATCGATTATTGAAAAAAAACAGTTGATTACCCTGAACTTTAAGTATAATTCAAACTGAAAAACCAATAAAAGGGTTTTTAAATTAAAAAATAATTAAAAAAAATTAATAAAAAATAATCGTTTTATTTCGATTAGGTTGTTTTCATAATCGTTGCAAGCCAAAATCGTAATTGCGATTAAAATACGATTAATTGAGCAGCCCTAATTGGAAGACATGTTTTTTTTCATTCAGTTCAGAGTAGATTAATCATTTAAGGGTATTTCTTCCTAGAAATAACTAGCAATCCTTTACTCCAGCAACACATTTGGAGAATTAGCTGCTTGTTCTTGACATATTTGAGTATTTTAGTCCAAACAAAAAAGGAATCACGAAACTGTGCTTCAGAAAATATCCGCAGGATCATCAATAATGGAAAGAATTGTAGAATAAAGCCCGACCTCGCATTTAAGTTGTATAATTGGTAGTGAGACAGAAGAGATTGATCCATGTCATTGATTGGGTGTATCACTATGATGGTGTCAATGGTTGCGTATGTGTGTGTGTGAATATGTTGTTGGTTGATGGGATGTTTTTGACCTATAACTCTCTCACACTCACACCTCACATTCCCCACAGTTTATGCAGTTCTGTCTTTGTGGCCTTTCAAGAGTCAGTGTGTCCAGTCGAGCTCAGGTTACAGCAGACAAGATCCTCTCTCTCCTTCCTTCTCACACACACACACACACACACACACACACACACACACACACACACACACACACACACACACACACACACACACACACACACACACACACACACACACACACACACACACACACACACACACCACACACACACACACACACACACACACACACACACACACACACACACACACACACACACACACACACACACACACACACACACACGCATCCATCATCCAAACAGCACAGGGAAGAGAGCACTGGTTTGTTGCTCTCCTAACGTGCCATACTCTGACTCATTGCTGCTATCCTTCACTGTCCAGTAGTAGTAGTAGGTGTAGAAAAAGAATAACCAATCAGCGGTCAAGTCCCAGGTTTGAATAACAACACCTATTGAGCTATCTAAACCAAATACAAATACAAAATACAAATAAAAAGAACAACTACAAATATTCCCTCATGCACATGGAAGGTACTGACATTCAATGATTAAACAACTGCATGTGAAAGAGATTATAATCACTGTCAGCATCAAGCAGAAGAGCACAGTTTAACTTTGTCACAGTTGCTATCATCCTTCTATTCTTGGAGCTTAGCACCCTTGCAAACGATGCAGACATATCATTAAAGAAAGGACATTAAGCTGACTGAAGATGTGCTTCTGTGTGTGTGTGTGTGTGTGTGTGTGTGTGTGTGTGTGTGTGTGTGTGTGGTGTGTGTGTGGTGTGTTGCATCTATTCTAGGAGAATTCCAGAGGGGAGACCCTGTGACTGACCCCCACCTAGCAGGATCTGACAGGATATCACCAGCTTGGCGCACACACACACTTATAAATATGCACATACACACAGAAACAAACAAATGATGGGCGTGTTGAAGTCCATACAAACACAGGCAGTATGTTGGCTAGCCACACCTAGGTTTGAGTTTAATGTGTTTTTAAATGCCATTAAATGCATTTCTTTGTGTTGTGTAAACTGGAGAACTATGAATTGCTTTTGTTTAAAAAGGTGCTCAAGAAATAGACTTGCTTTGTTCTATTAAGCAGTACAGTGACGTAACTGTGATTTAAAGTCAGATGTCAAGCTTTTAGACTCAAATTAATATGATCCTGGTTTTCTAATACACGGATAACCTTTAAATACTCTCCTCAAAGTATATCCAGAAGAAATTCTACTTGATGTGCTTAGATTCAAATCACAACTCTCTTCTTAGACTTCTGCCACTTCTTGAATCTGGACAACAACACATGGCTGGATTCAGGCACTTGACTCAACTTGAAAAACCAAGTTACCTGTGCTTACTTCAAGACCAGCTTTCTTTCAAAGTAAAAAATAAGCCTCCACTCACATGAGTGTTTGGCCAGTGAGCAGGTTGCCCTCTCCAATGGTCCGATACAATCTCCAAACTTCCTGTGACACGACAAGAGGATCCCCCTCTCCAATGCGCACAGACACACGCACGCCCTTACAGAAACACTCCAATAAACACGCCCTAGTTTAAAAAACCTGCAGCTGAAGATACAGGCGGAGAACACCGCGCACACACACGGTTAAGTTTCCAAACAGAGCGAGGAGAAAACACAGATTTGACCCCATCTCTTACCTTTTCCTCCCCCGCTCCTCACTGCTCCTTCAGCCGTCTCCAAACTCTGTCACGACGAGCCTCGCCGCAGACTGCGAAAACCAAAACGCCGCTTTTCGGTAACCGGGGAGAGCGGAGAGTAGCCTTCACTCGTTTGCTACAACATGCAACGACTCCGTATGATTCAGTGTGTGTGTGTGGGAATATGTGTGTGTGTGACAGCTCATGGAGAGAATGAGCAGAGAGAGGAGAACCGGGGAACTTAGGGGGAGTTCCCGTTAACAGGCAGGCGGGGCGGGGGCTCCGGGAGAGTGACAGGCGGGAGAGATTTTAGGTTCTCATTTCTGGAGTATTTATTCTTCAGCATGAGGTTAAACGGTGATAAATACATTTACCCTTGATTACCATTTACCTCTTTTATGTATTTGTTTATTTATTTGTTTGTTTATTATCTTGTTGTTTTATGTTTTGGTTTTATTTGTCTGTTTTTCAATAACAAATGTATTTCTTTAAGAAAAAGAAAATAAATATATACAGTATATGTTAATAATTTAGTTTTTGGGAGAAGGGGTGGGATTAAATAAGTCTAAACTTCTTCCCACCCCTTTTTGGATGTGTAATTAAGTAGATCATTTGTTTATATATAATTTACAATCAGTAATAATTTTGTATATCAATTTGACACTGCTTAATTTTGTATATTGTTTTTACACATTCGAAATAAATCAAATCAAATCAAGTCAAATCAAAACCCTATTAGTGCATATGCAGCCAACTAGATCTATTATTGTTGCATATAATGATAAAGCAAGTGGCTGATTTACATGGTATTATTTGCCCAAATGTTTACTATAATTTTCTGATGGCTAGCCAATGTCAAAGGTCATCATTTTACAGCAAGGTCAAATTTTCATTATTGATCTATATGATGACGATTTTTTCATCAATTATAATTTTGCTATCATAAAGAAGGTCAAATCTGTCCAAAAACCCAGACTTAGGGGAGAATATATTCACATTTGAGATGGTGGAACAAGTCAATGTTGGTGCTTTTGCCTATAACACATAACATGAACTTATTAAAGTGGTTGTAGAATAATTCTCTGCAGTTGAATTGTATATTGTAATGTTTGAAATATATTTTCCTTCTTAACAAAATGATCATACTTCTCAAATGTACAGCTTTGTGGCAGATACATGATCTTCCCTTCAGTTTCACCTGCATATATAAATCAGATAAAGGGAGCCTGACTCTGATTTAAATGTTTTATATATAATCTAGAACTGACATAAGAGACCCAGCAGGATTTCGAAATATGTCTGGTTTTAGCTAAAAATGAAGGAGAGTACTGGTAATCTGACTAATACCGTACATTTGAGATTCAGGAAGCTTTTATGGATTATATTAGGAAGTAATGGACTAGACGGCTACTTCATATGTTGATTTATGCGCCTCTCTTGAGTGTAGCTTTTTGTATAGAGCGTTTTCTTAGCCCTCAATGGTGCATGAAATAATCGATCTGGTTGTGTGATATTTATTGCCTTGGGCTTCCTTTAATGATCAATGAATTATGAATTATTAAAAGATAAACACAGTGTTCACATCAGGCTGCAGGTTTCTGAGTTCTGACTTCTGAGTTTCTATGGAGACCAGACAGTGGAGTAAAAGCACGGACAGCACATCCTCATGCAGCTTCAATACGGATACCATAAGCAGCAATGACTTCAGGGGGAAAACGCTGCCTATACTGCAGGTTGGTTTGTTATTATTGTATGTTTTGTTAAGAGAAAGTGATGGAAATCTTATCCCATTACACATGCATGACCTGTGTCCTCCCTCAATGTTTTGAAAGGGGGTGAGAGCCCCGGCGCCGCTTGATCGTGGTCATGAAACCACAGTTTTAACGGATGACCTAAGAAGGGGGGGAAAGCCAGCTAAAAGACGGTATGGGTTGTGGTTGCATCGCTGGTGGTGTGAAGTTACCATGCCTGATGAGTGAGAGTGAGACCTGCTGATGAACGATGTGCGCTGGATTTGATTTAAAGCACCCCAGCTCTTCAGACACACTCACACACCCAGGATCCCCCTCCAAATCCTGTCTCCTATAACAACATTACTACCACAAGGCCCACATCACATGACAAGAAGGGTCCGTTTGTGCGTGTATCGTTATACTTCTTGGACGTGTGTGTGTGTGTGTGTGTGTGTGTGTGTGTGTGTGTGTGTGTGTGTGTGTGTGTGTGTGTGTGCGTGTGTGTGTGTGTGTGTGTGTGTGTGTGTGTCTTTTGGCTCCGCTCCACGTCTCTGAATTCCAGCTTTCAAGTGTTTGTGTGCATCTATATGTGTGTGTGGGTGTGTGTACTCAAACTGTATATCTATTCCTCATTGTATGTGAACATAAGCTTTAGGGAAAGAAAGCATGCGAGGCGTGTGCATGAGTTTATGAAAAGTAAGTTTCCTGAAAGTTGAGATTATAATCATGCTAGCCTACATTTTCACCATCCGCATCGTTAAGTGGTTTTCAGGCAGGGATTTTTCCTTGTATGTGATTGTGTGTGTGTGTGTGTGTGTGTGTGTGTGTGTGTGTGTGTGTGTGTGTGTGTGTGTGTGTGTGTGTTAAAAATAAACACTAACACCCAATTAGTGGAGGAGTCTGTCCAGGAGTTACAGAAAGAGGACGAGATAACAAGAAGCTCCCTAAATGTTTAACCCATTTAGGATACATAACAAGTCCCTGATGGCAGCAGAGAGCAGAATCCGATATGACCCAGCATCTCATTTAGTTTGCCAATCCCACAAATACATTACCACATGTATTGAACACAGTGAAGAGCAGCTGTAAACTGAAACATTACAGCTTCAGTTCACCCAAATCAGTCATAAAACCCACACATTTTTTCATTTACCACTCGTGGTAAGTGGTCTCTCAGAGTGAATTGGATTTTTTTGCACAGCTTTTAGATGCACTATCTTTCTGGTTTGTGTTTCTTCCCCATTACTAATACATATTGTTTTGCTCAGAGCATTGAACGTCACTGTAAAAATAAAATATAAGTGACATAACTGTCCAGAAATATTTTTCCTGGTGGCTCCGTCTGATCCTCAGACCTCATCGTTGACAGTTCATTGGAAATACTTTCTACCAAGTTATTCTTTATAATATTGGACAGTGAAGGCTGTGGTTAATCCAGAGTAACATAAATAGTTTGTTCCTTGAAAGACATGTTGCTGTTCAATGTTTTCAGATGCTGTTAGCACCACAGTTTCGTATAAACTTAGCGTACTTCCTTACTAGATCAGACAAAACCAAACTAAAGTCTTAAGAATGGTAGCTAAAAAGTTAGACTTGCAAGTGATGGTAGCTTAGTCAGTTTAGCCAGCTCATTTTGTAACATTAGGAGAGAAAATGTAAGTCTAAGTCAGTTGTTTTAATAGAAATAAATTGCTAGCACTATACTTTGTGAAACCAATTACAGCTGAAGGCTAGATTTGTTTCATATAGAGTGCTAACGAGCCCTTTGTGACAGGAAATCTGAGGAGCAGAGTATGAGCTTCATTCCAGAAAAAAACACCTTGTCTAAATTTAAAAAAAGACCAAGCCATCTTGGTGAGAGCTGAAGAGAGAGGTTGAGGACAGAGTGCTGGAGGGGTAAAAAGGAAAGGCGATGATGGTGCTGACACATCCTGACAAAATGGAACAGGGAGTCTCACTCAACACCTCTCACACACCAACACACACACACTCACTACACACACGTACGTATATGCTGTACATGAGAGCTTGCACCTACATCTAAGCTTCTGCTGAAAGCAACAGATGCCAGAAAATAGCGTGTATAGAGCCAAGGACAAAGAGGTCACTCACACTTTCACACATATACAACACAGTCTATCTATCCGGGCTGAATCTGGCAGACAGATTATTATGAAGCCACAGTTAATAAAACCCTCGACTGCACGTGCATTTTCACAAGGTGAGCCTTCTCGCCTCGGATGTGTGTGTGTGCTCATTATCAGCTTGAGCACCCGCACATTTGCATCTTTGTGTGACCCTGTGAGTTGGGTTCTCTCTCCACAGGGAAATGTCAGTGAAAGGAGTTTTTATTAGTGTTACTTGAAACCAGCTGTCTAAACTGGCCCCCATCTCCAGACCAAGAGGCTATCTTCCGGTCTTCAAGCTGCCGCCAGACTCTTCAGCTGCTTCTCAACATCTCATAGTCCTCGGCTGCAGCTCCTGTGTCCAAATGCTCTCATCCCAGCCCGTGTGAGGCACTCAAACTACAAATTAGCTCAAAGCAATCCAACAACCACAGATTCAAGTGCTGATAAACTGGCAATCACTTGCATATTTGTAGTGTAAATTCTGAAAGTCACCCCCAGCCATATGTGTGAGTATCTGCCCATTTATCTGTGCATCATGCTCTGGTTGCTGCCTACTGCATCAATCACACCCTCTCACCGCCACAACAGCTGCCTCTTGTCATCGTTGCAGGGCAGCAGCTGAGGCGAGGGGCGGAGTGCGAAACCGCGTTTAACAGCCTCGGTTCTGGCTGAAGGGAACGTGGGGAGGGGGTGGGAGTGTTGGTTAACAGCACATCAGGATCCTATTTGGACCGGAGTGAGGCTCATGGGAGTGGGACGGGCGTCAGCCGAGTATGCCATGAGAGGAAGAGGAAGGTCATGTGAGTGTGCGAGTTCATCTGCATGAGTTTTTATGAATGCATGTTTAATCATGGCTGCTCTGTTTGATCTGTGCAGCCGTCGGAGCCCTGCTGGATCGTCTTTAATGTGGTTTGTTTTTATTTGCCGCTTTTTATAGTCATGGTGCAGTTGTTTGTGGGGGTGTGAAGGCTGCAGATCTCCACAGCAGAACACTGAAGCACTGTCATCGTGCACTGCGGGGTTAAAGGTCAGGGCTGAGGCATGTGGCTGTCCACATCAGGCCTTGTTTGACACTTCACCTTTGACCTCTCGCTCCCTGCCAAGGCCGGCTGCCAGCCTGATGCTTTTTCCAGACTGTGGGATGCAAAGACTGAGGAAACTGATGTGCTATCTGTTGTTGGCTTCACTGAACGGAGCTACGCCATCAGTCTTCTAAAGTGCCAAACCCCCCCGGGCCTGTTTGATGGCTGCGTCTGGCCCATGTATTTGACACACAAGAACAGTCTCAATGGAAAAAATTAGTCTGACAGAAGCTAGATATGAGCTGGAGTTGGTGGTGGAAAGGTTTGGAAATAAAATGGGGAGAGAAATCGTGAAACCGGTGATGAAGAGCAGGTGAAATCGTTTCCAACCTCTACAACTGAAATGAATTATTGTCTCTCCGAAAAAGCAGAGACCAGATCATAGCAGATGTTGTTTTCAGTTTCATTATCTCCTCCTCTCATTTACAGTAATGCAAAGACTTTAATTAAATCCCGAAGAAACTGTTAGTCAGAGCCTTTCTTTGCTTCTGGCTATTTTGTGTGGGCGTTCAATACAATACATGAGATTCGGAAAATCTCTCCAACCTGTTGTTAGCTGGTTAGAGTTTGTACTATGAGACAGAGAAGACATAGCAGAGTAGACTCTCATTACTAATGTGTTAATAGCCAAGCACAAGGTGTTTAAACATGATGATTATGAGAACAATTAGTGAGTCGGTGCTCACCTTTCTTTTCTGTAGCATGCCACCAAGTACACACAAACTCAATGAGCCGTCAGACAAATTAAGATAATGTAAACAATCTATTCATGCCATTCTGAAACAGATTAGCAGCATTACAGCATGATGCTAGTGCTGAAAATGTACAGATGATAAAGCAGCAGCAGAGCCAATAGCATTCAACCAATAAGCACTTGAACTTCACACCGACAACAGCCTGACACCCAGCACAAAACTGAGCCTGCTTTTGACGGGACACCTTGCTTTGCAGAGGGCAGAGCAGGTTGTCGTTTGTCGTTTCAGAAATAGTCTGTGTTGCAGATGAAGCACACCAACTGGCCCGCTGTCCATGGCATTCCTGAATACCACAATACATGATTGTCACTGTATGTGTGTGTGTGTGTCGAGTGTGTCCCAACAAGCACAAGCAGACAATGCCCCATATCCATATGTGAGACGTGTGTAACATGATCTATAAAATAAAGTAAGAAATCAAACAATGTTTTTCTAATTGTGCCAAAGAAAGGGTTGAGTGTTTTCTATACCACACAGATGCCACACTATGCAACAATACAAGAGTGTTAAAAGACTCAATAACAAGTAAAAGTCCTCCAGAGTCACGAAGGTTAATGACAATATGGAAGACAATAAAACTACAATAATCTCCTTTGACACATATTTGAATAAATGTGAAATTCTGAACAAATGGCGAAATACTTCAAAATTCAGATTAGGTACAGTATATCAGGAAATGTACAAAACAGCTTTCCATCACTGGTTCAGGTTCTCATTCTTTTTTATAAAAGGTAAGCAGCAATGCCGCTCCTCTAAAGCTTTTACAATGGCAACATAGACAACATTTTCAAAGATAAAGAGCCTGGCTCCTTGAATCACTGCCCACATCTCTGGTTTGAAAATTAAATTACATTAAATATCATTTGTTAGACGCTTTTATCCAAAGCGACTTACATACATTCAGTACTGTGGACAATCCCCACAGGAGCAATTTGGGGTGAAGTGTGTTGCCCAGGGACTCAACGACATGCTGACTGCAGTGGGACTCAAACTCGCTACCCCCTGATTCGAAGTCCAGCACACTCGCCACTGAGCCACAGCCAAAATGTGTTAGGACGTAGATAATGATCTATGTTGTTGGATGTTGTCAATCTGTATCAGTGATGCTTCAAAAGAGAGAAGAAAGAAAAGGAAACCCACCGAACTTCGGCCTCCATATTTAGAACAAAGACTCACTTCCTGTCAGCAGGAGAGGTGGCTGGTAGCTTCCTCCTTTACAAAGAACAGTGGCTGTGGAAAACCCTTCAAGTTGCCATTTTGAGGTGTAAAATCACTTTATCCTCCATGAAACACTGGTTGGAGGTTACACCCACAGTCACCTATACTCATGAAAGGGTTCCTGTGAGGATATTGTCTGCTCAATGATACTCCAAACAGGCCTTTTTGACTTGTCCTAGAAAAATCAGGTGTTACTTATAACATTGACAATGTCATCGTTATAACCAGGTGTCCCAGACAGACAAGACAGTTTGACAATGTTTGGCTGGTAATTGAGCTATTATTTTTTAATTATTTACACTTTTCCTACAGGGACCTGTGCTCTGTTTAACGTTGACAAGAAGAAGACAGGAAGGACTTGAAGTAGAGCTCTACGTCATGGGTCTGAGGCTGACAAATGTCCTGACGTGAACTCATCCCTCTGCAGTCGTCTAGACCCCGTCAGCATCCCAGTTTTATGATCTCTCGCTCTCATGTGCAGCGAGAACATTCCTGCTATTGCATGCACGTTATCCAGATAATGTCAACGAACTGTGCAAATGTGTTTTGGTCACTGCTGAAACAGATTTTAAAGATTAAAAACGAGTGAAGACAAAGACGTCTTGTTTAAGTTAATCGACTTAACAGTGCTTGTGTCAAAAATGGTTACAAATAAATGCTTAGTTTGCATTCTCTCATTTCTACTCGCAGTTGTTGCTTCACATCTCCCCAAGAAAATCAGAATACCAGATGCAGAGCAGCTATTTCAAGTTCCTGTTTATGAGTCAATCTTTTACCGTACAGACATTATTAAGACATTTCTGGGGGGAGTATGCCATGGACACTGCCTGTACATGATATAACACATGTAGAGGCAGTGTCAAGAAAGCAGCAGAACAACGAGACAGGACTGTCTGAAATGGAAAACCTCCATTTATCTTCATGCGTTAAGTCATGTTAAATGACCATAAGTGTAATTCCAGTCGGCGACACAAGAGAGGCCCTCGCTCTGCCCTCCATACCACAGACTGCAGGGAGACGCCAACACACAGGGGGAAGGGGGGGGTGGCAGGAAGAGGGAATTTTAATGCACACTCTTAACCCCACACACACGCACACATACACACACACTCAAGCACATATATCACATTAACGTTTACAATTTAAGCTTTCTGCTGACGCCCTCATTCATACAGCTTTCTGGAAAGAGAGCAAGTATGGCATTCGTGTCGGACTAAAATTGATCTTTTAAGTGTGAAACACCGACACCCAGCAGGATGCAGGATTTCAACATGTCCTCAAAGAGTTGTAGTTTCGAGTGACTCATGAGGAACACCAGTTGTGGTCTGATTTAAGTGTATTGGCTGCAATCGTGACAAGTTTAGATTGCAGTAAAGGGAAAACATAAAAACAATCCACCTTCTGCTGCTCATCATTATACCATTGGCCTTCTCTCTATAACAGGTTATTTTATGTCAAGAGTAAGATAAGAAGATAGACACCCTTCTATTGTCTGTATAGTCATAAGAAGCTAGAGAAGCCTTATTTTGAAAGGACAGGTCTAGGTCTTGAAATCCATCTGGAGTTAGAGAATTGTATTGGGTCAAAAATCTAAACTCTTGCATTTACAATCTACTCAATTCATGAATTATAATATTACAAGCTTTGGTGGTTACATTTTTCTAAAGTAAAGACATCTGACCTTCCACACTCTTTCCATGTCTTCTCCTGAGAACCACCCACAGCTATTCAGACGAGCTAATCTGACATGGTCTAGTGGTCCAGCTGCTGTGTTTTGGAAAACCAGTCCAGTGCAGGGGTCAGATCCTCATCATCTCTGATGTTTGTTTACATATTCCCACATGGCCACCAGGGACGGCCAGTGTTCATTTAAAAATTAAACCGTGGTAAGAGACAGGGTGATACATATTGCAGAGGGAGAGTGAGACAGTGACACCGACACTCTTTGACCCTTGGTCTGAGATGCATGGTGTAATTGCAACGTCCTTGATTTGATTTTGGCCGGCGGGGACCTTTGCTGATGAAACCCTGTCTCTCTCTGAACTCATCTTTCCCCGATTCTCTTTGCACTCTGTCAGACAGCAAAATGGACCCCCAAAAAATCAAAGATATTAGGCCAAATCGTGGCTGTTACAACCACAACAAAAACCGAAACGAAAAACCTTTGATCAGATAGAAAAATTGGAGGTGTAAGAATCAATAGCCTTTGAACAATCACGCTGAGTCTGATCTCTTTTCTCTGTCCAAAGACTTCGCTCCAGTATTGATTTGTGCACATAAAAGACATCAATAGTCAGTTGCACTTCTGACTCTACCTGATATACAGGGCATGCATTTACCAGTCTTTGCTGCACGTTCAAACAACAGACTGTTCTCTTTCTGGAAGATATACAACAAGCTTGAGTGGGAGCAGAAACTTGATTTAATCGTATATGTGGTTTAATTAGACCCACAAGTGCCACAAAGCTGTCAGCAATTAATGTGTGCACCATCTGAGATTATACATTTAAGATAAATATGTATCTTTTCAGGGATAATTGTCTTTCTTTCAAATAGAAAAAGATACAGCAAAACAATTGGATTAGATCTGTATTCAAGTAATGTTTCTCAATGATTAAGCAGTTTTCTAGCCTTTCTTGTTTCAGAGATAACATTTTCCCCTTGCAATGTAGGGTAAAACTGATAGACAAACCAAGATGTGGGCTATGTACTGTGTCCTGTGTTTGTATGGAGCTATGGAGTCCTCTTTGCAGCTCTCTTGTGCCTCTCTGTGGCCACATACATGTAATACAGCTTTTCACCAAACTACTTCCATTGTTGAGTTCTACTAGAATAGATTTACATTGTTCAATGTTCCAAAATCACATTGGTTTCTCATACAGCATCTCTGTATATAGTATGTGTATTCACTCTCTGTCTTACACGCCTTGTTGGAGTAGCTGCCCCCCCTCCCTATGAGCCCACTGTGCTCTGATGAGTCCACCACCTTTACAGCGGAACATCAGTGATTATGTGTTACAATGGCGTTTGATAGCAACCAGAAAATGACACCAGTAATGACAAACAGATGAGAATGCTGCGTGGGGTCTGGGTGCCGTGTTGGCGGGACGTTGCGGGGCTCGCTGCTCCGCCCTTTGAGGCTCGAGGAGCGGACAGTGTGAGCTGGATTACGTCACTATGACCGTTACGTCACTATGACCAGGAAGAAAAAATGGAAAAAGAAAAATCTCCAACGAGGCGTTCGGGGGCAGCATAGACAGGTATTTTCTGTGTTAGAGTTTTACTCGCTACAGGTGTACTTTGAGGGTTTGTGACTTTGCAGACCGTTTACATGCATAAAAAGCATAACACACAAGGGGACGGGTAATAACCGGAAAAGCATGTCATGGGACCTTTAAGAATAAACGTCTTCCGGGTTCAAGAATACAAAAATACTGTGGATTTTATTTTTCTAATTAGCGAAAAATCTCGAAGAAATATAACTATCTATAGGCTGATATTTGCCGGTGGTATCGGCTACCTACTTACTATAACATGTAAGTTAATTTAATTATAAAAAGGGAAAATGAAACTATATCTATTTCATACCATGCATGGGGCTATTCAAATAAAAAATATCTACCATAGATGCTTTATTTATGGCGAAATATTTGCTATAAAAAGATCAAACCTGAATCGATTAAAGCCCAATGACCAATCACATATCAATCAATCCATTCATTAATTGATCGGCTTAGTTCAGACTACACGTCAAACGGATGTCAATAAAGGTTTTATTTTGAAGGATTTTATCCGGAAGTATTTTTTCTTAAAGGTCCCATACAGTCATTTCTAGTGCCATCTCTGGAGGCAGGTTGTCGTGCAGTGACGAGCTGCAGCCGGCAGTCAGTCTGCAGACACTGAAGCTGACACACACAGACACACACACACACACACACCATGAGGCTGCTGCCAGCTGCTGTCTCTCTGTCCCTGACGGTGACCCTCGCTTACTATGTGTACATCCCGCTGCCTGAAACCATCCAGGAGCCCTGGAGGCTGATGATGCTGGATGTTGGTTTCCGAACAACGATGCACCTGGTGAGAGATGGGAGATTTTTTTTTATTGGGAATGCATTGTGCTACATGTGCTGTAATGCATTTTCAGCTATGATTATGATCTAATCTGCACAACAAATACTATACAGCAGTAGTTTTCCAGATATAAAAATCTGTATTGCTTGTTCTGCACGTTACAACACAGTAACACACTTAGTCTTTGTGCACGCTCGGAGTTTGATCCTACCCACTATGCCATGTGTTGAATAATATTAACCCTGCAATGACTGCCTTTAGATCAGTTGAGTTATTATTGCATATAAATGTCTTACAATTTGTTTTTAGTTAAGCAGTGCATTTTCAGTTTAGATGTCATGACCTGTAACCTTCATGTATTGATTCACACTGAGTACATTTCCCTAAAACACCCCAGCATTATGCTCTGTTATGGATTTAAGTTATCGGTAGTTTACAGTGCTTCTCTTTGTCGTTTCATGCTTAAATCAGTTAAGGCTCTTTAGTAACAGCAGGGAGAAATGTACAAACCTTGTGAAAGAGCTTTTTCAGGACAAACAGTTAATTAAGCTGTTTCCACACTGTTAGTGTGTTGCAAAGCAGCCATCAGAGACTTTGTTCTGGTTACAACATGCTCTTCACCTCACCTTTGTTCTACATTTGATACTATGGAATAGCCAAACTGATAGAGGGAGCTTAATGTTCTACTTATAGGGCCCTTTTAGCTCCACAGTATACGGACCATTGTGATGTAATGTCTTGTTATATAACATTAACAACTATCATTGGGATGAGGGAGTTTTAAAAACTAGAGTGAAGGTGTTTTTGATAATATCATACAATGCACCTCATTGTCCACTAGATTAAAATTGCAGCCACACCAAGACACACAACAAATGCAAACAAAACAATTCAATAAACCATGTAACGAACCCTAAAACAGAGCATTAACAAAGTATTAAAACATTCAATTAAATACTGTGGAGCATGGTGTGTACTAGTGCTTTTGTTCTGTTTTTTTAAAGGCTGATGGCAATTGCAATGAAGGCCTTTACTCCGAAAACTAGCTTTACTAAAATAATCTAAATAAGGGACGTATCGAGTACTCCACCGTTACAGCATTGAACTAACATTGCTGCTTTTACGATGAACCTTTTTAAAAGAAAAACAAAATGGAAACAGCTGTGGATGCAGAAGAAAAAGTGCCCAAATGCAGAAAAGGCAGGAACAGTTCAGTGATTTATTCAGGAAGCGAGGATTCATAAGCTTACAGGCGAGCAGGTAGAGATCAAGGTCAGGAACAGATAGGGGCAGGGTACAGGGTCAGAGGCTGGAAATCCAACAACAAATATCTCCTAAGACAACCTGTCTCAACCTGTCTCTGTGGCTGCATGGCTGCGAGCCCCCAATGTGTCAAACAGCTGTGTCTGCTGGCCTTAGTTGAACCTGAGGATTGAGACAGTTGGAGATGTTTGTGGGGAGGAGGTCAGACGCACTGAGACACATCAGTAACACAAAGTGCAGGAGGAGGGAGGTGACTAGGGGAGACAGTTATTTCTCAAGTCCATGCCAAGAGAGGAACACATCTGATCTGTCCCCAATTTTCCTTTTTCACTCTTTGCTTAAATACACCTTAAAGATATTGTGCTTTTGGGCGTTTTTCCTTTCCTTTCCTGTTGTGGGTTGTGGTCTCCAGAGGGAGTTTCTCTCCCACACGCTTCCCCCTGCCTGAAACGCAGTGATTGGAGTGCTTCGTTACTACCGTAACATAACGACATCACTATGTTACACTAGCAATCCTATTGGCTAGAGCTCTAACATTTGTACGTGGTAGGCTAAGGGGCGCGACATCTCTAAGCGGTTGAATTAGAGATGGGCTCTGGTTTCCCACAGAGGGTCAAAAAAGGTGCTGCAGCTCAGGCAGTATGAGAAAAATAAATACCTTTTTGAACATTAAAGCATGTAAACATGTCACAGTAGAGACACAAAATACAAATCTGATACCTGAACATTATCATAACATGTCCTCTTTAAATGTCTTCTCGTTCCTCAGGCCTCATTGAAAGCTTGGCTAGGCTTTGATCATTACATCCAGTCCCTCAGGCAGTCAACAGAAGGTTTTGATGACATTATGCAGGGGCTGTGCAGCTCTCAGTCCGAAGGAGGGGTCATGCCGGGGGTTAAAGTCTGCGACATCACTTTCGCCGGCGTTCCTGTCCGTGTGTACGAGCCCCCGGCTGGAGGGGAGGGTCATCTGAGGAGAGGGCTGATGTTTATCCACGGAGGAGGCTGGGCCCTCGGCACTACCAGTGAGTTTGGACATTCCTCTCGCCTTTCAGGGCAAATAGAGGAAATTGAAACAGAAAAAGACCGAAGAAGTATTTCCTTAGATGTTTCGGCTCTGCAAATGGTGGTGATGGTTTAACTGTTATCTCTGTTTAAAGTTGGCAAAGGCGAGTTTTGTTAGCTTTTTGGGTTCTAAAGAGGTTATAAATGCAATAACAAGTTCCTCAGACTTGACTTGTTTTATGTAAAATGTTCTGCCTTGAGTGACATTTCTAGATGTCTACATTTCACAAAATGAGTCCGTGTAGTAACTTTTGACTTTGTGCCTTGCTGTAAATCTTTTAAAAAAAAAAAAAAACATATTTCAGCAACGATTTTTTTTGTTCCTTCCCCATCTTTCTATCACGTCCTCAGAGAAGGGGTCGTATGATATGATCAACCGGATGTTGTCGGACGAGCTGAACACCGTTGTGGTCTCTGTGAGTAAGTGTGCAACACTAATCTACAATTTGTTTCTGCTCATAGAGAAAGAAACACACTTGTTATGTTAACTCACACTGTAGAAATGATGACAACCCCATAACTACAGAAAGAGTCCATATAATCATATTCTCTAAAGTTTTCTATGCCTCCAGTAACTTGTAATTTGCAACCATTGTCTGTGTAGGTATCGTATGTATCCAGAGGTGAACTTCCCGGTGCCGTATCTAGACTGCCTCGCTGCGGCCAAACACTTCCTGTCTGCAGAGGTTCGGGCCAGGTATGCCATCGACCCGGAGCGTATCGCTTTGTCCGGGGACAGTGCCGGAGGAAACCTGGCTGCTGCGGTCGCTCAGGAGGTACGGGCCAGATCTCCTGTGAAAATGTGTGTAACATGCAGAGGTGGAAGAAGTCCTCAGATCCTTTACTTCATGAAAAGTAAAATACTTAGATTCTCCATGACAGGTACATTTCTAAATACAAAAATTTCTGAAGTAAAAGTAAAAGGGTTATCGCTAAATTGACTTGAAATATCAAAGGTAAAAGTACTCAAAAGGCAAAACAGCACTTTTCACAGTACATTATTTTATCCTGTTTTTATTGCGTGAAAAAAAATGTAAGAGCATTCTGATGTTGTAGTTTGTCACTTCGAAGCCAATTTTAGTTTCTTTTTAAAATACTGGGTACTTCAGTACTACAGTACTGCATCCTATGTAAGCATATCATGTGTTGTTATTTGTAAAACCATTAACTAGGATTGAGTAAAGTAACTTAGTTAACATTCTGTCAGTATTGAGAGATTGACGCCTTATGTTTCTTGCATTTTCCCAGATTTCCACAGATGACACTATGAGTGTGAAATTCAGCGTCCAGGCGTTGATCTACCCCGTGCTCCAGGCTCTGGACTTCAACACGCCCTCCTACCTGCAGAACCAACACATTCCCATCCTCTACCGGCCCCTCATGGTCCGCTTCTGGCTGCAGTACTTCGGTGCCGACCCCTCCCTGCTGCCCCAGCTGCTGGTGAACAACCACAGCTCCTTACAGCACTCAAACATCACCCCAGAGCTGCGGGCGCGCGTAGACTGGACCGTCCTTCTGTCCCCGAAACACAAGAAGAACTACAAGCCTCTGATTGTAGAGAAAGGTTCCCAGGGGGGGACGAGGGAGTTGCCGGGGCTCCTGGATGTGAGGGCCTCTCCTCTGTTAGCAGGACCCGAGGTTCTGGCTAAAAGCCCCCGAGCGTACATCCTGACATGCGAGCATGACGTGTTGAGGGATGACGGTTTGATGTACGCACGGCGCTTACAGGACTCGGGTGTCACGGTAACCGTTGACCACTACTTGGACGGCTTCCACGGGTGTTTCAGCTTTGTTACCTGGCCTATGGAGTTTGAAGTAGGGAAGAGAGCAGTCAGAGGTTACCTCAACTGGCTGCAGAACAACTTGTAAGAGAGTGTGTGTGTGAGTGTATGTGTGTGTGTGTGTGTGTGTGTGTGTGTGTGTTTGTTTGTTTGTGTGTGTGTGTGTGTGTGTGTGTGTGTGTGTGTGTGTGTGTGTGTGTGACTGATACAAACGCACCAGTCCTTTAGCTTTATGAATCATACAAGGGCTAACGCATCTCGTTTTTGATTTAAATATTTAAGCTTAAGCTCAGGGTCCTCCTGTTCCTGCAGATACACACACTCTTGGTAGAGGGTATTTAAGGTCTGTTAGCAGTGTAATGACTAACCCTGCTGACAGCGGAGAAGGGCACATATTTTAACATTTACTTGGCTAACACTGTGACCAGCTAACAAACATACTTAATAGATTCACAGCCACAAGCTTTTACGAGGATCTTTAAGCCACACCACAAAGACTTTAATAATATATTTCACAAGGATTGTAATTCGTGTTTTATGTAACTTTCATTTACACTGCTTGATGCACTTTTTTCCCCCGGAAAAATGTTTAATTATGGGTCCAAACAAGTAACATTTTGTCCCTCACTTAGGTCCAGACTGAAGTATCTCAAAAACTATTATATGGATTGCCATGAAATGTTGTAAAGACTGGAGGATAAATCCTAATGACTGATTCTCTGACCTTTCCTCTAGCGGCACCACAAGGTTGACATTTGTGGTTTTGAGTTAAATGTGTTGACAACTATCAACCGTCGTGAATTCTTTTATATAACTTTGGTGATCCCCTTACTTTAAATTATCGGATTAATTTGATTTTAAACTCAGATTGTTTACAGGGAGAGCATTATCTGCTAAGCATCAGGACTTCAGTGTTGTCATTGTTGGCACTCATTTGAATACCTTTGTTATAGTAGGAAAGAACGAGTTCACATGGGACACATAACACATTTGTAAAATATATATTTTTTAACAGGGAATAATTTTCTTCTGTGTTTTTCTGTGTTCTCGAAATGTAGTAAACTCATCCTGTGCTCCCTGCAATACAAGAAGTAATGTCTTTCCTAACAGATTCCTTGACAATCACTGATTAAATGCACTATTTAGCTTCATCCAAGGTGTCATTCACATTGTTGTTTACTTACACTCTGTATCGGACCATGCACTTACTATAAAATAAATGTTTTCTGATTGAAATGCCTGAATGCACTTATTAAACTTGAATGAATCACTGTAGTTGATGGTTTACTTGACAGAAGCAGTCCCAAAAGTGCAGAAGAAGTGATCAAGAGTTGTTTATCTAACCCTGATAAGAACTAACAAAGAGGAAAGGAGTTCCTATAGGGCTACACACACACTCATACACTTGTGTCGATACAGCAGAAAGAGTTTAATAACAGGGTGGTTTTGATTATCCAGCTGCAACATAGATAATTTATGGTGCACGTGTCCTCTACATTGCTATTTTAGGGAATGTATCGACTCCCAAGCCCTAACATCTGCACCAGCTCGCAGTCATGTTCATGTTCAGACATGTTTCTGATGTTCAGGGTGAATCTCTGGGTCAATAAAAAAAATCCAGCAGCAGCCATTATCAATGCATCACCGCCCTCTAGTGGACAGAGAACATCATGACGCTTTTCGGCCTCATCAAACACACATTTAATAACTACTGCTGCATATTACCTCACTTACTTAAGTATTGTACATAAAAACAGTTTGAGATGTAATGTTACTTTACATTTCAGAAGCATATTGTACTTTTAATACTACTACCACTACTACTACTACTACCACTACTACTACTGATATAAGCATACTGTGATTGCTAAAATATGACACATCATTATAGATTAAACTAACTGTAAGAGTATTAAAATGCGTTACTCCTAAACCATCTACAACAATTAAATGCTACTTAAATTAATTAGTAACATCAATCCAATAATAAAAACCTATAGTGATTCAACATTCAGGGTCAAATTTTAGGCCTGTCAGATATTTCTGTTGACTTTAAAGAGGCCCTATTATGCTTTTTTTATAGTTTCCCTCTCGTGTAGTGTGTTATATAGGTTTGTGTGCATGTAAATGGTCTGCAAAGGCTAAAATCCAAAAGTTACCTTGAGAGGGAGTTTCTCTCCCACACACTCCAGACTCCAGCAGACTGGGCTCTGGTTTCAGACAGAGGGTGAAAAGAGGTGCTGCAGCACAGGCAGTATGAAAAAAATAAAGAGCTTTTTGAACATTAAAGCATTAAGACATGTCACAGTAGAGGAACAAAATACAGATATGAATATAAAAATGAACAATAATAGACCCCTTTAAGTAAAATAAAGTAACATTTTGAATGTGGTACTTGTAATTAGATATTCCTCCACTGATCAAGGTAACATATTAGAAATGAAGTATTGTGAGTTGAATATTAACCTCTGTTTTGGCTCTGTTTCTAAGACTCCACATTCACATACAGTATTTCCTATCAGGGAAACACCCTTCCACTGACACGCTCACTAACACTGGCAATTGTGCTGCTGCAGCATATAGTCTTTGTTTTATAAATGACACAATGAGCAGCTGTAGTGCTCAGGCGGGAATTTAGGGAGATTCCATGACTTTATGGAGAGGAACGTTGGGAGGAGAAGCTTGGGGGAGTGAAGAGGGGAGGACAGAGGGTGATGCACCGAGTTTGATCCTTCCTCTAAACCCATTATAAGTCTTCAGGGTCTTTTTAAACTTCAAGGGGGAAGCTGCTTTCAATTTTCCAGAAAATCAGCAGCTCCCCTTTGCCTCTCTGTCTCCAAGTAATTTTTGTATCAGATTTAAAGGCTTGGCAAAAAAGTGTCATCATGAGTCTCCGAGTCTAAAAATATTTGTGTATTGCGTGGTAACCAAAGAGAAACAGAGGTATTTGATGATGGAACACAATTAGTTCCAGTTTTTTAAGCTTACAGTTTTTAAGCTTACAGTTTTTAAGCTTACAGTCTTACATTCACTATTTCATGAATAGTGAATGCTATGCGATGTATTGATATTTTTAGTTAACTTTTATAATCATTGGTTTTCATGATTAGTTGCTATTCAAGCGATTGATTTATATTTCCTTCAAACTCAGGGAAGTTTCACAAAAACAATCACCTTACTGTTCTCCCTCCCCACAGCCGATTAATATAAATATGTGACAAAAAACAAGCTTAAAGGCACTGTGGTTTGATTTGGTTGTCATGATAAGACAAACACGATTTAACATGTTAATTAATGAGCTTTGGAGGTGCTGGTTTCTCCATGTTTTTAAGTCTTTATGCTAGGCTAAGCTAACTGGGATGATGGCTGTAACTTCTTATGTGTGGCTTTTAACTGGCACACGGAAATATGACCACATTTCCCCCATTTTGGCTTCGCTCCACTGGCTGCCAATACATTTTAGGATTCATTTCAAAATCCTTTTATTTGCTTCTAAATCCCTAAATGGCATGACCTCACCATATCTTTCTGAGCTGCTACGCCCTTACACGCCCACCCGCCCTCTCAGGTCAGCTGATCAGCTGCTCCTGAATGTGCCCAGAACCAAGTCAAAGCTCAGAGGGGGCCGTTGCTTCTCTGTAGCGGCTCCCACACTGTGGAACGATCTGCCCCTGCACATCAGACAGGCCGCCACACTGCCTGCTTTTAAATCACTTCTTAAAACCCACCTCTTCTCCTTAGCGTATTAACATCTTTTAGGGTGTTGCTTTTATTGCTTTTAAATTGTCTATTGTTTTACCTGTACTTGTTTTATGGTGTGTGAGCTGTGCTGTGTTATTTTTTGTATGTTTTGTTTTGTTTATTTGACTGTTCAGCACTTTGGTCTGGAGGTTTAAAGTGCTCTATAAATAAAGCTATATTGTATTGTATTGTATGTGGTGTCAACCTTGTCGTTTTACTCTGAAAAAGAAAATACATGAGCACATTACCCAAAATGTTGTTCCATTAACTTTAAGCTTTAAAACACCTCAGGATTAAAGTCAGTCGGGGCCTGCTGCATGTTGAAGTGTCTGACAGAGGGCAAAAGTCATGACTGATTGGCTGATAAGAGGAATAATTACTAATCAAATTATGGGGGAAAAAAGATTTAAACATGGCTTAAAATGACTCACTCCTGCACACATACCTTCTTGGTCTGTCTGTGTTGGTTTGCCATGGGACTGTAGACAGGCATGTCTCTCAGGGTGTCATCTTCCATGCCCGAGGCCAGCCAGTCTTCAGATATCACTCACCTTCTCCCCGGCTCCTCTCTGACAAGCCTGGGAATTGACGCACCTGAGGGAACACAAGAGCCTTTTATCACTGTCTCTTCCGTGTTTTGAGATTTTAATCAGTAAAGGAAACTAACCAAATACTTAAATTCCTCCTGTACTTGCTTACCATGCCAACAATGTAATTGAACCTGTTACAGCACTACTATCTGTGTGAACTTAAAAGCTGCATGTGTGCCAGTGTGAGTGAGCGGCACATGCTTTAACACTGGTCCTGATTGTTGGGAGGGTCGTGCACATCCAGGAGCCGTGAATTCCTTCAGCTCTACTCTCACTTCCTCACACTGACAATGGCGCAGGGTTGGAGGTGAAGGAATGAAAGTAAAGGAACCTCCAGGAATCACTCAAGGTTAAGCTCTGCAGGTTGAATGACTCCCCGGAGACAAACACTACTTAGGGCTACACATAACCAAAACAATGGCGGGTCACTTGGCACTTATCGAGTAGCGTGCTCTCAGATCACTTCACAATAGCAGGAAAGAGAAGAGAAAAGCCTCTTTTCATCTTACTTTCAGATGTTGATTATCTGCTGTCTGCACAGCAGTTAAGTGTTTTTGGTCCTATGACATTGTTTTATCTTTTTTAGCAACACCCATTCAAATGGAGAAAAAATGCAAAACAAATATCTCAAAAGACATCACTGAGTGTTTCCAGAGCCTCAATGCTCACCTCAAATGCATCAGACAAACGCCATAGCTACCTTTGTGGCTCTAAATAAGAAGTCTGGGAGTAGTAAAAACTATTTGTTCTGCATTAAAATCCTTTTGGCTGGAAGTAATAATTCAATTAAGCAAGTTCCAAATTGCAACAGATGTTGGAGAGGCATTAAAGAGGAACAAAGATACTCCGAACAACAGAAAGGAAACAATTTCAAATACCGAGAAACCACTGCCTTTTATCAACATCTGCTACACAAAACTCAAAGGATTTGACACTTTAAAGATGAAACTTCAGAATAATTATTTTTGTTCTACTTGATAGAAAGCACATTTACATTTGCTATAAATGTAAAACTTCTATATGCTTGAAATTCCCAATGTATCACAAATCGCTCCGATTAGATGCAAGACATCAATTACAGTAAACATTTTAGATCATGTATAACTATTTTGTATAGGCCTATATTTTGTGTAGTTATTTTAAGCCTAATGAAATTAACTTTAAATCTTAATGTTCAAACAAAACATGGACCAATTGTCCCTGAAGTGTGGAAATCTGAATACATATAACTCCATTATAACTAGGAAAACTAAATGTATACATAATCAAATGTATGCCCGGGTGTAAATAGCAGTGTCTACTATGGATAATTGGGTGCACATTTCTCTGGCATGCTATATACACCCCGGGATGAAAATAGCATTGTTGACTATTTTCACCCGGGTGAAAATAGCATTGTTGACTATAGACACCCAGGTACAAATAGCATTGTTGACTATAGACACCCAGGTACAAATAGCATTGTTGACTATAGACACCCGGGTGCAAATAGCATTGTTGACTATAGACACCCTGGTACAAATAGCATTGTTGACTATGGACACCCAGGTACAAATAGCATTGTTGACTATAGACACCTGGGTGCAAATAGCATTTTATATGATCTATTACTCCAGATTATTTACATATAAATGGACCTTGCAGAGAGAAAACGGTCAAAACTATCTGTAAATAAATTATCTGTCATACTGGTTTTCATTATTAATGGCATGTGAATCAAAAATCAAAGTAAATTATCTCAACCATTTAAGAAGAAAATAAAAATCTGCCACTTCCTTACAGAGCCCCTCCTCCAACACACACGAACGCGCACATGACCAATGAGGGCACGAGATAAGTTTGTGCACAGATGGAAGGCTGACAGGCAGGTAGGCCATCCAGTTATTTTAGCCGGGCCGGCTAAAATGATTGGTCGTGCTTTTTACAGTACTACGGCTTCCACAGATGACATTTTTTTAATGGATTTTTTGTCAAAGCACTTAAGATATTGCTATCGGGATGTTAAGAGCATTCCATGGAATATAACAAAAAGTGTATCTCGAGCCGGTTTCTCAAACTTACCTACCCCACCTTTAAGCTCCCAGCTCATTTCATTCTAATAACAGTGACATCTTGAGGTTGTTGTAATCCTCCGAACCTCCCCCGCCCCTCCCTCTCTCTCTCCCTCTCTCCCTGACTCTCTCCAGAGCAGAAATGCAGCAGAGCCTGATCTGACTTGTCCTTGCTGCTGGAAGTGTTTTCTTGCCTCTCGGAAACTGATTTCAGTGCAACACTCATGCTGAGATATGGCTGTTTCTGTTTCCCTCCAGAGTCTGGGGCTCATCCTGCTCGCAGCGATCCTCCTGCAGACCATCGCGGTTTCGGTCAGTTTTGTCTACTTCAACAAAGTCCTGAGCACGGTAAGAAGGGACCCTGTCTTCCTCCTTTATCTAAATGATAATGATAACAGCTAACTGACTGCCATTTTACAGGGTAGAGGGGAGATTTGACACTTGTTTACTGAGGCCAAATACACTTCATAATAATCTACCATTAATTTAACAGTGATACCAACAAGTGACACACTTACGGATATAGCATAGCAATGTGACTTTGAATGTCACTGACAACTCACCATATAGTACGAAAACTAATATGCAAACCTGGTAAAACAGTATTGAACGTTTTAGTAAAATCTTGTCATAATAAATGATGTCATGAAGTGGTCATCAATATAAATGATCTACTACTTCCTGTATCTAAGGGACTAAACATCGCAGGCTTCATATTTTAAAGTTGTGTAACTGGGTGATAAGAGGTAAAAAGCAGCTTACTGGCATGCAATAACTGTATGAAGCTGGACAATGAGAGGGCAGATATTTGCGTAGATAACAGAAGACAATGGCAGGAAATGAGACTACTAAGGATTATGGGGGTGTTTACACCGATAAGTAAGATATTTTAAAATTGAGCTGATATTATGACAAATGGAAAGGGCTGATAGATCTGGTGCTGAGCTCTGATTGGCTAAGAAACTATTAAAAAACGCCCACATCACCTGTGACCACTTCAGAGCTAATTGCATGTCAATGAGCTAATTGTCATCCACCTGTACCATCACTTTGTATTTTGGCTGAACAAGCAAGAGATTATTACGGAGTCCCCTAGGGGACAAAAAATAGGTTAAAATAAGAATTGTTTTGCGAGATCTCGGCACTCTTGCCAGTGCCCCCCTAACACTGACTTTGGACCCCCCTGTGGCCCCCCCTGAAAATGAAAAAAAAAAGAAAAATTTATGATTAAACGATTTATTGGCTGATGGAATAGGCGGAACTAACGCTATTTGTCATTCTAGTCGGACCCATTAGAGCGTAAAAACTGTAACTATAAGTATCTGAAATAATTATGTGTACTGAAACAAATACCAATAACTGTATTGCATTGTTTTCTTATGCGCAATTACTTCATACTGTCTTTGCCTTTTTCGTCCTGCATTTATTGTGCCCCCCTCAGAAAATAATGCCTGGCTGTCAGAGCAGAAGAACCCGTATGTGCGCTCACAGAGCATGCGCCCCTTAAGCCCCGCCCCCCGAGCACCCACTCTCGGCTCACTAGAATGAATGGAGACAGAAAATAAATCTAGATTCGGCTTTTAGTGCATTTTACAACTTTAAGGACCTAATGATTATAATAAGGGCTATACAATAGTTCATACTGGGTAGTTTATTTAGTTTAACAAAAAGTATCCGCTGATTTACAGACGTCTCTTTCCCAATGTTAGTCAATGGGAAAAAGTCTTTCTGGGCCCAGTGACGTCACGGACTGATACGGAAATTGTAGTACTGCCGGTTGGACACAACGAATATTTTCCTCAGAGTCCGGCGCACTTCCTGGGGGCTTGGCTAAATGAAAATCTCGAGATCTCGCAAAACTTTTTTTTTCTTCTCCATGTCCCCTAGGGGGCTCCGTAGATTATACTGTATTTCTCTTGCAAAGGTTTTTTAATTGGACAAGATTTAAAATGTGTTTTGAAACTGTGTTTTTTTTATATTTATGTGTTGCAAACAAAGTCAAAGCAAAAAGCCACATGAAACTTAGCTTAGCAGAAATGAGCTAAAAAACATTTTGCACTGTGCCTCAATTAATTATTCAAAAACAAGCGTATTGAAACGATAACTTAATCAAAAATGTGATTAATTGTTACGTAATTTCGATGTTCTGTTTTGGAATCTCCATGTGTAGGGTAGAAACTAACACATACATTACTCAAGAATAACAACTATCGAGAATGAAAGTAAATGGGTAAATTGTTGTTTTTTCTTTTCAGATGCAAGAGAGTTTCTCCCGCAGTAGCGTTTCCTGTCTGATTAACGCAAATCTGCGCTCAGAGGCCGAAGATTCAGCCGAGGACAAGAAGAGCGACCCCTGCTGGCAAGTGTTGCAACAGCTCCACTACCGCATAGAGAAGGTTTTTGATTTATTTGTTTTATCTATCTTCAATTTGTCTTCCCCGATCACAAGATGTGTTAGAAAGTTATTTTTAGCATATTTAGTTAAACCAGATGCAACGTTTTTCCAGGGCTGTCCACACAGCACATTCTGTCCAAGATGTTACAGCATTTTAAGAAAAATGGACTAATCACTTGACCTTTAACTTGAATAATGATGCAACTCCACATTATAAATCACCCTAAGGGGAATACCGCTATTACTGATGACATATTTGTTGATCCAGAGGGGGAACAGGATGATTCATGGGGGTGACGAGGTCCCCAGTGTTACCAATTAAGATCTAAAGATAGCTAACATCCATAATAACTGAAGAGGTCAAGATGCTTGTAACCTGCCGCCTACTCACCCCCTCTTTCCCCCCGTCTCGTTCCTTTCTGTCTCTCTGGGTGTTTTTCTTTCAGACGATGGCTGACAGATTCCAGAAGGAGATATCTACAGCCATGACAAGTGAGAACAATGCCTCCATTGACTATCAGTTGCTACTAATAGAAGTAAACTTTTTTTTTTCCCACCAAAAAAACGTTTTCTATGTGTTTCTTATCTACTTTTGGTTTCACAGATAAGCTAACAGGAGTGTTGCCATTCCTGAGCTCGGGGGTCCCTCTTGCTAAAGTTGCGGCCCATGTGACGGGTGTCCTCTCGTCCTCAGAGCCTTCAACAGCAGATGGTGAGGACTTTAAAAGTAGTGCAGGAATGATATCCAGAGTGTATACTAAGTAAGAGTCCTGGAAAGCATAACGGACAACTTAAACATATTGAATTTCACGACAGAATTTCACAATGCTCAAACAGCAGTAAGTGCTGTGTTGCTTCACTGATATATTTCCAGGGCCAGAGGTGAGGAATGTGCTTCAAGGCTTCCCAGGATTCTGTAACGTCTTCATACCTAAATGTTTGTCAGGACATGCAGATGTGCAGCTGCCTTATCTTTTTCAAAAATGTTCTATAGTTGTCTCCGTGACCAGTCCGATTGCCAATTGCTCGGATTGTCAACAAACTTATACAGCATCTTCAGAAAGTTATTATCCAAAACAATTATTAACGTTTATTGGAAACATGCATATGTGGGAAATTATATAACTTAAAGTCCCTAAATACAAGCAAATTAGCACTTCTCATTAGAGATTTACATCAGCAGAGGTTAGTTAGTTTGGTTTCAAAGCATTTTTCAAATCGTGTTGAGCTTGTATGCTTTTGTTTACTGGATTTGAGGACAATAAAAAAAAAAAAAACATCCTAAATAAATATCTGAATGTCATAAAACTAGAACGTTGGCCCGCATTCTCTCGTTAAACACACACACACACTCCTCAGGGTGGCTGGATTTAATCTGTTTCTGCCTTTTTGTTTTTTAAACATGTGGCTGTCGTCAATTAATTTAAAAAAGCCGGTGGTCTTTGAGCACATCTGTGAGCATTATTTACACACTGGGAATTTCTTAACATTTGATTGCTCGTAATCCATAAGACTCCGTTATTATCGAATTATCTTGCATCATAGTGAATGGCCTTAATTGATGTTGTGTTTTCTTGTGGTTATCGGAATCAGAAACAGGTTTATTAGCAGGTAGTTGACACGTACGAGGAATTTGACTTGATGTCATGGTGCATACATACAAATAAAACAAATGTAAAACACAGATAGAGAACTATTTAAAGAAAACTATAATAACACAATATGTCATATGTGCTGCTGCAGGCCCACGGAGCAGCAGAGGGTACCTGGGAGAGCGAATCAGAGCGTGGGAGGGACGGAGAGGTCTGTCCTTCCTGCAGAACATGGAGCTGAGGGGGGGGGAGCTGCTGGTGCCCATAGCCGGCCTCTACTACATCTACGGACAGACATACTTCAGACTGCCCTCCACAGGGGAGACAGAGGGGGAGGCCAAGGAGGAGGGAGCACAGCTTGTCCAGTACATCTACAAGAAGGTACGTCTCTCTGAATAATCAATTGGCATGAAGAACATCTACAGATCCTGTTGGGCTACAAGTGTCAACGAAAGATAACATCAGCAGCACAGAGCACAAACAGATGGCCCCTGACAACACATTTGATTTATATATGGATCTAATGTCCCACTGTGAAAGTGAAACAACTTTTTCACATCATTCATCCAAAGCTACTTGCATACACATCACTGCCGTTGACTTCATGCATAAGGGAGCAATTTGGGGTTTATTAGCTTGCACAAGGACACTTCCACATGTTAACTGCAGGGGCTGGGCTGGGGATTAAACCTCTGGCCCTCTGATTGGTCGATGCCTATTTCACTCTGAGCCACATCCACTCATGTCTATTTAACGTGGTGCATGGTTTTGTTATGAGTCATTATAGATAGATAGATAGATAGATAGATAGGTAGATAGGTAGATAGATGTACTTTATTGATCCCAATTTGGGAAATTATTTAGTTCCAGAATCAGTGTGTTCAACATTAAAATACAAATGTACAAAAAGTGAAATAGAGAATTAACTAAATCAAACATCAAATGTCTCGGGTGTATTTGAATTCACCATTTTATCTGGTATCAAAAAGATACCATGCAATCATCAATTTAACCATACGATGTGTACAAGGTTATGTTAGTGTACTTTTTAGGAGAAATGTGATCTCGATTTTAGTGTTTTACCCACAGATGAGTTCCTACACGGTGCCCATCCTGCTGATGAAGTCGTCCCGGAGCGCCTGCTGGCCTCGGGGTCCGGAGCCCGGTCTCTTCTCGCTGCATCAGGCCGGTACCGCCTTCCTTCAGCCCGCTGACCGCCTCTTCATCACCGTTAGCAACGTCAGCGCCATGGAGATGGACGGGAGAGCGAGCTACTTTGGGGCCTTCCTTGTGGGATAAAGGGGGGAAAAACTCCCGGATCGAAGTGTCCGGGACTGGGATGACTTGATTTAGAAATCATCATCAGAAGGAGACCCAATGGTCAGGGGTGTGCTTTATGATACGAGCAGCTGCCGAGGGTTCAGGATTTGAGAAGAAGGAAGGACTCTGAGGAGTGCAAAGGATGTCTACTGGACCAAGGATACGACCAGACGGAGCTCCAGTGGCCCAAAACGGCAAAGAAGAAGAGCCATTGCTGTGTTTTGACTCCTGCAGAGCCAAGCCAGAGCTGGTAAATAATTCAGTTTTCCGGGATGTACCGTCTGACAGAGCAAACATGGATTATGCAGTGCTTCCAGAGTACAGGGGATTTGGAGGACAATAGAGGCAGAGTCAAAGCTGGGCTCCAATGTGAGAACGACTTCTTTTGAGGACTGAGAAAGCTAATTCGCCTGCAGGTCAAACGGTCAAGTTGTCATCCTCACTTAAGAATTGACACTTAAGCTTCAAACATGCCAAAGAAGACTCAAGATTTTCAGTGACGCTTCCTTTTTGTTTACACTACTTTTTTAGTTTAATTGTCTTGTTATAAATGTGACACAGATCATGATGTCCTGCGGCCTTAAAGAGAAGCACTGATCTAATATCAATGGACTGAGTATTTTCTTTTCTTACGCATTGACACTTTATATCCAAGGGATACCAATATATTTTTGAATGCTGGATACATGATTGCTATAAAGATTACAATTTTAAAGCTACTTTTTTCCAGGTGTTTTTGACTAATTTGAAGATTTTTGTTGTACATGAGTATGTGATATAGTACATGGGATTTTTATAGCGCTTTTCCTAATGCTCAAAGACGCTTGTATATGTTATGGTCATAGAGATATAGTTTTAGAGGTGAGGAAAAGATCAACTTTAGGGATGATTTTAAAGGGAAATCATATAATTTATAGTATTGAAGACAGTCATATTTCCAATAGAAATTGGAGAAATGTTGCATTGGCAGGATTAATGTGACTCTTCAATACCGTAAATGGTTTCAAGAGTGTTCTGTTGACACCATCATTATGTGTAGCTCTGAACAACAAATCCCCATAAATGTCCCCGCTGCACAAAAAAGCCACAATACTGAAAAAGTAAAAAACTATCATTTAATTCATGTTGTATTACATGTTTCCATATTATGGCAGTGAATGTTTCAGCAAGAATAAGAGTCACTCCTCAAACAAGAGTTTTTACATTTAAAAAAAACAATACCAAAAACTAATCAGGGTTCAAGTAATGCCCAAAAGAAATACATTTTGAAACATACACACGCGCAGGAAGATAGATCAGATTTCTGACCGTACTGTCATCCTCCTGCTACTTCCTGGTCTATGAGTTGAGGACCACGGTGTAAGTTTGGTCAGCCTGAGTCCTCCCGCTCTCTCCTTCAGTCTCTTTTTGGTCGCCGTGACTGGACTGACAAACATGTTGTAGTTACAGCTGAGACAGTAAACACAAACACAGACAAAACACAGCCTCGAGTTATAAGAGGGCTTCAAGGTGCTTCAACCAAAACACAAAAAAGACAAGTGTTACCAAATCTCTAATACTTGGTATCAAAAATAGCTTCTGAGTTGGTCACTAATCAGTCGGGACACTACAACTGGGGGTGGGTTTATGCACACGCAGAGGATACTTTGTCTTGTTAATGACAATCTATGGCTTCAGTTTATCTAAACACACGCACGTCATATCCATAATGGTGTAATATGTTTAGAAGATAGCCAGGTATAGTCTATATTAATGGCAATACTGTAAACAACTGCATGTGTGCACCAGAGCTGGGAGGCTCCTTGTTGATGCTCCTATTGCTATGGTTACCAAGAATGGTTTCAGTTTCATTTTGGCCGATCAATCAGACTAAGTGCTTTCAACCCACCAGCCGCCTCCGCACTGACATTACTGTCAATCTCAGCAGGCGCATACACACTCACACACTCTCACACGCACAGAAACCGTGGAGCCAGCCAAGTGCTTTGACATTATCTCGCTGCGTGTACAATGCCTGCATCAGTCAAGTTCATTAAGACAAATTCATTATCGGCCGACAGTACTTGGATTGAGTGAGTTAATGAGATAGAAAAGGCATAGAGACTTGTGTGGGACATAACTTCTCCATAGATTAGTCACAAGATTCATTCACCATTACGCTGTGAACACACACAGGGGTTAAGGATTAGTAAGGGCCATCCTGATACCAGTAATGCATTTCTTTAACATACATGGAGTAATACTCACATGGAGAAAGCACTGGACAGGTGACTGAGATGATGCAGGTATCATCACAGCTGCGCACACTGAAATATATTATGGTGCGCACACACTAACAAACACAAAACCTGGTATTATGGGTTCCTATTGCCTCTTACAGTATGTCTGTGGTTTATGAACAAAAAGCACCTCTGGAGTACAGGACAGCCTGGGAACCGAGTATAGGTGATTAACTACAGACAGGCAACAATACACACCGGCACACAGGCACAATACAGGAGGCTTTGGCACACCCATGCTAGTCTTACTACTTTCCAACACAGAAGAAGAGCAGGTTACAGAACAGGACAGACCCATAGCTGCCTTAGATTGAGGAAAGGGGGGGGGGACAGGTTGTCTGACAGAAACAATGATCAGCCATCACATTCAATCAGCATCGAGCCATCTATTTTTGGAGTCCCAGCCTCTCATCCAATCAGCAGCTCCAGGCTGTCCTCATAGGTGGGCTCTTGTGGGGGGCTGGGGGACAGGAAGGCCGTGGTAACAGGGGTCCCTGTTGCCGTGGCGACATTGAGGAGGGTGTTAGTGCGGATGCTGGTGGTCGCCGGGTTTCGGAGTGCCGCTGCAGCCGTGATGCTGGTGAGGTTGATGCCCAGCGTGAGCCGCGTCTGCTCCAAGGCTTTCTCCGGCACGGCGAAGGCCTCCAGCTTCTTCTCCCCGTTGGCCATGTAGGAGTTCTGGCAACCTCGACAGATACAATCTAAGCATGCCTGAGAAAGGTGATTAAAAAAAAGTGTTTAGTCTATTTTCATCCCACCAGTGTCTGATAGGCTGCCAAATGACTGATCTAAACCCACGTAACTTTGAGGAAAAACACATTTTCTCAAAATGTGTTTTTCAGTAGAGCAATAAACCTATATTTGTAAAAACAGTGACATTATAAAGACTGGTTTTCAGGTGACATTTTCTACTTATATAAAACAAATATTATAGTTTTATAAAATAAAAGGTTACACAGATCTACACCCAATAACATAATGATGCCATTACTATTACTATTAAAAATAGGCCAAACAAATATTACTCTTACCTTGCGGTTTGAGTAGCATGGACAACGTTGCCCCCTGCAGGTCAGCACAGATGGATTCTGGGTAGCCCTGCCACACTTACAGCCCTTCTTCTCCACTGGCTTCTTATAGGGAGGCCTAACAGGCGCAGGGGGCACATGGCAGCCAGACATCAACCTCTGCTCTTTGTTTCCGTCCTTGGTTTTGGAGCCTCCACCGCTGCGGGCCTTCGGATGGGGCTTTTTAGGGCCAGCATCGACATGCTTCCTGGCAGCTTTATTGTTATTTGGCGCAGGGCGACTGGGTTTAGGGGGCGCACCATTGGAAAGGGACGAGTATGAGTGTGCTTGTACAGTTAGGGAGGGTGTAGGCGGTTGCAAGTACAGTGTCTGAGAGGGGACTGGAGTGTGTGAATGTGAGGAGGGGCCCTGCAGGATGGAGGCAATGGGAAGGGGTTTCACCTTTTCCCTGTCACTCTCTGAACGAGAACGCTTACGTTTAAGGCGGACTGGCGGGGGCTTGGAGGTCAGAGGGGAACAAAAGAGGATGCGTGTATGTGAGCACCATGACTCGCCATTGTGTTAGTCCTGTCTGTTTGAATCTGTGTGTAATTGTGAGCTGCGTCCAGCTGTATGTACATTTGAGCGTGTGCTCTGTCCGTTGTGATGCGTGTGTGAGTGTGCATATGTTCTGGCTGTGTATGGGGAGAATCTCGACCGGGCTGGAGCGGATCCAAAGTCTGTAACACCTCCTCCACACTGAGGAGCAACACCTCCCCCTCCTCCAGCTCCCTGCTGCTAGATTCCTCGTCCCTGAGTGAGCACACAGTGCCTGGAGTAGGGGCTAAAGGTCCAGTGGTCAAATTCAGTTCCAGACCACCACAACCAGTATTGGACACAGATAGGCCTGCCTGTGGCTGCTCCTCTACCAGCTCGCATACTTCCAGCTCAGGAGAAGAGGGATCCAGGTCCTCCAGCACTTCTCCATTGCATTCTTGTGGTCCATTTGAACGGGGAGGGTCAGAGGAGGAGCTCTGGGGCACAGCTGAGAGCTCTGCAGGAGCAGGTGGTGCCTCTGTGGGGGTGAGGGACTCAGGGGCCGATGGATTCACATCTTCCTGGGCTAGGCTCGGGTCATCTGTCTCCATCTCCTCCTCATGTGACATAAGCACCTCCTCCAGCAAGGCCATAACCTCTGGACAGCCTCCCAGATGGGTGGTGATCGATTGCAGCCACGGCGAGTGAGTTACATAGAGGCAGAGCTTCCTGTAGCATTGTACCAGCAAAGAGAGCTGATTGTTCTCATGGAAGCTGGAATAGTCTTTACAGCGGCTGCATGGCGTCCTTAACTGCATCTTCTGGCCTTTACAGCCCAAACAGACAAAATGCTGACACTCTGCATGTGTTGGGGAAATGGGATCCTGGAGCAATTTACCTAAAACAAAAACAGGACGAGATGTTAATCCATGTGTTTATCCACTTTGCCCCACTGTGAAGCAACTATGGCACATTTAAGTAGCTGGACTACAGTCAGTGTAGTTATCAACATTCACCATCATTTAAAATCCTTTGTTAATGCCGCAGGGTGGTGAATTTATCTATACCTCTATAGAAACGGTTTACCAATTGTAATGATTATCTGACAATTATTTTTCTAACAAATTGGTATTTAAAACATTAGAATTGTCTTTCACATTTTTTCAGAACTTAAAGAGCAACTTGCAGGTTTTTTTTTTTTACTAGATTTATGCTTAACCTTGCCTGAAAATTACAATTACAAAAGTTAATGCAGGATTTGATATAATTCTAATAATAATAATAATTGGGCAATAATTCAGAGGGGAAAGGAGCCGTTTTGAGCTCTGCTACTAAAAACTGCTTTTTTTTAACGTCATACGTCAAACGCGTCATATTACGTCACATGGGGGAGCAACCTTCTCGGACTCCTTCTCTGCCCAATCCGCGGTAGTAGTTTGTAGTTGGTTTTAGTGATGTGAATTATGGCTCTTTGAAGGGAGCCGGATCTTATGGCTCCGTTCCTTTCAAAGAGCCGTTCAAAAGAGCCGTTTTTTTAAAGGGGGCGGGCTTACTAGGTTTAGCTGCGAAATAATCACCACCAGGATAATGATTGACTGTATTGCCAGACCTAATGTCAATAATCTTCATTGTAAACATGACACAAGGTGGCGCCTTATCCATGTCATTCATGTCAGTGAATGTACTACTTTGAATTTACCCTCTGTATGTGTTAAGTAAATAAAGTTGCCTTGCCTTGAATGCAATTCACGCAACTCTTAATATTAGATACTGTGTTTTTAAGTGGCGATGGAGATTATGTGTTGACCCTGCTTTAAAGGATATTTAGCCTTTACAAATGGTGCGCTTTATCACTGCCTGGGTTTTGGTTGAAGTGCATCCAAAGGCTGCTGCTTTTTCGCGTTTGGCTCATTTTCCATCCGAAACACGTCGTCTACCTGTCCTGTGCCACTTGTTATGACTTCTCTCTCTCGCGTATTCCGTTAAGACCCACCCCATCTCACTCCTCGTGCTGAAACCTACCAATCAGAGCAGGGGCGGGTCTTCACAGAATAGAGAACCGCAGTGACGCGTCCTAAAACCCGGAAGTAAACTTCTTCCGGTTCCATCGTCAAAAAACAATGCAATTTCTCCATAGGGTTTTGGAAAATAGCTCAAAATAAGGTCTGTGGTTGAAACACATTTAAGAGAGGGATCACGTTTTGTTCAGCCAGATAATCTCCACATATCTACGCTACTTTTATAATTTTCGAATCATAAATCTAGTCGCCAGAAGCAAAATGCTAACGTTATGCTATAAAGGAACTACAAGCTAGAACGGCAGGGTCGCACTACTCAACGTCACGCCAACTTAAGATCGCCAAACAAAAACGACTATTAACGACTATAAATGATGATGGTCAGATAAAGATATAGATACTAAAGATACTACAGATACTTAAGATAGGCATATACTCTCTTTCAAGCAGAACACAGGGGGAAAGAAATGTAGCGGGAGTGTTTACGTAATCGGCGTAATGACGTACAACGGCCTCGACCATTTCTGTAGTCCACTAATGCCACTTGTTAACAACCATCGTTTTTCCGACACGTAAACTCTTCAGAAATCACCAGCGGGGTCACTGCTGATGTATTTAATGTGGTAGAACAAAACGTGATCTATCTCTTAATTTTGTGTCAAACACAGACCTTATTTGGAGCTATTTTCCAAAACCCTATGGAGAAATTGCATTGCTTTTTGACGAAGGAACCGGAAGTGGTAAAAATGCTAACTTACTTCCGGGTTTTAGGACGCGTCACTGCGGTTCTCTATACGTTTGGGGAACAAAATCAAGCTTTTTAAAAGGCGACTGGATTTTGGCAGGCAGTGAGTGCGGACCAACGATTGAACGATAAAAAGAACGGCTCTCACCAAGTACGACTCGGTGCCCCTCGTTCGTACCAAAGAGCCGTTCAAAAGAATCGGCTCGTTCGCGACCGACACATCACTAGTTGGTTTGAGCGGTTGTGATTTAGTGAGCTGGTATTTTTTCGGTAATTTTACATTGCATTTCACCATTTGTAATCATGGTGAGCTTGAGTTTGTGCAGGTTGCACAAACTCCAGCGTGTCAGGACATCGAGTCCACAGTTTCCCTAACAGGAAAAGGACCGGAGCTAGCTTTCCTTCCTGGGTGCGTTGTGCGAGGTGCATCCACCTCCCTGTAGCACATACTCTCCACAGATGAGGCCTATCAAACAAAACGTTTATCAGGAAACCGTATTACATCTCTCTCCCCCCCCTTCGCTCCTCTCTCTCTCCGGTACACAGCACCGTAAGACGTAGTGTGGAGTTGCATTAGGTAACGCTGTGGTGGCTGTACTCCTCCAGCCGTCTCCTTTGTGTTTGTTTGTTTGTTTGTTTCCCCCTGTCTGTGTTGTTTGTGTGGGGCGTGGTGGCTGTCACTCCTGGCTCCCGGCTCAACCTCCACTCACCTGCTGCAATCAGCTGTGCACCCTCCCCGACTACACACCTGCTTTCCATCAAGCCATTTACAACGGCATATCAACGGAGGCTCCACAACCTTTCTCCGCCAGATCGTCCTGCCAGTAACGTTACTATATTATCAATACTACTTTAGTTATAGCTTTTAGCGCTTTTTAAAACGTTTATGATTTAATAATATAAATAACGTCTATTCAAGTGTTTATACTGGAAAGCTGATTTACCTAAAAAAAAAACAAGATTTACAGAAGTCTTTCCCAATGTAATTACATGTGAATTTGCTTCAGCACCTTGTGAACTTCCTGAGTGGGCAGAGTGGCTTGCTCTTAAGGTAGATAATTCAAAGAAGAAGTTGAGTATCAGCTAATGATTTTGCTAACAAGAAGACAGTGTCATTACTGGGGAATGAACTCCAATATCATCAGTTCCATAAGATACATTAGAGTTTGAAGTTAGACATTCTTCATATTTGTTAAATAACTGCAAGATCTATGATATTATCCAAAGCATAACTTGTAAAGATTATTGAGCTTTTTGTCATATATGCTTTCTGATTTTTTGTGTTATTGTTTATGCAAATAAACATGACTTGTGAAGTCTTGTTCAGTTGTCTGTTATTATTCAGTATAGTAAGCACTCTTTGTATGTAGTTGTTAGAAAACTAAGATGGTGGTTATTTTTGTTTTGTCTTACACCGTGAGAATGATAAATACTTAAATAAACATGAAGAACGTTCTCTTAAGCATGATACTCCAAGCAATCCTCATTTAACCATATAAAGTAATTGTAAACAACAGTATGTTGAGGAAAGAGGGTTGTAATGTAATATAATTACACCCTTGTTTTTGTTAACTTTAGTTTATTTTTATCTAGTTCTTTCAAATTTAGAAAATTAAAAAATAAGTTAAAAAAAAGATTTTTAAGGATGATTTTTTCCTTATTAATAAGTCACAAATCACAAACTCAGTAAATGAACACTGACATAAGAAAAAAAACAGAAAATGACCACTAGTTGTCATAAAGTAAAACAGTAACAATAGTAAATTACAGTCTTCAAGTAAATGTATATATATATAAAACAAACAATAGAAGCACACTTACTGTCAAGTATACCAACATTAAAATAAGATAATCCTTATGTGTATTATGTATGATGGAAATCAATCAAAGGTGAAAGGTTCAGTTTAAACCAGTACATTAAAATGGTTATATTATCATGTGCACAGCTATTGCTTATGGCAATGAAAATCGTAGGTCCCGCCATCCTCCAACAAAATATATAAAGAGTTTGGTAAAGTCAATGACAGAAAGGAATTATGTTAATATGCCACAGAGTAGTGGTCTCTGTGGCAGATGCCGGAAGTACTTGCCACAGATGCCTCGGCAAGTTGTGGCATCTGTGGCATATGCCGGAAGTACTTGCCACACAGGCCACAGAGTAGTGGCCTCTGTGGCAGATGCCGGAAGTACTTGCCACTGCCTGCAGATGCCACGAAATGCGCTTGCTGTCTCTCACAAAGTAGGCTCCAATCTACATAATCATTATGTTCACATCATGTATTGTTTTTCACTTAGATCACCAAACATGTAGTTTAGTTAAATACTGCCTGAAAGCAGAAGTAATCATGACAGAAACACCATTACATAATCAGCTGAGGTCAGAACTAGTATATCATTCTGTCACTATCGCTCATCTCTAAATGCAAGCTGTGCCAGTGTTGATTTTCCTCTAGCTAAGCGGAGTAAATAAAGCATGAATAGGAAACACATGGTTCTGCAGCAGAGCAGACACAACAACAGAGGAGTCATCTATCATGACAACAGGACAGATGACTGCTGCTCAGGCTCGGTTGCTAAGGAAACCACGATTGTGAGCACCACAAATCGTGTCAACTGTTGCGAGCACACGCACGCCCATGGACACAAAGTCAATATGAAAAGTAAGGTTATGAAAGACTGATTTAATTCAGGAACAAAAACCAATGTTGCATCACGAACAATTGGATAATCTTGCAGTGAGGTGACACAAAACAACATTATTTAAAGTGATATGCATTGCTATTATACCCTGATATTTACAGGATGCTTACCACAGACAAGGCATGCGAGGGACTGTCGGAAGAAGGGGAGAAGCGTGTACATATCCGCGAAGGTGTGAGGCTGCCGCGGGTCACACTGCAGCACGGCCCGGCTGGCGGACACGTACAGAGCGGTAGCATTAACGGGGTTCATAGCGGTACTCCGCCGCCTCGGTGATGCACGGCCTGGGCAAAAAAAATCCAGCCAGTCGGAACTAAAGATAGCCAAGTCTCAGGGTGGATGGAGGAAATATAAACTGGTCAAGTGGAGCAACAATGAGCCACTCCAGTGTATCAATGCAGGCACATGAATTAATCATAGACACAACAACAGACAACGAACATGCTGAAGCGGTTATCACTGAACCATTGAACGCGCAAGTTAGCTTGGCGGGCGGCTGGCTAAAGTTAGCATCACCGGTAATAGTAGTTACTATACACCAATGAGACCTTCCTAATCACTATTTCAGTTCCTGATAATTAGGACCAATAAGACCCTAGCTTATAATTACTCACATTATCTCCGAAGCTGCCTTACAGCTAACACTGAATCAAAAGATCAGACGATCCATGATCAAAAGGTTAGCATTATGTAGCTCGAGTTAGCTTACGACTTCAGCCAAACGTTTTACAAGAGAGGTGGTAGATGATAGCCATAGAGCCCATTTAATATCCAACGCTGTCTTCCAGTCGATAGATAAATGAACGGAGAGCTGCTCCTAATATCTCACATTTGTTTGGTTAGCAATGAGCTAACATATCCCAGGCGCGCACTTGATGTAAACAAAGCTAACCAGCTTGCGTTAGCATGGCTAGCCAAAATAGCTAGCGAAAATGTAACCGTATCAATAACCCCCCCTAGGGCCGCCTTATGCCTCCAGCGTAGGAGGGAAATGCAAGGTATAAATTGGAATCTTGCAATTCTGATACGTTTTACTATAATACTTGGCGAGCAGCGATCGAAACATAGCTAACTATCCGTTTTACAAATGCATCAATCATTCGATTTGCCACTTTTCCTCTCATCAGCCCCTCTCCACAGACATGATAATAACGCGAGATTTCTCCTAGTTGCCGTGGTTACCGTAGTGTACGGAGCAGAGGGTACACAGCCTCTGCTGCTTCATTCACCTTCTTCACTGTCTGACTGTCATCAACAACTTCACATTTGGCATTAGCAATTCATTCATTAATTCAACAAGAGGGCGAGAACTGTGTCTGGAATTATAAAAAGATAACATAAATAAAATAAGATGGACCTTTTTTGATCCTCGTAGGGAAATGCAGGTGTTATTATAACAGAATAAACATAGATACACATGAAAATATACACAGGGATAATAAGAGTAAATAAAAAAAATAATAAGAATTATAAACATGTAGTAACAGTATGAAGAAATTATATAACACAAGTTAAACTTTGATGTACATGGTACAACACTTTTACCAGTTTTAGAAGAAAGGCCGAAAATAATAAATGAAATGTATCCTACTTCTCGAATACAAATAATGTATTTTTGTGCAAAAATGTACTCTCTCTGGGTAGTTACACACGCAAGTGCCTTATATGTTAAATATATTACTTTTTAAATTAAATACAACCTTAACAAAGAATAATTATCCAGTTTTATACACTGTCAAAAACTATAACTTATATGTGTAATTCATTCATTGTGTCAATAATAATATTCTGTCCCACTCATGTATTTGAATTGGTTGGACACAATAGTAACCCCCTTAAACATAATACAGTCCAGCTCAACAATAAGCATGCAGTCAAACGGTTTTAACCGTATTTTCAACAACAAAAAAACCTGAATGTTTGACATGTAAGATAAGGGGATTTGACTTAGGTCATGCAGCCGGGTCCCAATAAGTATTATCATAATATTCCAATGCATACTTTACAAGGGAAGGTTATTCATATGGCACAATTCAAAAACAAGTCAAAGTGATTCACCACGAGAATATAAATAACAATCAGCCTATGTGAATTAAATAGGGATAAAACACAAAAAGAAGAGTTATAGTGCTTTGTAAGGGGATATAGGGACAATGTTGGTGTTTGCTTAATGCCAAGGATGGATAGCAGTGAGAGGGGCCCCGAAATGACCAAAAGCTCTACCGAACAAGCAAACTTCTGCAAAATAAATATCATAAACTACTTTGAGATGACTGGCTACAGGCCAGGCCACGATAAACCACAGGAAAAAACTGGATCCTCTCCAAGTCCCACCCCTCAACCTTCAGAACACCTTTCTTCTATCTTATTGGCTGCGAAGGCTCGCCCCCTATTACCGATTGGCCCAACATTCTGCCTTTCATGAATTGCCCGAACTGTCACCCGAGAGCGCAGACGCAAAGATGGCGGCTCTCAGTGTGGCTCGAAGAAGCTGCGGTCTGTTAAACGGGATTAGGACATCTTTCAGGAGTTTGACTCCCGTGAAACATGGCGCAGTCGCTGCCGCAATGCCCCAAACGAGCCTGTACCGGGACTGCCGGTGGTATTCTGTCAGCCACCTGTCCGTTAAAGAGAGGATTGACAAGAAACGGTCGGCGGCGCTGCTCGGGGGAGGTCAACAGAGAATAGACGCACAACACAAAAAGGTAAAATAAGCTAACATAGTTTTAATATCATATACATGTTAGCCTGCTTTTAAGGAAACATGTGTGCTGCTTTTATGACTTAAAGCACTGAAACTGGTTGTTGAAGTGGTGGAGTTGCCTGGCCCGAAGGCTCAAAGTCAATGGTTGCTTCTGGGCTAAACCAACTTTCTAACGTTGCTATGGTTAACAGTTACTCAGTGGTTCTTCAGTAACTTTCCAATTATCCTAGTTAACAATATCTTAACAACAACAAAGTAGCTTACTTCCCCCCTTGCAAGTTCTGCAGCAGTTTAATGTGGACAAATCCTAAATATTCCCAAAGTTGTTAATGCATTAGATTCGGTGCCATAACATTCCAGTGTCCAATGTTACCAAGAAAAATTTGATATAAAATACAGTATATTGAGACATATTTCCATATAATGTCTTCAAACACCTATTCCTACTATAGCCAACTTGTTCTGTTTACACAACTAATCTATAGCACTCTTATTGCACATCATTTATTTTGTGAATATTCGTTTTCCTTTTTTATTTCCTAATTTAGACAATATTGATATCTATTGAATCATTGGATTCTATATCTGCTTTGTTATTATTGATACGGTTGCATAAGTTCATATGTATTTAGTTATACAGATATATATCTAGTTCTATAACAAAATTGACTTCGCAATAAAGCAGCATACATTTTAAAAAAATATTCTTATTATTTAAATTTTTTATTTAAAATTGAGTGATATAGGAGTTACAAGACAAGTGCATACAAGTACAGTGTCACATATAGACAGAAGACAATAAGGAGCATTTACAAGTAAAGACAAATAACAAATGACAAAATATACATGGAGACAAAAAAGAAAAGAAAAACAGTGTCTGTGCGTTTGAGGGATTAGACAAAAAGAGAGTAATAAATGACACTTAAAATGATCATAATATAATAGTCATGTATCCTAGGGGGGGGGCATGTTAATAGTAGCATGACCTTAAAGAAGTAGAAAGGGGTGGGGGCTGAAATCGGATTGAGGATTATGAATGACATGTATCAATCAATGGGTTCCAGCTACACATTTGGGTGGTGTCATGGTGTGTATTGTCGGAGCATGCTACTGTAGTGCATTGTGCTTCTGGGTAAACGTGTTGTTTGGCGTTCTGTGTTGCAGGGTAAGCTAACAGCCAGGGAGCGAGTGGAGCTTCTGCTGGACCCCGAGTCCTTCGTGGAGTCGGACATGTTCGTGGAGCATCGCTGCTCTGACTTCGGCATGGAGCAGGATAGGAACAAGGTAACAGCTCTCACAAAGAACACAAATCATCAGCGTCATGTGTTATCCACTGGAAATTAGACAATACCTTCTCTTCTGGGGTTTAATATACCTATTTGTCTTTATCTCTGTCATAGTTCGCGGGTGACAGCGTGGTGACGGGCCATGGCAGGATCAACGGCAGGCTGGTTTATGTATTCAGTCAGGTACAATGTTTAACTATACTGCAATTATCCTAGTGTTGCAAACATATGTAAGCTTTGTTTCACCTTTTTTTATATTCTTTCTGTTTCTCTCAGGACTTCACAGTGTTTGGTGGCAGTTTGTCTGGAGCCCATGCACAGAAGATTTGTAAGGTAAACAAAAATTCAGTGTGTGAACCAAACACTCAATAAATAGAAATCGGGGAGTTTCATCCCACAGGCCATAAGAATGTTAAACACCTGAAATGTTGCAACTCACATATATATCAATATTCCAATTACTGTATATAGACTATTCTGCACAGTTTCTATTATATTCTATTTTACTTATTTACTGTACTATTTGATCTGTTTTATTGTGTTGCACTGTTGGAGGCCTCTTCAACATGTCTATACCCTCAGTAAACATTCACTTCAACAAAAGGAATTGCTTTATGTCTGTTGGTTTATCTGGGTTTTTTCTGTTTGCTCTCAGACCTTTTATAAATCTTTTTTGCTGAACAACGTTTAAATGTTCTGTGCTCAGATAATGGACCAGGCCATGATGGTTGGAGCGCCGGTCATCGGGTTGAACGACTCTGGAGGAGCTCGGATCCAGGAAGGAGTGGAGTCTCTGGCTGGATATGCAGATATTTTCCTGGTGGTAAGAGCCTTTGCATCAGACTGCTCATTGACTTAAATCATGATATCAAAAATCATACTTACGATACGATAATACTTTATTGATCAGATCAAGTCTGAAATTGTGACTTGCATCACAGCAGCTCCATGTGTAACATCGACATAGACAGATATCAAGACACAATACATGAAAAACAAACCACAAACATTGAACATAACATTACATGTCACTTGTTAGACGCTTTTATTCAAAGCGACTTACATACTCAATACTGTGGGCAATCCCCACAGGAGCAATTTGGGGTTTAGTGTCTTGCCCAGGGACACAACGACATGCTGACTGCAGTGGGGTTTGAACCTGTGCTCCCCTGATCCGAACACCAATGCACTAGTCCACTGCGCCACACGCGCCTAACAGCACGATCACTGAGAGAAAACATGCTCAAAGAGCCTTCAGCGTGCATTTGATCTGGATTCAGCTCAGAGAGGATTGTCTCGAGCACAAAGGATGCTTCAGTCTGACTTTATTGAATCTCCCATTAGATGGTAGCAGTTCATATTCTCTGTTCAGAACATGCTTTGGGTCCCAGATGATGTTGTTGGACAGCCTCACGAGGTTATTATGGTCTGCTGAGTCAGAAAGTCTCTGACAGGGTTGACCAACAATCTTTGAGCACATTTTTAACAGGTGGAGCAGTTTTGATTTTAAAGCGGTTGACAAACACTTGTACCAGGTAGTACTGTAGTAATGCTTCAAGATCTCTGTATAAGGCTGAATGTAATACTTGGTTGAATTTACAAATTAGGATTCAATTAGTTAGCTATGTTTCTTTTTATTTAGTCTTAGTCCGGGGTCAAATGTCCTCGTTCCTGTTCTAGTAGTTTTCTTAAATCCACACAGCTGGAGGTAAAGGGTTTTTGGGCACTGTGATTGAAATACATTTTCTTTTCCAGAGGAATGTGATGGCTTCAGGAGTCGTGCCTCAGATCTCTCTCATCATGGGGCCCTGTGCCGGAGGAGCCGTCTACTCCCCCGCCCTCACAGACTTCACCTTCATGGTTAAGGTAGGGAGCTAAAACACATATCCATTATATACAAAAAATATAACAATCTATTGATCATCATGTTATTGTTTAAACATGTTTAGTGCTACTCAAGCATTCTTCAAAACATTATTATTTTTTAGTTTAAATCTTTATTGTCACATTATACATGACAATAACAAGCTGGTTACAACAACATTACAATCATGTAACAAGAGGCCAGCAAGGCAATACAAAATACAAATAAGATAAAAGGCTAGGGATATGTCTTCTTGTTATTCTAGTCTTGAAGATACATGTATCTATTAGCTATTGTTCCAGTCAAATGTCTTTGTTTTGAGTCTTAAAGAGTCCATTTTTCCCACGTTCTGTTGAGTTGTGTTTCTTGCAATCTCAATTTATAAGTCAGTTTTTCCATCAAAAAGATTTCTTCCACAATTGTTACCCATTGGTTTTTCGTTGGTGGTGCTTCCTTACCCCAGTTCCTAGTGATAGCTTTCTTGCTGGATATAAGCAGAATTTTGATCAAATATCTGTCACTTGGAATCATTTCTCAGTGAATTTACATACATAGAGTAGCATTCTTCTAATTTTAGTTAATTGTGGACACAAAAGTTACAGTTTAAGGCGATACACAATAAATGATGCAGTTTCAAAGATTTTCTCCTCACTTTCCTCATAATTGTGTGTGTGTGTGTGTGTGTGTATAGGACACATCATACCTGTTCATCACTGGACCTGATGTCGTGAAATCTGTCACCAATGAAGACGTGACCCAAGAGGAGCTCGGCGGAGCCAAAACTCACACCACCGTCTCCGGTTAGCTTCTGATGTCTCTGTGTCACATTATTAAGTCAACTTTATTGTCAATCTTTCAGTTTGTGTGTACAGACAGAGAGATCGAAATACCGTTTCCCACAATCCAGAATATAAAAACAAATGTATATAAAAATATATATATATAATATATATATACACAGTCAAAGACACATTTTTACATCTGCACACATTAAGACCTAAATAAAAACACAACAATCAATTACAAAATAACAGTCACTTCAATATTATGAGAATGTACATTAGTGCAAGATCGTCCATAGCAGCGTAAAAAGTGTCTGCTGCTTATTTCAACCTAGTTCGAAATAATGTGTTCAAAGTCTGAACAAAAATGTCACGTGTTGTTTTTAGGAGTGGCTCACCGGGCTTTTGAGGATGACGTTGAAGCGTTGCTCAACATGCGAGAGTTCTTCAACTTCCTGCCGCTCAGCAATCAGGACCCCGCCCCCATCAGGGAGTGCCACGACAGCAGGTAGCCAATCAGCTGACCTTCAATTACAAGGAGAAAAAAAGAAATGATCATTAATAGGAAATATGTTTTATTTGTCCATTTCAGCAATCGTCTTGTTCATTCGTTGGACACCATCGTCCCGTTTGAGACGACTAAAGCCTACGACATGTTGGACATCATTCATGCAGTATGTGCACACTCTGAAATATGAAACCACATCTCATTCAAATTCCTCCGGTAGTAAAAGCTTCCTTTCTTCTTGCATCTCTTCAGATCGTGGATGAGAGCGACTTCTTTGAGATCATGCCCAACTACGCCAAAAACATCGTGGTGGGATTCGCCCGCATGAACGGACGCACTGTAGGCATTGTGGGTAACCAGCCCAAAGTAGCTTCTGGTAAGTAAAATAATTGAAGGACCGACAATAAGAGGGCTAATAGGATGGGGGGGGAAATATTCTTGCTATTCAGTCCTAACGTCCGTCTCCTTCATCAGGCTGTCTGGACATCAACTCCTCAGTGAAGGGAGCGCGCTTTGTACGCTTCTGTGACGCTTTCAATATTCCCATCATCACCTTTGTGGATGTGCCGGGCTTCCTGCCAGGTACTCTTTGAAAATGTACCGTACAATACACGGAGTAATCCAGTAATTGGTCATACATACATACAGTTTACATCTTAATCTGGTTAGGAATGTACCAAGGATTTTGTTGTGAGTCTCTCTGCTGCTGTGAATTATACAAGAGAATGCTTTTGTCTACAAGGTGAGTGTTAGTCACAGATACAATCTGCCTGCACAAAAGCAGAAAGGGATTTAGCTGCCAGCTCATTAGAGAGTAATCACAAGATCATTGATAAAGTAAAGGTAAATACACACTACAGTTTTGATAAGGGATAAAGTCAGGGATCTATCTCATAATATTGCCTCACCAGGCTATAATGTCAACTATACACACAAGACAAAAACGGGGTTACCTCACATGTGCGCAGACATTGTTATTGAATTGAAATAGAGCTACTGTCACATCTGACCATTTCCTCTTATGCTTATTATGTAATAACTGCTGTGCCGGGGGTCCACAGGAACCGCTCAGGAGTACGGAGGCATCATCCGACACGGAGCCAAGCTGCTGTACGCCTTCGCAGAGGCCACCGTCCCCAAAATCACCATCATCACCAGAAAGGTGCGTGAACAACATGAAAAGAGAAAGGCTCTAAGTTAAAGGTTTGCTAAAGAAGCATGTTTAGCTCTTTGCCTGAGCAGTGCTGATGAATAAAACTAATCCGCTGACCAAAATGTAGAATATGAGCGACTATTAAACTTTGCTGAAACCTGATGTTTGAATGCTGAGTGAGCCCTACTGACTTTATTGTAACACTTCCTGCAGGTGCTTAACACTAAATGATACATCAGAAGCATTGTATTAACTTCAAGGCATGAATGTCACACATTTGTTTGTGTAAGTTTGAGAATACAAAGGCTCACTTGTTTGCAGCTATGGCAAAATCCCACCTGGCAAATTAGGAATATATTCTGGTTGTTTTCAGATGTGAAACCTTGGGGCTAGGGAATGAATGTTGTAAAAAATAACCAAAGAAATGTGTGTGTTCTTTTTAAATGGGTGATTTGAGGTCATTCTGAGTAAATCAGGCACACTGTGGAGTTTTAAGACGTGTGTGTGTGTGTGTGTCTGTGTCTGTGTCTGTGTCTGTGTCTGTGTCTGTGTGTGTGTGTGTGTGTGTGTGTGTGTGTGTGTGTGTGTGTGTGTGGTCAGGCTTACGGAGGAGCGTATGACGTGATGAGCTCCAAGCACTTGAGAGGAGACATGAACTACGCCTGGCCCACAGCTGAGGTGGCTGTCATGGGCGCCAAGGTACGAACAGTCACTGTTTCCGTTCTTCTGTCTTTCTATTGGTCGATTTGTCCATGTGCATGATGGTCTCTCTCTTTCTTTCTTTCTCAGGGTGCTGTTCAGATTATCTTCAGAGGAAAGGAGAACCAGGCGGAGGCAGAGGCTGAATACGTGGAGAAGTTCGCAAACCCTTTCCCAGCTGCTGTCAGAGGTAACTTTCATGTCTTTATAGCGATGCAAAATCTCTCACCATCATCCCTGATTGTGCTTAGACTCCACACACAAATATAAACCATACACACCTGGTACTGACTTTGAAGTGAAATGGTTTGTTTCAGGTTTTGTGGATGACATAATCGAACCGGCAACAACTCGCAAGAAGATCTGCAGAGATCTGGAGGTGCTGGCCAGCAAGAAGCAGATTAACCCCTGGAAGAAACACGCCAACATTCCTCTGTGATCCAACACAAACTGTTTCCACATTAACTCTCTCTGAAGGCTCGCTGTGGGAGTTTACTGATACTGACTTCACATCCGAATGAACTGCACTAGTTCCCGTGGTTAGGACTTGGGTAGCCTGTAGGCAGATTTGTTTTGTCATTCACCACTCCACTGAAGCAGCACTTAAAGATACACTACCTGATTCTGTTAGTGCGTGGTAGCATCCCAATAAAATCAGATTATGTTTTGAACTAGGGCAATATGTCGATATCAGAACATCAGACTAGATATCATTCTAGATTTTGGATATTGTAATATGGCATTAGGTGTCATTTTCAAGTTTTTGGGGGAAATATTGGTGCTCTGTCAACAAGATCAGCAGGTGTATCTTTACAACTTTACCACTGATATGGAAACCCTAACTCATTTCCAGTACCTGACCAGGATACAAGTGGTTATACACATTCAAGATACTTGTATGTCAGTAGTGACCACATTGGACAATACTGTTTGTTTGATTTGACATGTTTGAGAACAAGATTTGATCTAAAAGGAGTAGATTATGTGTCACTGATAGAAGCTGAACGGACACGAGCAACTAAACTGTCACATGATCGTAGAGTGGAAATGCAAACATGCTGCAGTCTGTTCATGACGGTAGTGTTGCTCATGTTCTGTATTTAGTTGTTGAAGTTTGTGGTGTGAACCGTAGTGTTTTTAGACACTCCCTGTGTTTAGGTCATCCTCACAACATGGAACTGTGCCTTTCTCCTCTGACAGCCTCTGCCATTTGTAAAATAAATCATGGACTCAATATCATGTTGCTGTTTTTGTTCACTTCAACCAATGCAAGGATTTGTATCTGCAGAAATTACAAGAGTGTATATATAAGTATAATATTGGTTTTTGAGTGTAAGTGAAATTCACAAAGAGCAGAAATGTTAAAACAACGAATTAGAAGTAAGAGTTTGGGAAATACACTTAAAGGTGGGGTAGGTAATTCACTTCAGAAACACTTATTATATTCCATGGAATGCTCTTAACATCCCGATAGCAATGAATATATTAAATGCTTTGACAATAAATACATGAAAAAATTAATCTGTGGAAGCCGTAGCGCTGTAAAAAGCACGACCAATCATCTGAGCCGGCCCGGCTACAATAACTGGATGGCCTACCTGCCTGTCAGCCTTCCATCTGGTGCACAAACTTATCTCGTGCCCTCATTGGTCATGTGCGCGTTCGTGTGTGTTGGAGGAGGGGCTCTGTAAGGAAGTCTGAAGGAAGGGGCAGATTTTTTTCGGTTGTGTACTTTCAAATTCTAGCGCACTCGAGCTGGTTTCTCCATTCTTACCTACCCTACCTTTAAGATTTTTTGATGAAAAGATGTCGTGCTTGTGTCTGTTAATAGATGTTCTACAGTGAGCGAGAAACAAATCAGGTTAAACAAATCTTTCAATGCTTTCACTGCAGTTGTTAAATCCTTGGAGCTAAAGTAAAAGTGAGGTTTGACAACTTAACATGTTGTATTATACAGCTTATTTGTACAATATTTTTGACTCGAGGTTCACTTACTTTCCCTGGAGCTTTGGACTGTATTACACCGTCTTCATCAGGAGATCGATTCTGCCAACTTTAGTTCAGACATCATGGATGAGAGGAGCACAGAAAACCACGGAGAGTCTGAATATCTACAGTTTGAGGGCAAGAGACTTGAGTTCAGAGAGTTTTGTGAAATGTAACTATCCAGGGTGAAAATGAGGTGCTACACAGTAATGGGTCAACGTTGGCAAAGTTTTGAACTCTGGGCTGTGAAACAAAAGGCACACTCAAACACTTGTCCATAAATCGAATACAGATTTTATTTTATTAAAAAGAATTTAGGTTCACAGAAAAAAACAAACAGGCGTTTAGAGCATTTAAGGGCAACTGATGTCAACTGCACTGCAGGAAAGATCCAATTGTCTCTGATATTTACAGGAGGACTGCCAAGCCAGCCAGGGGGAGAGGTGGATGATTGATTAACCGACGGAGCGTGAACAACGATATGGCTCGAAACATTCAAAACACATTCAAACAAATCTGTCAGAATAACAACAAATCATCTTGGATCAGAAAACACTGAGGCAGGCGTAGAAATGTCACCTGTAAAAGGAACAAAATGAACAGATAGTCTGCTGTAATACTGAACTGTGAAACGACTACAATCAGACCATACAGCGCCTAAAAAGATCCCACAGCAACACTCTGAGCTTGGTAACCGTGAGATATGAGACACAGGTGTAGGGGAAGGGGCTGGAATATACCGTAAGTATGTAGGCCACAATTTGGCAACAAACAAGATACATATTCGAGAAAAAGCTGTACAAACATCCGACAAAAACAAAGACACACTTGATTTAAAACTTTAGTACTAAAGCTACAGAATTCAAAATATGTTTATTGTCTTTTTTTTTTTAAACTTCAAAAACGTATCCGAGATCCGAGAGGGGGGGGAGGGTGGCTTCTCCTTCAAACGACAACACTCTCCTTTGCTTTGACGTCACGCAACTACTCAACCATCACCACCACACGCACGCACGCACGCACGCACGCACGCACGCACGCACGCACGCACGCACGCACGCACGCACGCACGCACGCACGCACGCACCACAGACACACACGAGGACTCTGATGGCGAACAGAGAGCGGAGAGGGGTCGTTGGGTAAAGATATAGAACACTTAGTATTGACTTCCTCTCTATGTCAGATTCTACCAGACGGATTCAAAGTGCGACACCAAAAAAGGGGGGGGGGGGGGGGGCTGCTCTGAACCAAACAACTGTACATCTGTGTAACAGGGAACCGTATAAACTGCAAGTGCTCGTCGGCCATCGAGCTACTGCTACCAAGAGCTAAACCAACAGGCTGGAAAAGGAGGAAGAGGAGGAAGATTTAGAGAGAAGACGAAGCTCTTGAATAATCCGGACTCGGTTCTGGATCCTCCGGCCTGTGAGAACAGAGCCGATCCTCGCTTCACTTCCAGGTGAGATCCGGCTGATTCCACGTCCATCAGCAGATCCACCTGACAAACAATGCTTCCATCCCGTCTTACAGAAAGAGAAAAGTGTTTCAACAATGTTGTTTCCTATTCTTAAGAGTTTGATTGGCAGGTTTTCTGGGTGAGACGGCCCAGACCCTCCCTTCTGTTGACTCCTGATGTGGATCCTGAGCTCAGGATCTTTGCCTCTTCCTGGATCAGAACATGGGCATGCTGAAACCCTAAAAACATGGAGAGAGAGAGTGTCAGACGATCTTAAACAGAAAAGATCTCAGACTTTCACGGCTGCTCTTTTCATACCACTAGGGGACGCTAGAGTTGAAAAGTTCACATTCTACATATTGTGTCTTTAAAACAGAATCAAATCACTGACGGTATGAAACTTATTTTAGATTACTGATTAGCACATTGGGCTGAAACTAACAATTGTTTTCACTAATCTTAAGTCAAACATGTCCATTAAAATGTTCCAGTGCCTTAAATTACATTTTTAAATATTCAGACTTTCATTGACGGTAAAAATACAAACAAACCAAAAGCTCACATTTTATGCCTGGGAGCAATTCATCTTTACATTTGAGCTTGTAAAAAATATTACAATTATTGATAGAAGAAAGGATTTATTTTGTGTCATCAATTAACGGCCTAATTGTTTGAGCTGTTCTTACTTTCCTGAGTCAAATTGTCAAAGTTTTACTCACCGACTCGTCCTCAATCATCGCTGCAGAGTCAAAGAAGTCTGGTCTTAATTCTGCTCTTTCACGTCTGTTCCTCGATGGCGGCTGGGTAGGAAGAAAGACAAAATAAGACATTGAATTAAAAAGACAATAATGACTAAACACAATGCTCCTATCTTTATTTGCCCTAAATGAAAGGCCCTGGGAGAAAGTGGCTTCACTGACCAGGTCGATCACCATCGTGTCCTCGAACTCCTCGTTCATGTCCTCCAGCTGTCCTCGCGATGACATCATCACGTCCTCGAAGATCGGCTCTGCGTCATCCTCCATCAACCCACGCCTGACGGGAAGTCATTAAGAGAAAAAACACAAAATATACCGTTTACAATCTTTTTATCTCAAGCTCTTTATTCTTTAAAGGTCACCTATTATGCAAGATTCACTTCTCCATGTCTCTTCTACATCAACATGTGTCCCCTCTTCCATGTCTCTTCTACATCAACATGTGTCCCCTCTTCTTCATGTCTCTTCTACATCAACATGTGTCCCCTCTTCTTCATGTCTCTTCTACATCAACATGTGTCCCCTCTTCTTCATGTCTCTTCTACATCAACATGTGTCCCCTCTGTGTAAAGAGACTCTGAAAGTTTCAGGAAAAAAGATTCTCTCTCTTTTTGTCCTGATCCATTTATATAAAAACCTGTCTGAAAATGAGCTGATCAGATTTTGGCCACTTTATGATGTCATAACGATGTTTTGGCTTGTGTAACCATTAGCCAATCACCAACCACGGTAACCCCCCCCACCTTATCACCTGAATCTCCTCCTAGAGCACCATTGTGTTCTTTTTAACCAAATATCTCTCAGAGGGGCGTGGGGAGGGGCTCCTTATTTTCATCTAAAGTAACAGACAGAGAATCAGCACTTTTGAAACATGGCTGAAACAGAGGGGATTGTGGGATGCTGCAATGATCTGTTTGGTGTTTGGAGACAAACACTTCAGAGACATGTTTGTATATATCTGAGACCTATAATATATTGATGAAAATCAGTATAATAGGGGACCTTTAAAAAAGAACTAGTAATGGAGGCATCAAACGTCATCAGTTTTCTAGCCGGTTCGATTCTTACACAGTCTGCCGGACGCCCTGGTTACTGCGCGCCTTGATGTAGTTCATGCCCGTCCGGTCTTTCCGGTTCACCTCCTCCATCTTCTGCTGGCCGAGCCACGACATCTGCATCTGAGGACTGGAGACAAACACAAGGTCAACATACTGTACCTTCAAAAGACTTCTATGAACTTGGTATAACAAGGAGGCGGAGCTACATCAGTGATGAACAGGTTTACACAGTCAGGTGTATTTGTAAGTGGGTGGATGAGAAAACGGTAAATCATGAATTTTGTTTGATTTAAAGAAACATTTTTTTGTAATGTGTCTTTCAGTACTTACAAAAGTGCTATATAATATGAATGTATGTATCTTTATTAATTATGATCAAACAAACCATCTGTCTAGTTATGGTGTATAATTCCAGACTATTAGTTATGCTTATTGGTAAATGAGTGTATGTACAGTACATAACCTGTCTTCCTTTTGTACCCTTTGGGATAGAATTGAAAACATAACAAAAAACTTGATACCAATTTCTGTGAGTTTTCCAAACTTTTTGGATTTGATGTTTTTCAAGCAACGTTCCAGGCTTAAAAACAGCTATTTCCAGGACTTTTCCATTTGTTTTGTAGGAACCCTGATTTGATGTTAAAGTGTACTTCTATCATGTGTTTTCACTCACTTGTGGACAAAGTCGTTCTCCGAGCCGGGTTCTGAGTCCGGGTCGGGCAGGTGTTCTGCGGGTCTGTTCTCTCTGAGCACGGTGGAGGTGAGCTGAGGCGTCTGCAGCGCCCCCGGTGTCGGCAGGGTGTCGTTACGCAGCAGCCACGAGCTGTCAACACTACTCTCTTCTGAAAAATGTACGCAAACACAGAGAGCTCAAAACACAACAGCAGATAACCATGAACATGTCTCATTTCCCAAAACAGATTAAACACGGCATAATGAACTAGAAAACACAGAGACATTTTGACTGTGACTGAAACTTGGGTGAGCGTCTCGATGCTAACATTACCCCCGCTTTGTAAGTATTAATAGCATTAGTTGTACAACAAAGAATATCCATTACTTTCCGCTCACTTTTAGCTGACTATTTGAACTGTTTATCTATTACATTGTTGGATTCTTGTACCACATTCCTGCATCGTTTCTAAACATCTTTAGATTACCACTGGATTTAGTTAACGACCGACAGGTGTGTTCAAAGATCAAAGCGTTTCCACGGCAACGCCCTGCCAGTGAACGAGAGACACCCTGACAGAGAATGTATTGACGATATTGTGCAACGGCTAGGCGAATCTCTTATAAAAGACATAGCAACCCGATCCCGGTCATTCCGCACGTTTTGATGTGTTTCGTGTGTTTCGTGTCAACGCTGCCGGACGCGCAGCGTGACGAGATTGGTGGCGGAAGAAGGAGAATAAGATGAGATAAGTATGTCGAATACTAGACTGTGTGTGGCTTCGCCAGTCACACAGAATAAACAAATCTGTGTGCGTGTGTCTCCTCACCCTCGATGCGCTTCTTGTGCACTGCCGGCCGGGCCTTCTTGCTGCGCACGGAGGCGGCCTTGCTGCTGGAGCCCGATGTGACGGACATGAGGTCCTCGTCCCCCCCCGTCAGCAGGCTGTTCCTGTAGGAGATCAGCGGCAGCCACACGTCCTCCCGGCGCTCCGACATCGAGTCCAACATGAACTTCTCCAGGTACGAGTGGCTGAGGAGCATTTCAGCACGATTCATTTAATTTGAAATGAAGTTATGGATGTTTTCAGTGACAGAAGGAGGTTTGCCTGACGTAACAGAAAGACGAAAGGGAGTACTTACACCGTCTTTTTGTCTTGGCGGATGAGTTTAGAGGAGAATTCACTGAGAACCTCCAGGAAGGCCAGGTTGAGGGGAGGAAACTCGGTTCCTCGAGGATTCGGGTACTTAAATGCAAACTCTATTCCATCCCTGATACAAGAGAGAGGAAGAGGTAGAAAGTGGAGACAGAACAATTCATTAGGAGGGAGAAAGACAAAGAAGGAAAGTCAAAAAGAAATGGAAGGCAGAAGAAAAACGAGCGTCTGACACCAAAAGATATTTTTAAATTGCTGGCACGATTTTTATTGTTTTTTTATTATTGTCTAATATAAATATGTCTTATAACATATTTATGTTGCATTTGAGCCGAGATCCTCATTGCAGAACTACACTGTTCCTGTGTATGACAAATAAAACCTTCGAAGCTTTGGAGAAAGCTCGACTTCAGACTTTCCCAAGGCTGTAATAAAATATGTTTTTTTCCTCAGGATAGAAGAAACTCAGGCCACTCCCTCGCAGCATCCTCTGTTTGTAATGGAGGCTATAATACTGAACAGATACAGACATTTTGATTCATTCTCAATGAACTCCAGATTATTCATTTTTTTACACCTGTGAAAAGGTTATAACATATTTTGCTAATTTATTCTGACTTGAGTTGCATTTAAGAATCGTGATAGGAATTAGCTTCTTCAAGTTGTATCGAAATAAAAACATGGTAATTTGTAAATTCTTATATGACATTTTTACATAGATTTTAATCAGCATCACTAAATTGCAGCCCAGTCATCTGTACACTTTCTAATTGATGTAAAGCTGAGAGGATATCAACTTCCATGACTGAACATCAGAGGAGGGAAGTAGTGGAGTACAAATACTTCGTTACTGTACTTAAGTAAATGTTTCTGGTATCAGTACTTTACTCCACTACTTAATTTTCTGCCGACTTTTTACTTTGACTTCTTACATTTTTAACACAAATACCTGTACTTTCTACTTCTTACATTTTCCAAACAGGCTGGTTACTTTAGTTTGAATGTGTGTTTGGTGGCGTGATCATTATTATTTAGAGTCATTGCGTGCCTATTGATTTGAACACGATCCGTGTATCCATCATTTTCTGGTCTTCTCTAAAGAAGAGGGACCAATGAAAACGTTGTCATGTTGCCGTTGTTCAGCATGGAAACATTCATTAGCTAACAATGACATTATTGTTCTATTAATATAAAGGGAGGTCAGTTACTCTTTAAAACAGCTGGTGGTTATGGGTACTTTTTACTTAAGTACATTTCAAAGCCCATACTTCTTTACTTTTACTTGAGTAAAGAAGTTTAGTCAGTACTTCTACTTTCACCGGGGTACTTTTAAACACGAGTATCTGTACTTCTACTTGAGTAAAGGATGTGTGTACTTTTGCCATCTTGCTGAACATACTGTATCTCTAATCTAATGCACTTTCTTCCTGTCTGATAAACGCTGTGACTCCAAACACAGCCTCAGGTCTTACTTGTGCAGCGTGGCCACCGCCTCTCTGGTCTTGATCTGGTCAAGGCCGAAGGTGAGGGCGAAGCGGCGGGCCAGCTCCTTGATCCCGCTGACGTGAGAGGAGGTGCGGTCCAGAGTGGGGCCCTGGTCCTGAAGCAGCTCGTTGAACAGCTGGAACACACAAGACGACACAGTGTTTGTGGGTTTGCACTGATGAAAGCTCTCATCACTTAAACATCTCCTATCATGATATTTTAGGCATATATTATGGGTCTCAGATACATACAAATATATAAAAAACATGTCTATGATGTGTTTTACTCAAAATACCAAACAGATCATGCATTTTAGAAATCCCTACTACCCCTCTATTTCAGCCCTGTTAGAAAAGTGCTGATTCTGGGTCCTTAGCGGAAGAGGGGGAGCTTGTGCCTGCTCAGAATTACCCGGCAGATTCAGCTAAATGCGGGATGAAACGCCATATCATGTTCCAAACCACATCAAGGATTATCTCTGAAACAGTATGGAGCTCAAATGCTTTTTCTCTCTCAGGTTTACCACAAGGTGAGGTTCCTTTCTTTATTTCCTGCTTTCTTACACATGCTCTCTCCAGTACAGGTTAGCTCTGAGTGTTAGCGATGCTAATGTAAACAAAGACCATATTACGTCCAAAACAGTCGGGCATTGTTTCTGATAGCAACGTTTCTGATAGTGCCGTGGGACCACATTTCAGATATTACGTCATATCGGACGCAAATCTGGATCAGCTCCGTTGTACCCCCGTTTTTAGAGATTTGGGTACGGAGGAAAAGAGAGAGGGTTTTGTTTTCTGACACTGCGTGAGTTCCCCGACACACCGGGGACACATATTTATGTATAACGGACAGCAGTGCATTTCGCATGATAGGAGACCTTTAAAGAATGCGATATGTTGTCATGTGATGTTGTTGAAGCCTCACCTGCTGCAGACTGAGGATGAGCGTCTTGGCGCACTGAATCTTGTCCGTCTGTCTTGTTTTACTCAGAGTCTCCTTGATGATGTCGCCGTAATCATTATAATACTGAAGCAGAGAAGAAAAAACATGGTGACAAGTTTAGTGCATTTATTATGATATCATTTACAGGTTTACATCCTCAACCTGAAATGATGTGCAGAGAATTGAATAAGAACTCCTTTATTTTGTCATTATTGCATTCATTCATTTCTATGCTTTTATCTCACTGCAAACCAAAGATAAATCTGAGAGCAGTCGTATTTTTCACATTTAAGGACCCCAAAATGTTACACTATTTTATAATGATATCATGTTAGGACCTCAAAGATTTGCTAAGGGACAATGCGGCAAAATCAGTTTGAGTATCTTGACTCGAGAATAAAAATCTTTCACTCTCTTTTAACACTTATAATCTTATCCTAAACTCCTAATCTGCAGACTTCAAACTTGTATCGGTTTCATATTGCAATTTATTTTTATTTGATATTGATAATTTCAGTGTTTATGTAAGGTACAGTCACCTTCATGTAGTGTTTGAAGATGTCGGCCGCAGCGGGCATGTCTACGATGTCGAAAATGATGAGTTTGCAGAAAGCTGCGAGCAGATTTCTCCTTTTGTGAAGAGCCTCGATCTTATTGGCCTCGTCCTCCTCGTCTCCCTCTGCAGTTGGGAGGAAGTTAGAAGTGAAGAGGAGAAGAAGGAGCGGGAGGAAGAACAAAGATGAGGTAAAAATCAAATGAATTGAAATGAAACACAATGGTGCTCTAGGAGGAGATTCAGGTGATAAGGGGGGGGGGGTTACCTTGGTTGCTGATTGGCTAATGGTTACACAAGCCAAAACATCGTTATGACATCATAAAGTGGCCAAAATCTGATCAGCTCATTTTCAGACAGGTTTTTATATAAATGGATCAGGACAAAAAGAGAGAGAATCTTTGTTCCTGAAACTTTCGGAGTCTCTTTCCACAGAGGGGACACATGTTGATGTAGAAGAGACATGAAGAAGTGGATTTTGCATAATAGGTGACCTTTAAGAGTATTTATTTCTTATGTATTTCCTTAAACGTCCTTGGACTCTCACCCATGCTCTGACTCTCTTCGTCCTGGTCGATGAAGACGTGGTCCAGGACGAAGTTGAGCAGCTCGTTCTGCAGAGTGCCGTCCGGGTTGAAGACGAGCGGCTGGAGCCCCTCCCTGCTGCCGGAGGCCAGCTGGTGACTGAAGATCGTCAGCAGGTCGCAGAGCAGCATGAACGCCTGATGCAGGAGCAAATGAAGGGTTGGGATTTGATAAAAAAAAACTACCTCAAGTCATCATTAAAAACTCACCATGGCCTTTGACCCCTAACCCATCACAGTCCCCCTGCCTCCACTTTATTATTTGCCCCTTTTGTTTGTTCACCATGTAAAGCGGCCTTGGGTCCCTTGAAAGGCGCTATACAAATGTAATCTATTATTATTATTATTACTACTGTCTATTCTACCTATTCCTTTACTAGTAACTAACCTTTTAGCATAAACAAATGGGGAAAAAAATACATTTGAAAACCATTGAAACCAAAAACTATTTTCCAGAGTAACTCAACAACAAATGTCAAAATATGAAAAATGACAGAAGAAAATACAGGGAAACATTTCAATGATTTTTTAACACTACAATTATTTTTGCTATCTGTCTATCCTTCTATATCCTCTCCAGGTTTACATATCATGTCGTGTCTTGCACTAATGTATATTCCCAAAGATATTGAAGTGACTGTTATTTTGTATATATTGATTGTTGTGTATCTTAATGTGTGCATATGTATAGATGTGTCTGTCGATTGTGAATATATAGGATATACATATTTTATAAATATTTGTATTCAGGATTGTGGGAAACGGTATTTCGATCTCTCTGTCTGTACACACAACTGAAAGATTGACAATTAAGTTGACTGACTTGATAAATTGTAATGAAAGCTGTACACTGTTTATAATTTAAAATTGTTCTCAAGACACATTTATTCTTCACCAAAGGTGTGCGCAGCTGGTTTCAGATGGGTTTTGTTACCTGCTCTTTGACCATTGTGTTGACGTTGGACAGACACTGCTGGCACACAGCCAGGAACGACTTCACCACTCTCCTGAGAGCCAACATGTCATCCTGCACACACACACACACACGTCATAAGTGTCACAAATAATGAGCACTTTAAAGGAAATTGATATTAAACAGCAGCCACACTAGCAGATAAACAAACTGGAGAAGAAATACGTTATTAGGTACAGTTCGAACACTTCCACACACACACACACACACACACACACACACACACACACACACACACACACACACACACACACACACACACACACACACACACACACACACACACACACACACACACACACACACACACACACACACACACACACACACACACACACACACACACACACACACACACACACACACACACGTGTCACAAATAATGAGCACTTTAAAGGAAATCGATATTAAACAGCAGCATCAGTCAGGCTACATGTTTCATGGCTAAATGCACCCGCGGGTGAACTTAAATGATATCATTTAGTCAACTGCTAACTCCATTAAAGAATCAATTCACTTTGTGTTGACGCTGGTCGGGCCAGGCAAAGATCTCGTCCAATGACAATCAACACATGATGACCTAGGTTATCAGTATTATCGGTATTGTTCAAATGTGTTTTTGTTATTGTAAAACTAGCAGCATTTTGCCTTAGTAAATATCTTATTAAACATTATGCTTCCTCCTGCTCCTTTTCGGACACTTATGATTAATTATTATTATTTTTGTTGAATATATAAATATTGTTTGACACAAAAAGTGTTGTGTTCTACCAATACAGTATTCTGTTTTTAAATAATCTGTTCGAAATAAAGGTGGAAATAAAATAAGTAGTGGAGTAAAGTACTGATACCAGAAAAATGTACTTAAGTACAGTAACAAAGTATTTGTACCCCACTACTTCCCACCTCTGGTCAAATAACTGATAAGGACAGAAAATGTATCTACAGGTAAGTATTATTCAGGATCCATGTGTCACCTTGCTGGGAGAGCCCTCTGTGACCTTCACCAGCTGCCAGAGGACGGAGTAGTGCGAGCACTGCAGGGCCTGCACGGCGATCTGCTCCGGCATGGAGCCCTGCTCGATGCCCGCCTTCAGCAGCCGGTAGCAGCTCCCAAATAAATCCCACCGGGTCAGGTCATGGGCGCTGAAACAGGAAACAAGAGGTCAATAACTCACATTCATAGAGTATCTGGCATTTAGCTTTAATGAAGTGATATCCAGTGCTTTCAGTCCGTTAACATTACAGTTTCTCTTCTCTTACTTGTGGAAGGCTGTGAGTCTCTTGAGCGTAGATAAAACGTTGTAGATATCGTCGTCATCGGCCTCCTCCGCCTGCAGAATAACAAACACCTGTTAGTGCACAAAGACTACGGATGCTGGGGTCATATGCGAGGATGCTGGATATAAATTGGTCTGATGAATTATGGGAAATGTTATATTATTAAATTAAAATTATTATAATTTTCTTTCATTGACATAACAAGCACCTTCAAAATTGTTTAGTCCACAACTTTAGATGAATAAAACATAATTAAAATGTGCACGTTTAAAAAATAAAAATGCAACTAATATTTGAAGAAGTGTGAAGTGTTTTTGTTTTGTTAACAATAGTAATGTCAATTGGATTTGGTTAGGTCAGAGCTTAGCGATCATAAATCCTCTTTGATCACTCACATATTTCACAAAAATGTGAAATGATGGATTAAATATCTAATGAATGGTTCATTATATCAGATAATAAAAAATCATATCAGGCATCCCTAGTTATGTGTTACTACCTTTATACTTAAAAATTCCATACCTCCAATTGTCCACACTTCCTGTGCATCTTGCGGCTTCATTTCAAAGACATGAAGTACTTACTTTTACACCTGCATCATTTCTTTCACCAGTCACCCCTGCACCAACCCCTGCTTCTCTTCCCTCATACCTCCCCATATCCATATCCACTCATACCTCCTGCAGCAGATCCTCCACAGAGTGAGAGAAGCGGTCGGTCATCTCGTCGATGAGCTGCGAGCGGGCGATGTCCACGCGGTTCATGATGGTGTACTCCTCGGAGCAGAGGATGCTGTAGGTCTTACTGCAGGCCTCCAGCACGTCCATCTCGATGTGCTTCTCCACCACCAGGCGGATCTGCTTCAGCAGGGCGTCCAGGTGCTTCTCCATCCGCCCCGCGCTGTACACGTCCAGGTCGAAGAACTGAGGGATCTGCAGCAGGTTGGCCACCTTCTCAGAGTCCGCCTGGTACTGTGAGGAGGAGGAGGAGGAGGAGGAGGAGAGGTGAGAAACAGATAATCAGGACATCAGAGTCTTCACACCTTCCATCACAGACTGAAAACCAGGGCCATTTCTTCCTATAGGCGGACTATGCGGATGCATAGGGCCCCCGCGGCCACTAGGGGGCCCCCAAGCTGAAAGTTCAGGTTCAGCCTCAATATATTTGGGGAGAATTAAAATGAGCCGTCTTTATTTGTAGACAGCCAAGCCCCCTCCTGTGTTCGGTGAAGCATTATATGCTTAAAATGAAATGTAGGATATAAACACAACTAAACTGCAATGATAGCAAAGCTGTGGCTTGTGTTTGTGGGGTAATAACGTCCAAATCATCGCTGGGCTGTCACCCAATGAGTGACGTCTGAGGAAGATGAAAAATGTAAATTAAACATTGTTGAGAAAATGCTGCATCTCTTGCATTTATTGACGTAGAGGAGCCTTATTGTTTACCTTTTTAATATAATTTGTTGTAAGTTGCTTGGTTTTCGTGAAATTAGCCTGTTTTCCTCTTAAAGTGTAACAGATTGAAGCATCTCCACAGATCATCTTAAAGGCTTCGGAATCCCCCATTGTAGTTTGAAGAAAAAGGGCCCCCAAACAGCATCTTGCATAGGGCCCCCAAAAAGCTAGAAACGGCCCTGCTGAAAACTCACTTGTTTCCACTGCATCTTAAATTATCATTCATGTTTGTTGATTTGTGAAGCGCTCTTGAGACAAATGTGTTTTGTGATATTGGGCTATATAACTACGTCTGAATTGAATTGAATCTTTGCTAATAATAATAATAATTTAACAAGAAACATTATCTTCTGTACGTAGGTTTGGCTTTAAGTGAAGCTAATGCAGTGGCACTTAATCTGGTTGGGTTTATAGATAGGAGATGTACCTGCAGGATTCTTGCTTTTGAGTTTGTTTCTCGACTTACAATGAACTTATTGTAAGTCGCTTTGGATCAAAGAGTCAGCACAATGTACTGTAATGTAATCAATATGATGTATAGCTTATAATACTTCATAGAAAAGCCTTCTGTAGCATAGTTGTATATCTCTTTTAAGGTCAAATGAGTTGTCAGGAAACATGGAGTTTTACTGTTTTTTTCAACTCTTCATCTTAAAATAACAAAGCTTTGAGGTGCTTTTTGTAAAAGACTGAATGGGCTCTAATTACATAATGAATCAGATAAGCGTCCTGACAATGTGAATTATTCCAGAAGCACCGCTACTAGTGCATCAGATAAGTTAGCACATTGTAAAAGAGTACAGAAAAGCTAAGAAATAGATATCTGTGATGCTGAGATGAAAAAAAGTCACAAGCCGACATTCAGAGGCAGAAAAGACAAAAAACAAACCCATCAATCTCTTTTTTTGTTTCCCAGTTAATAAAACAGACAAGTATTTGGCCAGCACACCTCTCCGGATTGGCTTTCATTCAATAACACTTCTCATGGCTATATAAATAACACCCCGATCAATTATTTCGACAAACAGATCAGTCACTCCGCCGCTCGTTTATCAGTGTCTGCTGCAGGATGAGCTTCAGAGAGGTTTTACCTTGGACAGCAGCATGGGCAGCGCCATGATGTAGTGCTCTGTCAGTTTGTTCTTATCGTCTATCTGCGTCTTCCTCTCCTTCGCTGTCAACACCTGGACGAGCAGAATGTCAAATGTGTAAAAAAAATGCATGAAAAAGGGAAATAAACAGGGATTTTCTGAGTCTTCTGTTCTTTCATTGTGACCAAGAAGGTATTCATGGGTAGAACAAATAAATCTGTTTTGCAGTCTCAGCATGTATTCGTAAATGTGCCGAAGCTTGCTGACAATAAATACACACTCCGTTAGATATCCAGCTGTTTTAATTAGAATTTTGAGCCCTTGAATTGAACACTTAAGGCGGTTACACACAGGTGGTGTTTTTTAGAAATTGTGTCAATTTAACGCTGAATTAATCTATGAATGAATTCGAGGGCATGCTGAGTCAACAGTAAATATAAACAATAAAGGTATATAAGGATTATAAATACAACAACACAGAAGGTGTCCGAACCAAGGGGGGGGAATTTTATTACTCTGAAACACTGAAAACATGATGAAAACCATCTGTAAAAAAAAGTCATGTGAAAATCTATTCTTTGAAATTGGCATATTAAGACATCTACATTTATTTTGTAACCAAGGACAATAGCATCGGACTGCTCTCTCAACACACCTGTGTCAATATGTGTACAGTTAAAGTGAATGCTGGTAGTACAGTGTGTATACTCGACCTACTCGTTTGCCGGTGCCTCTGCCGACCGGTGGGTGAGCCTCTGCTGCCTGACGGAGGGTGCACACCATCAGCTCTATCAGAGCGCTCTCCTGTCTGTCCGACAACACTGCAAACACAGGAGGAGAGAGTCAGAGAAACCAGTGAGAGACGATACAGAGAGTCAGAGAAACCAGTGAGAGACGATACAGAGAGTCAGAGAAACCAGTGAGAGACGATACAGAGAGTCAGAGAAACCAGTGAGAGACGATACAGAGAGTCAGAGAAACCAGTGAGAGACGATACAGAGAGTCAGAGAAACCAGTGAGAGACGATACAGAGAGTCAGAGAAACCAGTCAGAGACAATACAGAGAGTCAGAGAAACCAGTCAGAGACGATACAGAGAGTCAGAGAAACCAGTCAGAGACGATACAGAGAGTCAGAGAAACCAGTGAGAGACGATACAGAGAGTCAGACAAACCAGTGAGAGACGATACAGAGAGTCAGAGAAACCAGTCAGAGACGATACAGAGAGTCAGAGAAACCAGTGAGAGACGATACAGAGAGTCAGAGAAACCAGTGAGAGACGATACAGAGAGTCAGAGAAACCAGTGAGAGACGATACAGAGAGTCAGAGAAACCAGTGAGAGACGATACAGAGAGTCAGAGAAACCAGTCAGAGACGATACAGAGAGTCAGAGAAACCAGTGAGAGACGATACAGAGAGTCAGAGAAACCAGTCAGAGACGATACAGAGAGTCAGAGAAACCAGTGAGAGACGATACGGAGAGTCAGAGAAACCAGTGAGAGACGATACAGAGAGTCAGAGAAACCAGTGAGAGACGATACAGAGAGTCAGAGAAACCAGTGAGAGACGATACAGAGTCAGAGAAACCAGTCAGAGACGATACAGAGAGTCAGAGAAACCAGTCAGAGACGATACAGAGAGTCAGAGAAACCAGTGAGGAGATAATACAGAGAGTCAGAGAAACCAGTGAGGAGATAATACAGAGAGTCAGAGAAACCAGTGAGGAGATAAGACAGAGAGTCAGAGAAACCAGTCAGAGACAATACAGAGAGTCAGAGAAACCAGTGAGGAGATAATACAGAGAGTCAGAGAAACCAGTGAGGAGATAATACAGAGAGTCAGAGAAACCAGTGAGAGACGATACAGAGAGTCAGAGAAACCAGTCAGAGACGATACAGAGAGTCAGAGAAACCAGTGAGAGACGATACAGAGAGTCAGAGAAACCAGTGAGGAGATAATACAGAGAGTCAGAGAAACCAGTGAGAGACGATACAGAGAGTCAGAGAAACCAGTGAGGAGATAAGACAGAGAGTCAGAGAAACCAGTGAGGAGATAAAACAGAGAGTCAGTGGTCATTGTAGGTCAGGAACAGAGAGAGAGAGAATAAAAGACAACCAGAGAGTTTCAATTAACAAGATTTCATGACATCATCTCTTCAATTCAAGATTCACAGCTTTTATTGTCATTCGAACATAGCTACAGTGTAGTTATGTCAATGAACATCTTAGGTCACAGGCTCCTCCAACAGCGCAACACAACAACACAGATACAAGAGTGCAAGTAAATACAAATAAAAGAGAATAGAATAGAAATAGTTCTTAATATTCTAGCTGACATGGCTGTGATGTTGTGCTTGACGTGAAGAAGAGGCCTAAAGCTGTTTCACAGGGTTTAATGAGAGAACAGTTTAATGTGTGTGTGTGTGTGTGTGTGTGTGTGTCGTACCCTCCTCTCCCTGCACAGGTTCCTCCAGCAGGAGCTCAGTCATACACTCCCAGTCCTTCAGCAGCTCCTGTGAGCTCTCCCACAGCGAGTCCACCAGGTAGGCTGCGTGTTCATGAAGCTACACACACACACACACACACACACACACACGAACACGAACACACACACACTTCTTATAATTCATATTCACAACTTATATTGTTGCAAGTGGGCCAGTTTCAAAAATACACCATCTCACCAATAAAATAACACATATTTTTAACTGCAAATATATTTTCCTCAGTGCGTGCTCAGTTCATATCATCCATCATGTTGGAATCGTGTGTTACCTCGCTCTCCAGAAAGAAGAGCACCAGCATGCGGATGAGGTTTCCGTTGGGACTGCTCCTCCCTCTGCGCTTCGCCAACGCTTCCTCCGCCAGAGGGTCATGACGACTGAACAATCTGAGAGGGAAGAGGGAGAGAAGAGGAGAGGGAAATGTGAGAGAGATGAATAGACGTATCAGTGAGCAAAATGGAGGAAGAACAGGGAGAAAGGCAGATCTTCAAATCACTATAAAATGACAAATAGATCCGACTTAAATGCATCTCAACATTATTTCAAGTCAGAATTGGTGAGGTTGAATTAGGAGATGGACTCACTTCCTGTGCAGGAACTCTCCGGCAGCTACTGCCACAGGTCGGTGGGCCGAGTAGACCAGGTGGTACACGTTCTCACAGTCCTCATTGGATAGGGCGTCTTCACTGCCCCTGCAACAGATCATCAAAATGAGTTACACTCAACACAAAAACACAAACCGACCTTTATGTCTCCTCAGTAAAAGACTGAGGTGGGAAGTAGTGGAGTACAAATACTTCGTTTTCTGGTATCACTACTTTACTCCACTACTTATTATTCTGCCGACTTTTTACTTTTACTTCTTACATTTCTAACACAGGCTGGTTACTTTAGTTTGAATGTGTGTTTGGTGGCGTGATCATTATTTAGAGTCATTGCGTGCCTATTGATTTGAACACGATCCGTGTATCCATCATTTCCTGGTCTTCTCTAAAGAAGAGGGACCAATGAAAACGTTGTCATGTTGCCGTTGTTCAGCATGGAAACATTCATTAGCTAACAATGACATTATTGTTCTATTAATATAAAGGGAGCTCAGGTACTCTTTAAAACAGCTGGTAGTTATGGGTACTTTTTACTTAAGTACATTTCAAAGCCTCTTTACTTTTACTTGAGTAAAGAAGTTTAATCAGTACTTCTACTTTTACCAGAGTACTTTTAAACACAAGTATCTGTACTTCTACTTGAGTGAAGGATGTGTGTACTTTTGCCATCTCTGGTAAAAGATGAGAAAATGTCAGAATAACAAATTATGTGAATAGAGACAACATTTGCAAGAAACTAAATGTGTTAAATCTATAAAGGAATATTTGTGAGGCTAAACGTGATGATCAGTAAACTGGCTTTGGAGAACAATCCCTAGTTCCTTGTTTATTAAAACACTGAATGCAAGGCAAGTTTATTTATATAGCACCTTTCAACACAAGGCAATTCAAAGTGCTTTACAAAAATGAAAGACATTAAGAAAATGGCATTTAAAAACAGCAAAGAAAAAATACATGCAGCCTGATCCCCATCTGAAGCATCTTGTCTATTGACTTGTGACCTTAGACGTGTGCTTTTAATGACTTGACCGTTATTTGATCAATTATAAATGAATCTTGTTAAAAATACAGTCTGTGTAGGTACGGGAAAAAGGTTGAAAGCATTGAAGTGACTCACTGCAGGATGAGTGTGACCAGTCTGATGGCCTCCACCGCCACATCATACTCCTTATCCAGCGTCATGGAGACGATACGGTCCTGTCGAAACAGAGAGAAATACAGGAATAAGTCAACTGAAATGCAACACAATCTAAGCGTTGCTCAGTTCTGCTCTTGAGTGTGTAAAAGAGGTCAGGATTTCCCGTTGTGTGTTACCTTGAAGCGGTTGGTGAAAAGCTCTAACTTTGGGAACAGCTCTCGGTTTGTGTACAGGTTCTGCAGAGCCTTCAGGCACTTCAGACGCACCTCTCCTTGCTGAAAGACAGAGCGGCCATTAAAAGGATATTCTTTCTTTGTGTGAACATTATCAACATTATGAATGAGTTTAGTGTCGGTGCACACACTGGAAGAAATGCTGCTCCAAAAACAAGTTAAACAATAATGAAAACAAGCCGTTTTCACTTCAAATAAGTTAAAAGATCGGCCAATAGAACGAGGGAAAATCTGCTTGGTAAGATTTCTTATTAGGGATATTTAGATAAATCAGATCTTGTAATTAGCTGGGAGAACTACTTTTGACCTATATTTGACCGAATCAGGAAATGTTGTGTTACAAGATAAGCCGCAAATGCTCAAAAGTTTTCTGTTTTCTGATGTTAGTTGGTGATTTTCGAATAAATATAGAATAGAATAGAATAGAATCGTTTAATGTCGTTATACAGGTACAACGAGATAAATAAATGCTTCTCCCTTTCAAGGGTGCCATCAATACAAAACAAAAAACACGTCACAACATAAGACAACAAATACACGCAGCATACATACTTAGGAATAAGGAATAAAGTGCAGTAATTATTTCCAGGAGTATCAAAATAAAATCTATAATGTCTATAATGTAATAAATAATAATAGTAGGTATGTATTTATAATAATGATAGTATAATATATATGTATATATGTACAGAGTCACATTTATTTTACATGCAGGATGATTAAGAGGTATGACTTTCAGGTGTTAAGAGCAATGATGGCTCTTGGGAAAAAACTGTCTTTGAGTCTGTTTGTTTTGGATTTGATACACCTGTAGCGCCTGCCGGAGGGCAGCAGGTTGAACAGCTGACAGCCGGGGTGAATATGTAAAAAAAGATGCGTTTCATCTGAGATACAACTCAAAATAAGATTTTTTGACTCAACAAGATGATGCATCGTCTAAACACAAGAGCCGATATCTCACTGCAGTGTCACTTCTGAAGTTATTATGTCTTATATCAGGCGTAGAGACATATTCTGACTAGATATTAGACAAATACACTTGGCAAGATTTCGAGTGTTTGTGGTGCATTAACCTTGTTTAAAAAAGTGCGAGGGGAAATAGCTCAGTCAGGTTTATGGATGTGTTCTTACCCTATCGTGTAATGTCCAGCCAACATACTTCAGGTAACTGTCATTAAGAAAAGCATCGCTGTACATTTTCATCCACACTCCAATCTCTTCAATACAGATGGCTCGGATTTCAGCAATCGCATCCCTAGGAAACAAAGAGTAGCACAAAAACATTATTATTATCAGTTTAAGAATTGTTATTACATTTATAATGGTGAAAAACAAGTCTCCGAACTGCTAGGAAAGACAACATATGACAAAAGCTGATCATGTCTGGTTAGTAATTCATTTGAACATATAAGTACATTATCTTCTAGAAGTTACAAACAAATAAGTACATCAAATTAAATAAAATGTACCTGTAGCGATGCACAAAGATTCCCTTGAAGATAGAGTTCATCATATTCTCTATTTCATCCTGATTTTCTTGAAGCTGCAACGACAAAAATACAAAGTTTTACTACAAGAGCGTGAGGAAAAAAAGAAGAGAAATTGTTTGGAAATGTTGGCATCTACTACAACATCCTGACAATTAATGATCACACAAGACAACATGTTATATTGCTGCAAAACCATAATAAGAAAAGATGTAAGATATGACAACTCAGTTAAGCAATGGTTTCAGGACTACGTGTTAAAAACTCTGCGTGGAAAGCTTTAGTTATTTAAAGGTCCCCTATTATACTGTTCTTCATCAATATATTACAGGTCTCAGATATATACAAAACATGTCTCTAAAGTGTTTGGCTCCAAACACCAACAGATCATTGCAGCATCCCATAATCCCCTCTGTTTCAGCCCTGTTTCAAAAGTGCTGATTCTCTGTCTGTTACTTTAGATGAAAATAAGGAGCCCCTCCCCACGCCCCTCTGAGAGATATTTGGTTAAAAAGAACTCAATGGTGCTCTAGGAGGAGATTCAGGTGATAAGGTGGTGGGGGGGGTTACCTTGGTTGGTGATTGGCTAATGGTTACACAAGACAAAAAATCGTTATGACATCATAAAGTGGCCAAAATCTGATCAGCTCATTTTCTGACAGGTTTTTATAGAAATGGATCAGGACAAAAAGAGAGAGAATCTTTTTTCCTGAAACTTTCAGGGTCTCTTTACAAAGAGGGGACACATGTTGATGTAGAAAAGACATGAAGAAGAGGGGACACATGTTGATGTAGAAGAGACATGAAGAAGAGGGGACACATGTTGATGTAGAAGAGACATGAAGAAGTGGATCTTGCATAATAGGTCCCCTTTAATACCAAACATCAGCCCACCTCCTTCCTCTTCTGCAGCAGCAGCTCCAGCTTGTCGTTGGCTCGTTTCCCGGCGATCTTGTTCCTCTCGGCCTCGTACTGCCGCTGCGTGTTGTCCTGGTGAATGCTCAGGTTCAGCGCCACGTTCACCAGCGCCGTCATCAGCTTCATCGCTGCGCACACAGAAGCACATTTAAGGATCAGAAATGCATACATGTAAAGGCCTCAGACTTGTTTACAACCAATGAATCACAATTAATCTTGTTTGTTTTTTTATGTTCCAGGTATAACAGTCAGAAATTCACATAAAATTCATTTTGTGTGGCCCGCAAGAGCTTACAAAGAATATAATACGTTTATTATACGGTATATATTATTACATGCCGCTTTACAAAAGCACGTTGCCCATAAACTACATGTCCCACAATGCATTTTGTTTTGTGACATGTGCACTGAAGTCAGACGAAGTTAATTATGAAGTTATTACCCTATCCGATAATAATCCAATACAGAGGTAATAATGTAATTTATTTCATGGCTTAGTTGAATACTCCATTCTGATTGGTCAATTCAGAACACGTGACACGTTGTTAATCCAGTAGTACAGACCGCTGTCAAGGACTTATTGACCGTTGTTAAGGACGCTCACATCTGCAGAAAGAAGTCCGGTCGATTTAACTGTATACAGTTTGGCCGAAAAGCAAACTGCAGTGCTTGTCTTTAGTTTTCCGTTGTCTCCCGTCTGAGAGCAACATGGATGATTTTAATATATTTGGAGAGCACAGGATGAATGGTTAGAGGCTGATGAGTCCCCAGTGAAGAAAATAAAAAGACAAGAGGGACAAGAAAACAGCGGAGAAGTAAGAGAGGCGAAAAGACGGACCACATTATGGGCTATGAAACTATTTAAAGACTAACTGATCAGCTAGGGCAGAAACCCTCAACACAGAGCTGCGGTCCTTTTTACGTAATGGTCCAGACGTCAAACGGCAAAACATATTCAGTGTGCAGTTCCTTTGGCATTAGGGCAGGGATATCTAGATACTTTCCAAGGTTTGACATAATGAATTGTGCTACTTGTAAAGCAAGCAACGATGTTTTCAAATCTGTAATCAAAAAGCTCCGCAAAAACGCTATCGAAGCAGTTCCTGCCGTTGCTACGTAGTTCAAACGGTAACAACGGACTATATACTGGGAGTCATGTCGGGCTCCTGATCAGCCTGTCGGGTGTTCTTTTACCCATAATGACCGCCTCGCTGCACATTATCCCTTACCTAATACATTATTTTATATATACTATATATTTATATATGTATATTTATATAGTCTTAAAGTTACAACCGGCCCTTTGAGTGCAACCTTAATGTTAATGTGGCCCGCCATGAAATTGAGTTTGACACCCCTGCTTTAGGAGGTGTGTAACTCACAGAATGACTCTTCAGAAAACGCTGTCAAAACAAAATGTCTCATTGTAATGACGAGCTCTGTTGCTGCCGTCCTTACCTGCTAACGTGGAGGTGTGTCTGAAGGCTCGCACTTGAGAGTCGGACAGCCCGGTGAGGAGGGAGATCACCGTGTCCATCATGTACTCGTCGTAGATGATGCTGTACTGACACTGGCGGATCAGGACGCTGATGAACTCGCAGAAGTTGTAGCGGAACTTCTTCCACAGCGGCCCGGGCATCGTGAGAGGATAATCCCCGCTGTCCTGTTAACAAAATGTTGGGAAAATACTGAATATACTCTTCCTATCTCAGAGTCCACATGATAACAAAGGTATCCCAACTGTAGCTGTGTACATGACAGGATGTATGATCACCTAGAAGAGCATCAGGACTGTTTTAGGCATATGATAGCTATGTGATTAACATGATGATTCAGCCTCTATGGAGATAGACATATGACAAGCATGATCATTTCTGACGTGGAGCTAATCTGAACTAAACACTGAATACTGCTTTCTATTCCTCCATCTTGTGACTGTGTAACTCCCTCTCTTGAATATCAGCATGTGAAGGACACTGTTCAGGAACTAGTTGATGCTCTGTATGTGATGACTACTTCCATTCTTGAGAGGATCATAAATACATGGATCCTGAGATTGAAGCTCAAGCCGGTGACGAGTGATATTTTCTTAACACAAAACATCCTGATCAGAGCGGCTTCATCCTCGTTTATCAGAGGTATTTTGTTCAAACCTCTTTGCTTGCAACAATATCCCATCGCTTACTTCCGTGTTGGAGAAATACTGTCCCTCTCTTCAGCTGGCGAACTCCACAACCCATAAAGCTTTACTGTCAACTGTGTTATATTTTTCAAGACACCATATCAGATCTTGTTTGTTATCTTATTGTTGTTGTTGTTGTGCAATGCGGTGTGATTTATATATAACTGAGGTGGGGGGGGGACGGTCAGAGTAACTTTTATTGTGCCATTTACGCTGCTGCTGCAGTGTTTGATGTACATGTTCATGATGTAAATAGAGGTAATGATCTGAATAATAATATATTATAATGCATTTTATTAATAGAGCGTGATTTTTTGAAACTCAAAGACACTTAACAGAGTAAAAATTCAAAAAAACATAGTTAAAATATATAAAACACAACTTTAATTACAGATTAAAAGCAGTTCTGAAAAGGTGAGTTTTGATTTGATCTTAATAATATTATTTATCAGTGGGATTTTGATTTTGTCTCATAGTATGCCTCTGTGTATTCTGTATGACGCATTACCTATGTTTTCTATTTCAAGCTTTTTTAAATATTAATATAAGTGTGTTTTATTTTCTATATGTTTTGTAAATAGTGGCATATTATCCCTGAACGTGAGAAGAGGACACACTGTGTATCGCTTCTACAGACTGGCAACATATTTGATATGCTAATAATGATGATAAATACAGCATCACATCCTTTACAAGATAACCCTTTCACTCGAACTCTAACTATTCTCCGTCTGAACTTACCTCATCAAACTCTTCGGTCATCTTGCGGATGATCTCTGCGTTCTGCATGTTCCTGAACATCTCGATCCTCACGGTGCCTGGTCGCAGAGAAATATGGACAGGATTTAAATCAGATTCACATTTCTATTTGACACGTGTACATGATTTTTTTTAATAGTATTGCTTTGTCCTACCTTTGCACCCCGAGCACTGGATGAAGAAATTGATGAGATCCAGAAGCGCCAAGTCTCTGTCCTGTTTATACGACTCGATCCACTCATCCACCACAGACTGAACACACGAACACAAACATCTGTTAATACAAAGTTGCTCAATTCACAGCATTACACATCGCAGTACAGGGTGACATGAGATCAGACAAATTGTACTAGAATTGGAAATGCAATACTGGTGTTTTTAAGCATCTTGTGAGACACTTTTACGCTGCTATGGACAACCTTGCACTAATGCACATTCTCAAGATAATGAAGTGGCTGTTATTCTGTATATATTGATTCTTGTGGTTTTCATCTTAATGTGTGCATATGTGTAAATGTGTCTATAGGATATACATATTTTATACATATTTTTATACATATCTGTATATTGTATAATTGTATTTTTGGTATTCGGGATTGTTGGAAACGTCCTTTCGATCTCTCCGTCTGTACACACAAACTGAAAGATTGACATTAAAGTTGACTTTGACTTTATCGTGTCCTTAAGAACTAAAGGAATACTTTATCGTAAAAAGGCTACTCCCTCAGGGGTTTTATGGGGAAACGAAGGTGTGTTCATGTGCCTCTATGTGTGTGTGTGTGTGTGAATAATCAGTGTCACAAGGCTACCCTGGACAAATTCCAGTAAATAACCTGACACTTCCTATTAGTTCTACCACCTTTATTATCCAATCTCTCTTGTTCAACTCAGCTTTGGGTATGTCTATTAGGTTGAATGATTTCTCCAAGTGTGTCTACATGTTTGCCTGTTTCTTAATGTGTGCACGTGTAAAAATGTGTCTTCTTCTGTATATATATATACATATTTGCACACGTATTTTTATATATATTATTTTTATTGTGGGAAACGGTATTTCGATCTCTCCGTCTGCACACACAAACTTGAAGATTGACAATAAAGTTGACTTTGACTAACGCATGTGTTTTAGAAGCTTGTATCCCACCCACCTGCATAGCGCTCTTCCCCATTCTGACCACTTCAAACAGCGTGACGGGGTCTCCTCCGTCTCCATTATGTTGAACCACTCCGTTGGCTTTTCCTCGCCCTCGTGCTACGCTCACAGACTTTTCCGCCGGCGCCTTACGAGGCTTCTTATTGGTTGACTGTGGAGGCAGAGACGTCAATAAAACAGGTAAGAAAAACTACTTTTATTTACTTGAGAAACAGATAACTGGGGGTTAAGACAGCTTGTTTCCTTAATGATCCACAGACGCTCACACAATCAAATAGACACACAAACAGAGATGGTCACACATGAAGTCTGATTGTTATGCAGGCTTTTCTCACTCTTTTCCTCACACACACTCTGCTGACAGAGGCTCATACCTGGGCTGCTTTTCCAGGCCTCCCTCTCTTCTTCTTGCCTTTGACCTCTGGTTCTTCAATCTCACTGATGCTCATACTTAAGCCCACTGCGTCTGTTGCCCCAGACTCATTGGACGAGTCCCTGAGAGAGAGAGAGAGAGAAAACACAAAACACATAAGACTCCTTTGCATTTGAAAGCTTTCATTCGTCCACAGGGCAAATATTCAGGAAGTTCTATGAAAAATGAAGTCACACAAACGTCCACTTTAAAATATTAACTTTATCTACAGTACAAAATTACGTAGAGAACCGCTTTAGAAGAGTGAATTTGAACTGTGTCTTTTGTGTGTTTCACTTACTGTAGGACGGGGAGCTCCGAGGTGATCATCCTGGTTAGTGGGGCTGGCGGTGAGGTGTGTAACTGTGTGTGTGTGTGACTTCAGGACCTAGTGTGTTTCAGGCACAAAACAGCAGCTCGGTTGGGGGGGAAAGATGTGGAAGGGCAGGGAGGAGAGGCTGCAGGACGGACTGCACTCGACTTAACGGCACTTAACTCTCATCAGCTCCTGGAGAAAAACACAGAGAAAGAAGGAAGGATGGTTATTAAAACATTCATTTCAAAACAACAAGAAGTGTTCAGCAATTCTTAAACATGTGCCTGGTTGAAATATGTCAAAGGGAAGCTTGTCTTTTTTAACTTAAACTGTGATAAATAAATGTTCTCATTGTTTTTAACATTAGGTAACACGGGACAGATTGTATGATGTGAGGAGTCCTTCTCCCAAGTGTCACAGTTGTGAAAAAGCAGAGAGAATCACTTCCATCTGTCACTCAGGATGTGGAGGGGAAATGGGGAGAGGAGGACACCAACTGGCCACTTTGAGAACTACAACAGCTAAATATTGAGGGGTGTGTAGAAGGTTTGTGCACACGAGTGTTGTTATTGTTAAAAAATGTCAGTAATCCACTGGGAATAATTAGAGATTTGATGAAGTACAGAAACAAAATTAGCTTAACTCAAGAGAAAAATCCAGTTATCGTTACATTTGACCATTTTAAACTGTGTTAAAGTATGATATAGAAGGAAGAGCAGTGCTATAACGTAATGCCTTTTGGTATATATAAAAAAAAATGAAACAAAGTCTTTGTAAGAGGCGTGGGACTCGTATGAATTTCAGAAATCCTTTCCAGAGTTGCAAAACATTCCCAGGTGATGCAAACTCAATGAAACAATCCCAACATGCTTTGCAGCCAGAGCTAAGACTGATGGTAATTTCTCAGCTAGAAGACTAGCAGCTAAGTTCATTATTACATTAGTTTCTGATCTGTGCATATGCTAATGAGAGCAAAGAGCAGAGGAGCAACACCGCTCTTCACCACAAGAGGCAGTATGATCCACAAAGTCCTCTGGCCAAAGTCTATCTCAAAGTGCTTAATTGAGTTTTAACTGATGGGAAGTGGGTTGAGAAAAATCCCCCAACACTCATTTAGCTCACAGCTCATATTTAGTCCAGTTCTGATAATGTACAAAGTGTTTAAAGGGTGTATTTTCCCCGGAGTGTGTGTGAGTGTATATGTGTGTGTTTGAAAGTAGGTCTGGGCAACAGTAGGGGGCAGGCTAAGAGAGTGTGTATTTAAATACTATCATCCATACAGTGTTTGTACTGAGGAACAGCATGGGCAGGAGAGCCCCCTGTTTCACCACACTGAACTACACACACACACACACACACACTCATGTCTCCCACAAACCAGATTTTTACTCGTGACACTGTGAGTTTATTTTCAGTCAAGTCAGTAAATCCTGTATTGTTGTTAGCAGGTTTAAATCTTATTAAATACAATCAGGAGTTGCTCTTCTTACTTTCATGTTAGAACTTCAAAAGGCAGCGCTCACAGAGACAGGAGAGTTTCGACTTGATTTGACCCGTACATGAGCATCTGATCGATTCTGCTGCACCTGCGTTAAACTACACAAAGATAAGATATAGAGGCCTGCCGCTGCTAACGTGGCTGCACATAGACATGGAGAGAAATAATCCTGGCTGTCTGTGGAGCAGCATTCGTACATTTGGATGCATTTTGTACTTGAATGAGAGATTGAGCAGCTTCTAAAAACCTTTAAATGTCACGTTATATGTTGTCGTGAACGCTCTGTGTCAGAAAACGATATTTCATTAAATGAGTTATCTAGGTAAATAAAGTCAGAATACAACACAAACTCTGAGGCTAATATAGCAGCCCCTACGATTCTGTAGGTCTATAACGTCTTATGTGCAAAAGTTATTATCGATGCTTGTGTGTGTTCAGGGGAACGAGGCAGGACGTGGAGTAATGGGAAAGTAACAGTTCAACTTAAAGGAGAATACAAGAGTATAAAGAGTAGCAAATACTTAAACTCAGCCGCTGTCTGCATGTTTTTATCACCTGCTCAGGTGTAAACAAGTTACAAGAGATGTGTGCACCTCTGGCCACTACATGGGAAGCTTTATTCTCTCCTTTCTCGATTCAAATAAATAAATAATTTTCAAATACTTTAGAAAATTACAAAAAATAAAGAACAGGAATTCTACAAGAAAGTAAAAATAACCTTTAAGCTTTCATAAAAAAGCAATATCTGCGCTTTCATCTCTCATTTCTTTTATTTATGAACCCTTAAGTCCACATATTTGGTCTACTTTTTAGGATTTTATAAAGCAATTATCACCGCCATCGAATCATTTTAAACACTGTATTTTAGATTTAGATTACTTAGCTACATGTAAGTAAGTCGTTAAGACTGTTCGTTAACAAAATGGATAGTTCACTTGCACACAAAAAATCACAATTATTTTAAAAATCATGTAACAATTGTAATGGAGAGACCAGCTTTACAGTACATTATAAATGAAGCCTAGAAGAGACTAGTTCCCCTCTAACTGGCTAAACTGTACTCTACAAAGTCCACCCACTAAGGCAAGACGCACAGATAAAGCACAAACAAACCAATTCATTAGAGTTGGGACACAGGGATGTGAGTTTTGATACCTAAATATAGTAGAAGGTAAACAAAGAGACCCGTTAAAGTCCGAACAACGATTACTTTTCAAAAATTGTTCATGATAAAACGTGCTAAGTGTAGTTTTAATTATGTAGCTCCTGCTTAATGTTTATTTTACTATCATTGCATTTTTAATGACTGTTTTTAAATGCCATTTTCTTAATGTCTTTCCTTTTTGTAAAGCACTTGAATGGCCTTGTATTGCTATATAAATACACTTGCTTTGCTGTAATTGACAGGACAATGACCAAAGATACTTGTGTTTATGAATAATCACCTCATTTCATCTTGTGTAATCAGCTTGATTGAAGTTAATTAGCGGACTAATCCCACTAACACATCATTGAGAGAGCTGATAATAATCAAGATGGAGCAGGACAACATACTCAAAACAAAATGATAATGCTCCTCCAGTAGCTCGAGACACTTGAGACTGTTAATCACACTATGAGCAGTAAATAATAAGCAAATGTAGAGATGTAACTGGATTAAAGCCACAGTTGTGCAGCTTTGGGATCTCAGCTGCATCATTTCATTTCCCCCAACGATAATCTTCCTCCTTTCAATTATCAGATTATATATATTTTTTTTCCTTTGCATTTTAAGAAAATATTCACAAAGCATACATACCAAAATAAACACATCTAGGTACAAAGATTAACTACATAACAGATGACAAATACGAAAAGAAATAATAGTAATAATAATATTACAAATAAAAGAATGTATACATTGTTAATACTCAGGTATACATTCATTATATTGTTCTATACTTGACCCATTTTTCCCACCTTTCCTCAAAGATATGCATGTGGTTTCTAATTCTCACAGTTGTTTTCTATATTACATAGATTTCATTTACTAAGTTATTCCATTGTGAGTTTACTAAGGCCCCGTTTACACGGGAACGCAAACGAACCGAATTCGATATCAAAAAAGTCTTCCGTTCACACGGATACTGCTCAATAAACGTGTCCCTTCACAGGAGACCACTCGAGCCACTGTAGTACATATGCCGGGCCTGTAAGTGGCGCTGTACTTCCGCCACAAAATACACCAAAAGCAGCGAAGAAGACCCCCGAGCATGGTTGCAATGGTTGCCCTTCTGTTTATTCTCCGCGGTGGATTTAGCAACACGTAGTTCTCAATGTCCACTTGTTGCTGATGGTTGTGGTAGAGGAGCTGTAGATTTTGCACTAACATCTGTAGCATGGTCAGTAGCTACTGACCATGCTACAGCAGTGAGCAGCAGAGGTGGGGAGAGGCGGGGCTATGGCTTCATCGTTAGCAGAAAATGATCGTATAGGACGTACACACGGAGCCGTTTGGCCCCCCAGAGCGTTCCGTCCGCAGATCAATCCACCTTGGGACCCCTTATCGTTTGAGGGGCCCGTTTGATGATCGCTATTCTAATTACCATATGTTTTGTATTTCCTCTGGTGTTTTCCCCAGTAATCGGGATAATGGGTTTTTGTTAAGATTATATTTCTACAAAGAAAAGTGAGCTAACTAAAACTCTGACCCGCTATCGACCAACATCTAAATAATCCTCGACGCACATTGGCTTTCCTCGTGTTCTCAACACTGGCACTCTCTTGTTTTCACACACACACACACACACACACACACACACACACACACACACACACACACACACACACACACACACACACACACACACACACACACACACACACACACACACACACACACACACACACACACACACACACACACACACACACACACACACACACACACACACACACACACACACACACACACACACACAGATTGTAGCAGCTTTAACAGAAGGCTATGAATAATTTGCAGTGAGCTCCCAAACTGTTTCTTCAATTTTGGAAGACAGGCTAGGAGCTGCCGAATGTTTCCACCTCTCGCGCGCAATGTCATTTACTCTTACTGTAAGAAAGAAAACAAACTCACTCAAAGAATAAACCACTATCTTAAAAATAACAAGCAGAATAATTAATAATACATGTACAGCACATTTACTCTTCACTCAGCGACGCACTTTTTGGCTGCACAGTGACCTTGACATGGGAATAACAATAAAATAATTGCACTGAGCAAAGATATAATAGCTCTGCAAAAATGAAAAAATGTCACCTGTGTTACCTGATCAACATGTGATGTCATTCAGGTTTAATAGGTATTATCTTTACCAACACAGAAGAGTACAATCAAGTAAAATATTCACATCCAAGCAGCTAGAAAGACGATTTTAGCTTCAAAAAAGTGGCAAAATAGATTGATAGACAGATACAGCTGAGGTTGAAATTATTCTGATATATGGCAGTCCCCTAACTGAATATCTGATTCACTATTGATCCACTACTGCAAGTCAGAAAAGGTAAAAAAAAAACAGAGCTTGAGAGAACCAGAGAATCAATGCAAAACGATAAAAGGAAAGCCACACAATCTAAAACTGCTTCCTGTCACTTTGAAATCCCTCATGGTTTGCAGTGGTTATCCCAAAAGCCTTGAATCAAATCATTAAACACTGAAAGTGAGAACATTTGTTATTAAGGAGAACAAAACAGGGCTTGTGTTGTACTGAAAAACATGTTCTTACTAAGACCCCATTTACACGGGAACGTTTGCGTTTACGCACCGTATGCGTTTTCAAAAAAGTCTTCCGTTCACACGAGACCGCTGGAAACGCTGGAAACGCTGTAGTACATATGCCGGGACTGTAAGTGGCGCTGCTGCCGCCACAAAATACACCAAAAGCAGCGAAGAGGACCCTGGAGCATGGTTGCCATGGTTGCCCTTCTGTTTATTCTCCGCGGTGGATGGCGTGTGCTCCTGCTGTAACTCTCTCCGGTAGCCCACCAGCAGATGAAAATCACACACCTCTCCGCCTCTTCCAAGGGACGAGGGGACCGTGCGGCAGAGTTTCCGTTAACATTTTTTTTCGCCGGTCAACATGTCCGTTAAAGTTTAAATCTTCCGGACAAAATTAGAAAAGTGCCAGTCAGAGATCGTCCTTGTTATTTATTGAGCTTTAAAACAAATTGATAACGACGCTATATAATAATATAAGAATAATAAACGGAGCCTCTCTTTTCCTCCCCCTCTTCTGACAGCCCAGCAGCTGATCTCTGAGCAGGAGACGTGGGGAGAGGGAGACGTGGGGAGAGGGAGGCGGGGCTATTTCATCGTTATCAGAAAATGATCGTATAGAGGCGTACACACGGAGCCGTTTGACCCCCAGAGCGCTCCGTTCGCAGATCTATCCACCTTGGGACCCGTTATCGTTTGCGGGGTCCGTTTCTATCGTTTTGTTACGGCCTCGTGTAAACGAAAGGGCTATACGCAGGAGAAACTATGCGGACACAACCCGTATCGTCCTCGTGTAAACAAAAGGGCTATACGCAAGAGAAACTATGCGGACACAACCCGTATCGTCCTCGTGTTAACGGGGTCTAAGTGACACTTTAACAAAAACAGGTCTGAATGCCAGCTTGCAGAGGAATATAATTCTTGCGATAGTGCAGTGTTACAGCTATTTTCGACTTGGAGGGCAGCTTCTCCGTTTAATCATTTCAAAACATTTGTCCTGAAAGTCCAGGAGGTTTACAGACTATCTGGTGTCTGTTCATTTCATCTCAAAAGGGTTTTCAACTGGATCATTTATGCTTGATATCTAATTGAAGTGTTCACCTCGTCTGAACCTAATAATCCCAAAACAAACCAAACCTAAATTACAGCCCAGTTGGAGTCATAAAGCTTCACAGAAATGACGTCTGGTTTATGGGGAACGCTGGAGGATAAAAGCCTATAAACGGTAATAAGGCCTATTTTATTTGGAGCAAATGCTGTTGTTGTTTTGACACAGAGGAGTTGGTGAGCTCCTGAAATCTCAACTAATATGGCCCAGAAACTGAATACCACACACACACACACACCACACACACACACACACACACACACACACACACACACACACACACACACACACACACACACACACACACACACACACACACACACACACACACACACACACACACACACACACACACACACACACACACACACACACACACACACACACACACACACACACACCGAGGGGTTTGGTGGTGCAGTTATAAGTGCTTCTTCAGAACAAGCACGTATGTATGTTAACTATATCTGGTCCACCGGGTCACTTTATCCTCTGTAAGTGTGTGTGTGTGTGTGTGTGTGTGTGTGTGTGTGTGTGTGTGTGTGTGTGTGTGTGTGTGAAGAGCCAATTACGATCCCCTGACCTTAATCGAGCAGGCTGATATCTGTTGGTTTTCAGCAAAATATCTCAAATACTACAAGAAAAAAACTATTATGAATTATTTAACATGCCATACAGTTTAGTTACATAAGTCTAAGCCAAGAAAACATTTTAGAATAGCTTGTTACAATGATAAATAAAGGCCTCAAGAATTCCTGCAACTTTAGCAAATTGACAGCAACATGTTAGATTTAAAAGTGCAAAACTGAGAGGTTTTAAGTCAGACTTACTGACTAATTTTAAGTATTTCCTGGACCAGGTTGGGAGTTACCTTAAAACGTGGTGTGTGTGTGTGTGTGTGTGTGTGTGTGTGTGTGTGTGCACTTGAGAGAGTGCAAGACAACGAGTGAGCATCGGAGGAACACTTAACATGCATGACATGTTCTCCAGGAGGCAGGACGGCGTTACTATAGCAACTGTTGTGGGTCATAAGCCCGACATATTTGATTGGCTGATGGGAGAGACAGGAGGGGCCACAGTAAAGGGGGGGGGGGGGGGGGGGGGGGTTTGAGAATATATATATACATATTTTATGTATCTCTCTGTACAGCACTTTGGTCTGAGGTTTTAAAGCGCTATATAAATAAAGTTGGATTGGATTGAAACATCCAATCGTGAAATATGACAGGACGTACTGTAAAAAGTTTTAGTTTTTTTTACACATTAGTTAATCTGTATTTAAGGGCGTTTCGACACTTGAGAGTCTGAACCAAAGTTTGTGTTTTTGTCCCATCGTATACATTTGATCCAGTTTTGGTTTCTTTGTATTTGCTCCTGTGGGTATTGTCAGCAGTAAAAAATGTTACGTGTCTAATATGTGTAATTTGTAATTGTAAAGCGCTTTGAGTGCCTTAAAAAGCGCTCTAATAAAACATTTAATGAATTATTATTATCATGTTGGGCCGGGCGAATTGAGGAGAACAAATTCAATAAACCATAAAGATACAAACTCAGAACAACAAGAAAAAGTACAGGTTAATTTGCTTTAAATAAGCCAAACCATTGAAGTGCTGGTGCGTTGATTTCATTAGGTTTGATACCATATAATTAAGTGATAAATAATCGTCAGTAATGTGGATTTAAGTTGGTTACCGCACATCTAGAACAGTCAGTACATTCAGAAATGTATATAAAGTAGGGACATAAACAAACAATATTATGATATCCAGAATCTAAAACTAGTGTCGTAACTTTTAAAGGCCACGCATTGGCCAATAAAAAAATGTGTAACTTACTGAGAAGTCAACAGCTTATATAAGAAACCAATACGCCTTCACATTCATTGATCTATTACTCAAACTGGATTGTACCTTAAACAATAAACCCAACGATGCAGCTACATGCATTTTTGAACAGAGGCCCGTAACATCCCCTAGGGCAGGGGTGCCCAATACGATCGACCGTGTAGTCCACTAGCACCCCGCCCCCCCCCGACACAGATTGGGCAGGGCCTGTAGGTAGATCATTTGGGCTTGGTCATTTTAAAAGTAGCTCCCAAGCTGAAAAAGTGTGGGCACCCCTGCCCTAGGGTGTTATCCCTTCACATGACAGCACTGTGTGAAATATAAATAAATCAACGGCACAGACGTTGGCCTCAAGGCTGAGTGCTTGGAAAAACTCATAAACCTGTTATCCAGTAAAAAATATCTTTAATATTTTGTATGCATGCTTCTTGGTTAATATTAAGCCGTATTTGGCTCTTTTCTTGCTGTAACAAATGCAAATGTCCCCTCTGCAGGACGAATAAAGGTGTTAATAAAGTTAAACCTTGTTAAACGTTGCCACAATGCAGCATCATCCAGAAAAACCCTGCATTACTTTCTACAACTTTCTTGTAATTGTCCTGACAAGAGAACAAAGTTAGAAACTGCAACACCCTTTATCAACGTAGTAATTTCCAACGCATTATTATTTTCTGAAAGCCTCGTGCATCAGGGTGTTTCAGCGGCTACATGAACAACTCCATACCACCAGATCGTTGAGATACAGGAGCAGTAATTGTTACTTTAGTGATGTCCCACAACTTATTACTTTGTGTTCTTGTAAAGCCAGCTCAAGTGAGACGTTTTTGTGTCACGATTAAGAAGTTAAATAAAGAAACAGGATGCTTTTGCTAAAGAAAGACGGCATGGCAATGGTCTCCTCTTGAAGGAGCGGAACACATTTCTTGAAGCCGAAACCTTTCCTAAAGCGATGCAAAACGATAAAAGGAAAGCCACACAATCTAAAACGGTTTCCTGCCATTTTGAAATCCCGCATGGTTTGCAGTGTCATTGATTAAACACTGAAAGTGTGGAAAGTTAACATTTGTTATTAAGGAGAACAAAACAGGGCTTGTCTTGTACTGAAAAACATGTTCTTAATAAGTGACACTTCAACAAAGACAAGTCTGAATGCCAGCTTGCAGAGGAATCTAATTCTGGCAATAGTGCAGCTGTACAGCTATTTTCTACTTGGAGGGCAGCTTCTCCGTTTCATCATTTCAAAACATTTGTCCTGAAAGTCCAGGTGGTTTACAGACTATCTGGTGTCTGTTCATTTCATCTCAAAAGGGTTTTAAACTGGATCATTTATGCTTGATATCTAATTGAAACTGAAACACCCTTTATCAACCACCAGGTCGTTAAAAAGCAGGCACAGTAATTGTTACTTGAGTGATGTCCCACAACTTATTACTTTGTGTTCTTGTAAAGCCAGCTCAAGTGAGACGTTTTTGTGTCACGATTAAGAAGTTAAAGGTCACCTATCACGCTATTTTTAGGCAATAGCATAGTTCTCAGATATATACAAATATATAAAAAACATGTCTATTAAGTGTTTTGCTCAAAATGCCAAACAGGTCACCCATTCTAGCCACGCCTCATATCCCTCCATTTCACTTCCTGTTTCAAAAGTGCTGATTTGGGGTATAAAGCTTTACAAAAAAAAAAAAATTGGAGGGGTCTGAGCTCATGCAGGACCCGGCAGCTACTGTCTAAACTAAATACTGCCGTGATGAAACGCCATATCATGGATTATCAAGGATTGTTTCTGAAACAGTATGGAGCTCAAAGGCTTTCTCTCTTGCCGGTTATACCACAAGGTGAGTTCCTTTTTATTTCCTGCTTCTTCACTCAAGTGAGACGTTTTTGTGTCACGATTAAGACGTTAAATAAAGAAACAGGATTACTTTTGCTAAAGAAAGACTGCATGGCAATGGTCTCTTCTTGAAGGAGCGGAACACATCTAGTTTGCAGCCAAATCATTTTCCTAAAGCCAAACTTCTGTCATCAGGCTGTGTCTCTAAGCTAATTATAGAGTGTACACAGAATTGCGTTTAGGGATGGTGAAAGTGTGACGCAACCAGATATTGTAGGAGGACACATCCAGCTATGATGCAGTGGTGCCGTCACAATCTACACATGAAAATGTATTCAAGGTAATAAATCAATTCCAGTGCCAGAGGAAATGGTGAGTTCAAACACCCGGACAGAAAGGGATAAATCTTGTTTTACAGAGTGAGTGTCTTTCATGGTCACTTCATATCCGTCAAATGTGAAATACATATTTTTTTCTTGTAGAATAATCTGGCTTTTCCATTAAAACACTACTCCTGTCTTGGGTTAAAAATAGAGCAATCTCATTAAAAGGAAATGACCAATTAGTGCAGCACTAACACTTTATTCTAACGTCTTTCCGACACATCTTAACAGCCCTAAACTAAACATATCTACACTATTATGGCAACATTGAAGATGGTCACTAAAATTACTGGACATAAAATACTGTTTCCACACATTCATGTAAATATATCTAATATGTATATGACCCAATTTGTATATACACTATGTTCATTTTCATTTGAATTAATTTCTTACTTCATAGTTTTTCAGGGTATATGCAGGAATCCTGAAGTCAAATGTAATACCTTTTAAGACCTTTTTTAAGACCCTTTCCATACATTTTAAGACCTCATCGCCACTTTGAGTTTTAACCGGTTACATTGGCGACACACTTTACCTCACATTGACTATATACAGTATTGATTGTCCTTCCTCCTTATCTTCCAATCATTTGGACGCAAACTTGCATTTCCCCATAACGATGTTGTTTAACAACCGGCGTAAACGGACCTCCGCGCGCTATCAAGCAGTGAGCGCGATGTCCTGTTCAGATGACGTCAAACCCAACGGGATGCCATAAATAAACTACACAGAATCACACTACACACCTACGCAATGATTAACTTCAGGCAGACTGTAGAATACAACCTCTTTGGACAATTCATATACTTATTGAAAACAAGCTACAAAATGTAATACCTTGGAAAATGCCGTTTAATACTTTTTAATAGCCTTAATTTTCGATAAATTGATTTATCAACTTTTAATACTTTTTAAGACCCTGCGGACACCCTGTTTTTATTTGTATCTTTGATTTTATCTTTAATTTTATTAACCTGTGTGAATCTGTGCTGTCCTGTTTTTCATCCTTACCCTGTTGCTGTTTGAACTACTGAATTTCCCCACGGGGATTAATAGAGTGGAGCAGGGATGACGTATTTACCCGGAAGTAAGCTGCATTGGTTCCCTCGACAAAAAAGCAATAGGCGCGTTCACACCGGAGTACTTTTACCCGTACTTTTCCCGTTTAGTTCCGATAGTGCCTGGAATTTTGCGTTCACACCAAAAAGAGTACTTAGTTCCGAGAACTTTTACCCCCATTTGTAGTGCCTGCTAGAGAGGTGGCAGTATACGCCGTGAAGTTGTTTGCGGCCTGCCAGTAAACCCAAAGCAGAAGAAGAGGAAGTGACGTCAGCGGCTTCATTTACGTAATCTTCCCTCAGGGAACTTATTCCGGTGTGAACGCGATCTGTACTTAGTTCCATGGGGGTACTAAGTGCTGGCACTAAGTACGGCAAAGTACTTGGTGTGAAAGCGGCTATTGGGATTTCTCCATAGGATTTTGGAATATTGTAAAAAATAAGGTCTGTGAAAAACGAACCCGTTTGATAAATGCACGTTTTGTTCAGCCGGATAATCTCCACATTTCTACCCTACTTTTATAATTTTCTAATCATAAATCTAGTCGCCAGAAGCAAAATGCTAACGTTATGCTATAAACGAACTACAGCCGAGTACATCAGAGTCGCACGACTTCAACGTCACGCCAACTTAAGATCCATATTCAAAAATACAGATTCAAAATTGTACAAGTTGAAGCGTTTGTTTGAACAGTTTGCAGGAGGCAGGTACTTGCTTTCAAGCAGAACAGGGCAAACAAACTTAGCGGGAGTGTTTACGTGTTCGGCGTAATGACGTACAACATCCTCCACAACTTCTCTAGTCCTATTCAGCCACTTGTTAACAACCATCGTTTTTCAGACACGTAAACTCTTCAAAAATCACCAGTGGGGTCACTGCTGATGGATTTAATGTCGTAGAACAAAACGTGATCCGTCTCTTGACTTTGTGTCAACCACAGACCTTATTTCCAGCTATTTTCCAAGATCCTACATGGAGAAATCCCATTGACTCTGAGACGAGGGAACAGGAAGTGGTAAAATGCTAACTCACTTCCGGGTTTTAGGACTCGTCACTGCTCCACTCTATAAAAAGGTCCATCTTATCTTATCTTATCTTAAAAGAACACAGGGTATTTTAAAGTGTTGTGTAACGGATGCTCTCTCCCTCCTTCTGCAGGGTCGATCCCACTACAGAGCCACTGTGGCTGGCAGCGATTCAACATCACTTTTAATGATGACACAGCAAGGTTGATGTCAGGGGGCTAGACACTCTTGCTTCCTTCATAGCGATGCTTTAATAGGACATGAATATGTGCACACAGCACCGATGGACTCGTGCTGTTTCGGTCCCTGCAGGACGCTTCTTCTGACGACTAAAAACCTGAACTGCTATAATTGGCCATTATCTCCAGAGGCAACCCAGTCTCACAGAAAAATGTATTCACAAATAACCCTCTCAAGACGTGACATGGATACAATATTTTTTTTCTATTCATTTCTAATGAGCAGTGTCCATGTCACGTGATCGCAAACTTTCCCAGTGAGAAAAAAAAACAAGGCGGACACCCGATTTATTTTGAGTGGAAAATCCTAAATTCTAGGATAGTTTGGCCGTTAAAATGCTTTTTGATTACATTTCTAGCGAGAAGTTTATATTGTATTTTTAGAATCTACGTTAGGGCAGCACGATATATCGTGTCGTGACGATAATCACGATATGCGCATGCGCGATATTCACATCGCAGGACGTGCGATTTTAAAAATAAAAACATTTTTAATAATTCTTTTTTTTTTTAGGACGTGCGTGGTAGGCAAATTAACTCAAACACGTCATGTTACAATTGTTACAAAAAAAACGGTCTTTTCTTCAATACCTGTATTTTTTCATATCGCAATATATATCGCAGGGGGGGGGGAAATCGCAATGTCAGTTTTTTCCAATATCGTGCAGCCCTAATCTACGTCCAGTGGATGTGTAGGATCCATAGTTTGATAGATATTACGAAGATTATTTGAGCTCCATGTTTTTTTTTACAAAATATTGTATCCATGTCACGTCTTGAGAGGGTTATTTGTGAATATACTACGTTTTGCCCTGTCGACCAATGTAGCTATTACACGTTTGTTTGTGAGAGGAAGCCTCTGTTTCCAACGCTGTGGACTTCAAGTGAGACAGAAACAGAACACTCACCAGTAATAACATCACAAGAGAAAAATATGTTAATAAAGAAAGGTGGACTCACTTTGTAAAGCCCTATAGGCCTGATTTTGTTTTCACAGATTCATAACTCTGCTGTAAATAAATGTCTACTCCCTAATTGTTCACTGTTGTTTTCTTTTCTTTCCTTTATGTCTTTCTCATCTGTGTTTTTGTGTCATCATTGCTGAAAAGAACTATGAACAGATGTATGTCATTCATGTAAAGATGCAATGTAGAATATGCGGTGACAATGTTTGACACCAAATGCCAATAAAAAAGGATTCTTAGATTCTTACGTCTTACTGGTTGTGTTTCTATTGATTTAGCCAATCGAGACTTTGTGCTATTTCTGTCTCTACAGTCAATATTCCTCGATATGAGACACTGGTGCTACCGCGAACTGCGGAGAATATAGCTTTTCCCACTGGGGCTACTTAATATACAAGAATATGTATGGGATTAGGACAAAACAAGTGGAAAGATAGCCAACAAAACTGTTAGAGCCAGCATTTAGATTTCATAAGAAAGGCCACCTAATTGTGACGTCTGTAGTCAACGCACTATAAAAGACTACAAATCCCACGGCGCCTCCTTTAAAGGGACAGTGATGGGCAGCAACCTGCTAGAAAGACGCCGTCGAGGAACAGTTTAACCGTTAAACTACCCTTTAAGTTATTAAGTTATATAAGCCTTATGAAGAAGAAAGAATACCTACGTTGTTTGTTATTTTAGCTTATTTGTTTTGAATATTGTAAAGGCCTCTTTTCTTTGTTGCACATGTAAAAGTTTGTTATTTTATTTTTGAGCAAACACATCTCTTAATTCCATCCAAACCATCGGACGCCAAGCAACTCTTCAAACTGTAAGTAACACAAATATAAAGGCAGGAAACGAGTTAGAACATGTCTGTTTAAGGCGTCTAGTGGCTTGATAGATGAACAAGGAAGGAAGCCACGACAAAAACAGTAAATAATGGGAAAAATGAACTGGAAGAATAATTCCTGAGAAGAAACACACCATTTTATAATATATTAGTCATGTTTATGGAAATTAGACAAGGCAACCTGGCGGAGATGAATGTTTCCTCATGCAGTTGAACCCACTAAGTGATATTCATTTGCTTCAGTGCGCCGGTGTGTAACGGAGAACAAGTCTCGCAGTGTGTTGTGTCGACAGTCACCAGCTGTTTGCGAGTCGCTGCTGTAAGAAAATAAAATCAATATTATGTGCTGTAACTTTAAATTAATCCACTGTTCTAATTTAAAGCTGCTTTATTCTGAAAACCGGATGTTCACACTCGACTTCCGGTTTTTGCGAGTAAATATCGTCAACTTTCGGTTAGCATTACCATGTAGCTAATATTATGTTTTGTTTACGTGAATTTAAGGAGAAATACACGTGGTGTTGCACGCTAAACACTGTCTTTAAGCCTCACTTATTGACGCTGCAATACTATTATTAGGGAATGTTTAAATGACCAACAGATATTAGAATATTGTAAAATGACCATCAGAAAACGACAGGACGTGCCTTGGACCCGCCCCGTCGACGCTGACCAATGGGAGAAGACTTCAGACTTTAACATGTGATGGAAACAGGAAATCTGTCTCTTTTCTGATCCCACGCCAACGGAGGAAGGAGGAGCACAGCTGTTCACCATCTTTGCAATTTCATTGTATCACCGTATCATTGTTTAATTAAAACGCTGTTAACTTGTAAATACGTTTCCTGGACTCTTTTCAGCTAATCCTGCGCTCAGAGCTAAAATACCTTACACTGCTTTTATTGTCATGTTAATTAAGACACAATACATAATTAGGGTGATTAAACAGAGTTTGTGTCCCCTCAGGTAGGTTTGCAGCACAAAACAAAACATCAAAGTGTTGCGGGGGAAACAAGAGGGAAGAGAGTCAAGAGGACTTCACACAAGTGCATTAACAGTTCAGCCAAAAGCATGACTAATAAAACACGTTAAAGAGAGAGAAAATCTACAGTCTGCTGAGAAACTTCAAACTGGAGAAGTGTAATTACAATGTCCTTATTAAATGAACTGTATCCAAGCTTCAGTAGCAGATGAATGGGAGTACTCTCTAATGTCCAGAGTTCTCCAGGAATGAGCATGATAGTCTCAAGAGCGATAGTTCATAATACAAATTACACAAAATTGATCATCTGTGGTTACAGCATGACCCATTTCAGACTGATGTAGCATCGCTTGGCAGCATCTTGTGCAATGGATAACAAAATATTTACGATATAAATAAATGAACATTCAGCTCTTATGCTTTGTACCGAAAATACCCTGCATCATTACCTCCAATACTCAACGTATCTGCAAAATAATAAAGAGCCTCTTTGAGTGAAGAGTGCAGTCAGAAAGATAACAACACTCCTCAGTATCTCAGGTCTTCAGGCAACAGTGGTACACTTATAATAAACAAAGCTAAAACATTGTCCTTGAAGCATATTCAAGTTGGGTAAGAGCTGGGCTACAAGAAACTGAACTAGAAGACAATGGGAATGTTATTTTCTCTCTATTTAATAATCAAATGTTGCACAGGCTGAGGGTGTTAAAGTGTGTTTCTGCGGTGTCAAAAGAATTCAAACTCCGTCTTTTATTTATGGGCAAATATCCCCTATTATAGTGCATATAATGGCGCGTTTCCACTACAGCGCGGAGCCCGGCCTCGCCCGGCCTCGTTAGGCCTTGTTAGGACCAGCTCACTTGATGGCGCGTTTCCATTACAGGTAGGAACTGGGTCAGTAACTATAGTAACGCAGTGTAGGCGGAGCAATCGGCTTTTTGTCGGGCGGAGTCACGCTGCTTAAAACTGCCGTGACGACTTATTTGTTAGAAGTGAGCTTTAGAACAGATAGGGACACAACGCTTTCAAGCAAATAACAGAGCGTTAGAAAAAACGTACCATGCAGAGACTCCAGTAACGCCGTTGCAGAGTCCAGGCCTCCATCCCTCCCAACGCTAGCCGGTCTATGGCCGTAAATGGTGTCCATTAGCTCAAACCACTTCCAGTTTTTCCTACTGGCACCACTCCTGTTGTTATTATCTTTGACCAAGCGATATTCACTCTTCATCTTTTTGAGTTTTTCCCTACACTGCACGACAGTCCTCGAGTAGCCGCTTGTGGACATCTGTGTAGAGACCTCCTGAAATACTTTAATATTGCGAGTTGTCCCGTCGAGCTCCCGCTGGATCTTATCATCTGCAATGTAATGTAGGAACGTCGTCACTTCCTCGACCAACCACGGCGTGCTTTTCTTTGCCATTTTAGCTCCTCTGTTGACAAAAATGCTGCAAGCTTCGCTATATATATATGCGACGCTAGGGATTATCTCGCGCGCCGATTGTGACGATTCTCTCTGACCAATCAGCAGTCGAGAGTGTTGACGTCACAACTCAGCCTGGTTGTTCCTGGCCCTAGAACCACGATTTTATGAGACCAGAAAAACTGTGAATTAGGACCCGCCGGCCGGTACTAGGCCAAGTGGAAACGCAACCAAAGTCGGGCCGCTGACGTCACAGCCCTCTTAAACCGGGCTCCGCGCTGTAGTGGAAACGCGCCATAAGTCTCTAATGAGTGACATGTATCATCAGATGAGGTTGTGCTGATTTCTGGGATGTGTCAAACTTGATTATACTGTAAAGAAATGACAATTTATAAGGCAAAACGCAAAAATATACAAAAACGGAAATGTCCTATGTGGGTCTCAGAGGGTTAACACTGCTGACCTGCTGATGTTAGTGATCTCAGGCTGGAGAGGATTCCCTTTTACACTTTCTATTTCGCGCTGTGGCTGCACTCAGACGTGGTCGGTGTAATTATTTGGCAGGCTTGAATATTTAAAAAACTGTTGTTAGCCTGTGTGAAGCTCTAGTCTTTACAAAGTCGCAGCAACATGCCCAGAGAGACCTGAAATAAAGTACTCTCTGCTCCACAGCCATTTACCACTTTTAGTATTTCTCAAAAACAATTTATCTTGAAGCGGTTGGCTTGTGGTGCATTTGATCCACGCTCTGCTGTTATCTGTAACTGTAAATCTTGCTCCTTTCCTACCAGGCCGAATGTGGTCGCTTTAATATACTCTTCCCACCACAGAAGAACATGTCTGACCAATAATTGAACATTGACATCAATCCTACTACTACCTACTAGATAAGCGTCTTGCCTAACAAGCCAGTTGGTTCATCCTCTGGAGAGTAAGAGCATGATTCAAGGCTTTTATTATCATTTGTGCATAGCTACAGTGTAGTTATGACAATTAAAATCTTAGGTCACAGGCTCCTCCAACAATACAACAGATAAAATAGTGCAAGTATAAAGTTAGCAGCGATGTTACAGCTGCGAACATTGTGTGCCGTGTGTGTCGTGTAGTTTATTTGCCGCCTCAACTCTTCAAAACTCAAACCAAGCTGTGTCTTGCTTACCCACCGCTGATTAAAGTATTCAACGTTAGCCATTAAGTTAGTGATCAAATAAGAAGGGCTGATCTTTAAAATGTCTTTAAAGGACGCTCCCCTTGCAGTTTTTGTTTTTGTGTGTTTAGCATTCATCTGTTAATATTCTCATGTCAGTTGATGGTTATTATGAAAATCCCCATTACAGTGTACATGATGTTGTAAGGAGGAAGAGGCAGAGTGGATTCATTTGTGGTTTCTTCCACTATTATGCAATCCACTTCTCCATGTCTCTTCTACATCAACATGTGTCCCCTCTGTGTAAAGAGACTCTGAAAGTTTCAGGAACAAAGATTCTCTCTCTTTTTGTCCTGATCCATTTATATAAAAACCTGTCTGAAAATGAGCTGATCAGATTTTGGCCACTTTATGATGTCATACCGATGTTTTGGCTTGTGTAACCTTTAGGCTGGCGTCACACTGTCCCGAAATTGACACCAGATGGACACTCGAATATGGAATTGTGAATTTCGCACGAAGATGGCCCCGAACTTGGTCAACAGCCAAGCAACAGCCGAAGCAGGTACGATGCCTACAGAAGGCCACACGATGGCACCCGAACCACACACTCCGTCATGTTGTTTCCATAGCAACAACAACTTCCTGTCAACAGCGTAAACTCGCCTTCAAAAGCATCTAAATAAAACAGGAAGTTAACCTAAATTACATTTAAGACATACAACTGCAACGAAAGTAACAAAAACAATGTAATATCCTTTTCAGTTCAAATTGTACTATAATACGATGGCTACACGACGGCATTGCGAGGGCTTCACGTAGTCGTGTTGCCTTCCTAAGACAATCGGGCAGCTTCTTGTTTCCTTCGTTTTGTCTTCGTAAGGCGAAAAATGAAGTAAAGACGAAGATGACACGATTTGACAAGATGCCCTCACGATGGCCTTACGAAGGGCAAAATGGACACACGACTTCAACACGAAAATGAACCTTCGCAAGGTCTTTCGGCAATTTTTTGGCATGCCAAAGATGTTGCCACCGCTCACGAAGTTGCTGCCGGAGCCTGAGAAACTCCACCGGCGGTCATACGATGGCTTAAGATGCCCTCACGAATGGCCCGATGTTGTTACGATCAGAGCCGAATTTTAACATTTCCTTTATCGTGTGTCCATCTGGTGTCAATTTTGGGACAGTGTGACGCGGGCTTTAGCCAATCACCAACCAAGGTAACCCCCCCCCCCCCCCCACCACCTTATCACCTGAATCTCCTCCTAGAGCACCATTGTGTTCTTTTTAACCAAATATCTCTCAGAGGGGCGTGGGGAGGGGCTCCTTATTTTCATCTAAAGTAACAGACAGAGAATCAGCACTTTTGAAACAGGGCTGAAACAGAGGGGATTATGGGATGCTGCAATGATCTGTTTGGTGTTTGGAGCCAAACACTTCAGAGACATGTTCTGTATATATCTGAGAGCTATAATATATTGGTGAGAAACAGTATAATAGGGGACCTTTAAGAGCAGTGCAGCACTGTAAGGGGCGAACGCCGGTTGCTCGTAGAGGTTTAGTTTAACCCGGGTGTATTTAAATGGATTCAATTAAGTTGGACCTGCTGGCCTCAGGGATCATCCCATGACTGTAAAATGAGACGGTAAAGCCCCCAGACGGCGGGTCAAAGCGCCTCGAAAGCTCTGAAAAATCAGCAAACGGCTCATCCTGTGCTACTCTGACTGAATGTCTAGTTCAAGTGCTCTTCACTTAAAGGGAAATCTATTCGTAAGCACAGTGTGCATAAAACTGAGTGGAAAACGGGTTGATGAAAAAAAAATCCATACATTGATGATGATGATATCTGGCAGGGCTGAATTAGCCGTTTTCTGCAAATGCCACAAGGAAGAAAGCTTGAAATAGATAATAATGTATGTAAATGTCTCGACCACCTGCCCTACAGACATCTCCTGTAATGAGAGGTGTAGAGCACATCATAGAAACTCAAAGTAAGATAAATAACCTGCAATCGAGTCAGAAAGCTGCATGTGTAGATCTATCTCAGGTCTTCAGGCAACAGTCGTACTCTTATAATAAACAAAGCTAAAACATTGTCCTTGAAGCAGATTCAAGTTGGGTAAGAGCTGGGCTAAAAGAAACTCAACTGGAAGACAATGGGAAGGTATTATTCTTTCTCTATTTAACAATCAAATGTGCACAGGCTGAGGTGTTAAAGTGTGTTTCTGCGGTCTCAAAAAAATTCAAGCTCCGTTTTTTTTTTTAGAGATGTCTACAAGGAGTATAATACGTGGAGTGCTAAGAGAAGAAATAAAGGATCCTTCTGGAGCATTTGTGAAAATTCAAACTACACGATCAAGCTACAAGTACTACATGTACCTTAATGTTGTTTTATGATTGTTTGTGAGATAGAGATTATGCAATGTTTTTAGTGTTTATGATTGTACCTGGCTCAGGAGTGCAGATGGAAATGAGCTATTAGCTCAAATCTGGCATAAAACACATCTTCTCTTTTCTGAGATGAATGTATTTATCCCAATTATGTATTAATGTATTTATCCCATTGTCCAATTAATGTATTCAACCCATCAGAGACTGCACTGACCTCACCACCTTCAAAAAACTTACAACAACTCACCTCTTCAATCTGGCTTTTAATGTGTGATTTTGTTGTATTGCTTGATTTTAATGTGACGTTTTTTTAAATTTTTGGGCAAATATCCCCTATTATGAGTGACATATCATCAGCTGAGGTTGTGCTGATTTCTGGGATGTCTAACTGTCTCAACCACCTGCCCTTCAGACATCTCCTGTAATGAGAGAGGTGTAAAGTACATTATAGAAACTGAAAGTAAGACAAATAACCTGCTATCAAGTCAGAAAGCTGCATGTGTAGATCTGAAATGAAGGGAAAGATCAGGAAGTGCCAGTTTCCTCACGGCGTGTTCTGATAATGACGTGTTTATATAACACCGTGTGAACTCAGATCTACACTTTCAACACAGAGGGGAAACACAACTTCATTCTGCTATTCACTATTCAATTTCTATTCTTTAAATTCATGCTATATTTCCAAAAAATGCAGCGTAGAGTCAACGACCCCAAGCTAACCAACTGTGACTAGTAGGGTTTTAACAACAATGTAATGTTGAGTATAAACCTTAATCTTTTATTAAAGAAACAAGCAGCATGTTTATCAAATATATCTCGGGTTAAAACTGTTTTATTACCTGCGTTATTGCTGAATTCAGTACAAGCAGGCCCTTTAAAATAAACACATTTACTGACTTTGCTCACAAAATAAAGAATCAAGCTATAAATGTGAGTAAATGTGATAGTGGCTGATCAATAATTACATCAATCAGCTTCTGTAAACGTCAATGTTTCTGAGCTCGAGACAGAATGTAAATGAATGAGGTTTATGCGCACAAGAAAAGAGAAAGCAATCAAAAACAGATTATTTTTCAGACAGTTTCTAACAGCTACATTAAGATTGAATATTATAGATTACATTTTATAAGCTAGCCAAGGTCGCCTCCATTATGCCCGTGAGACTCAGTGAGAGGCTGTAAAACCCAGAGAGAACGATCAGAGAAATGGTTTCAGATCGAAGTGAACATCAATCACTGGTTGTTACTAACCTATGATGTACTTCATTTCTTATTTTAAAAAGATACTTAACCGTCTATCATTTTAGTTGTATCTTTAATTGTATTAATCTTTAATCTTGTGTGAATCTGTGCTGTCCTGTTTTTCAATCTCACACTGTTGCTGTTTAAACTACTGAATTTCCCCGCGGGGATTAATAAAGGTCCATCTATCTATCTATCCATCCATCTATCTACCTATCCATCCATCCATCCATCCATCCATCTATCCATCCATCTATCTACCTATCCATCCATCTATCTATCTATCTATCCATCCATCTATCTATCTATCCATCCATCTATCTATCCATCCATCTATCTATCTATCTATCTACCTATCTACCTATCCATCCGTCCATCTACCTATCTATCCATCCACCTATCTATCTATCTACCTATCTACCTATCCATCTGTCCATCTACCTATCTATCCATCCACCTATCTATCTATCTATCTATCTATCTATCTATCCATCTATCTATCTATCTATCTATATATATATTTCTATCCATCTATCTATCTACCTACTTACCTATCTACCTATCCATCCATCCATCCATCTACCTATCTATCTATCCACCTATCTATCTATCAATCTATCAATCTATCTATCTTTCTTTCTTTCTATTATCTACCTATCTACTTCAGTAATTAAATATAACAGTATATTCCCTGTACTCACAAACTACTGCAGGGAAATAAGGATTTTTCTGTTCCAATAACACGAGCGGCCAACATCCAGTCAGCAGTTCAACTTTGAATAAGAGCCGTTTCTCAGTTTAGACTAATATTTGTTTTACTGGGGTTGAACACCAACAAGGTCCATTCAATGGTACGATAAGTAAAACAGGCCAAATTTAAATATTTCAGGGTTGTGTCTGGAAACTTCCGGCGTGCGCCATCCAGTGTTGGGTGTAACGCGTTACAAAAGTAACGGAGTTACAGTAATGTATTACTTTTTGCTGTAACAAAGTAATGTAACGCATTACTAATTAAATGTGGGTAATATACTACCCGTTACAATTCTCAGTAACGCAGTTACAACACATTTTAACCCGAAATGAAATGGTGTTTTGTTTTTTAAGAATTCACTAACATTGTGAGACATTCCGACACCAGAGAAAAATTGTGCGGGTAGATTAGTAAGCCTGGTGTTTTCCCTTCAGGCTCATCAAGATCCCTCCGCTTCGCGTCGGGTTCCCTGATCCGCCTGTCGGGTGTTCTTTTCCCCATAATGACCGCCTCGCTGCACATTATCCCGTTTATTACACGGCCATACTAAACAAACTACAGAGCCCATTCCGTGTTCCTGTTATTGTTTACTTCCTCTCTGCCTTCTTCTGGTGATTTATCTGACGTCCAGCGCTCCGTCTTTTAACCTCTTTTCCTTTCTCTTTCTTGATCCTCCTTAGCAACCTTCGTTATAGTCCTTGACAGTGGTCTGTACTGTATTAACAACGTGTCACATGTTAAGAATTTACAATCAGAATCGAGTATTCAACTAAGCCTCGTAATACAAGTTGTGAGTAGCCTTAATGGCCTACACAGTTGTTATGCTATACCACATTGCCCTTCACTGGATGTATAATGAGCTGCACTAAACTACATTTTAGCATTTAAAATACCTAGCCATTCTTTTGCGGTTATTTTGGTAAAGTAATATAAAAGTAGTGTAACTCATTACATTTCAGAGACAGAAATATTGTAATGCAACTTATTACTTTAAAAAGACAGTAATAAGTAATATGTACTGTATTACATTTTGGAAGTAACTTGCCCAACACTGGCGCCATCATACCAAAATGCAGATGTTCCCCGTAAATGTTAAAGTGATGCCAGAAAACAAGATTTCTGTTCGTCAAAAACTGTGTAATTACTCGAACAATATGAAAATTGTGTCGAATAGACGGCTTTGACAGCTTTGTTTTTACGAAGCTCCGAATAAAAAGAGGATGGATGTCCTATCGGTCTTCACTGAAACTGAGATTTCTGAATCAGTTTCTTTTACCGTCCGTTTTTCTGTAGAGGAAGTAAAGAAACCGTAACTCGGGATTTATTTGTTGTTCGAGGTGCACTATATGACTCGGCAGCTTTAAGACATGAAGAAACTATTATTTTCATAGGTCTTATTCTACATGCTTGCATTTGGTTGACAGTGACCAACTGCAAAATATATCAGAGGAGACGGAAACATTATAGAGAATATATATATAATACAGGGTTTCCCACACATAGACTTTACTTGGGCGGGCCGCCCAGGTATATTAACGGCTGCCCAAGTATATTTCGCGACCCATTTAGTTTTGTTTTTTTTATGTATTGTGAACGCAACGCTGCGCAAATGTGGGTCTGCCTCACACAGGGTGACTGGCTGTCTACATGATGTGGCCTGCCGACATGGCCACTGTCATACAGGTCATAAATCAAAGCCCTCGATTGGTCTCTATTGGCTCATTTCCACCATGGCGCGGAGCGCGGTTTAAGCGTGCCGTGTTGTGCCCGTTTTTGGTTGCGTTTCCACTAGGCCTAGTTCCGGCCCGGGGCTACTTTTTCACCTTTTTTCTGGCCCGACAAAATCGTGGTTCTATCGGGCCAACAAGCGGGCCAACAACCGGGCTGAATATGCTAAACTAGTGAGAGAATCGCTGGCAAGGGGGCTACAACTACAACAAGATGAACATATTTGAGCGTGATTTAATTGTAATACACGTTTCAAAATGATGCCGAAGTAACAACTTACTGATACCGGTTAGTAAAAAACATGAATTAATGCTTTGACAAGTCTGCAGACAGACGGCAGGCGAAAAACCTTTTAAAATGCGTGTTTTCTGAATGGAGATCGGCTAAGCTAACGCACTATATGCTCAGACCGTCCACACTCACAACAACGGCCTACAGACAGAAATAAACCAGCGACTGTATTCGCCATGACACAGACAGTCTGTGGTTTGTACTTGTTTAACTTTTGTCTAGTTTCTGAACAGATATGAGGAGCTGCGAGCTCTGAGTGCTAACAGCTAACGGCTGATGTTGTTTTTCTGAAGATGACGTCACGGCTCCGCCTACACTGCGTTACTATAGATACTACCCCAGTTCCTAAACTGTAATGGAAGCGCAGCATTAAAGTGAGCCGGGCCTAACAAGGCCTAACAAAACCGTACTAAGTCGAGTGAGGCCTGCGGTGGAAATGAGCCATATGTGTCATTCAAGCTCGGGATAACCTCAGCTCAGGTGGTTAAGGACTCTCTGAGTGTTTAGATAGTTAACTTAGTCTAAGTTCTCAGTGGGTCTCAAACGGTTTGGTCACCATTTATGTAAACACATATTTCCATTTGAGGGGGGAGTGATTAGTCAAATATGCATGAATAATAAAAAAAAAAAATGTTAAGATACACTTTTAAAACTTGTTGAGAGCTAAAACTAGTCTTTGCTGCTGCCTCAAAGAGGAGAAGGGGGAGAGGAGGGAGAGGGGGGAGACAGGAGAGGCTGGTTCAGGAGCACAGACACACTCACAACTATAAATGAACCAAAAATAAATAAATAAACAAGTTTCAGTGTTTTTTCATATTGGATATAGAATGTTATTGGTTATGGCCATGATTTATGATTATTGAAATGTATAGTTTCATATGGGTGTTCCCATAGATCTAGTCTCTTTATATCCCCCTAAAAAAAAAAAAAAAAATAGTAATAGTAACCCATGTCCATATATTTATTTGTGGGTAGTAGATTTAAACTATAGGGCTATCACTATGGGCAGCAACACTGTAAATATTGACAAATAAATCCAGCAAAATGGCACAAAAAAAAACTGGTAGTTAGTTGCCTGGCTCGGTGTATCATTTCCGGCCTGACTTATTGTCTTGGTCCGGCCCTGGCTGTACCTGTTCGCTCTGCCATCGTGTGAAGGGTCTGCTCACAAGCGACCAACAGAAAGGTTAATGTTGTTGTTGTTGTTGTTGTTGTTGCACATCACCTCACCGCATGTTCCTTGATTAACTACATACACACATAAATAAAAGCTGCAATCATAAGTCAACAACAAATAACTGGTTAATTATTAAAGTAAATGTTCATGTCAAAATGTTTTCAGCGTCTCAAATGGTGGAGATTTCCTGCTTTATATCAGATAACAAAATACTTTTAAAGGCATTACCTTTAAATCTGCAAATTAATCGACATTACAAACAGTTCTTTGCAGCAACAACTGACTGTGCACATTTTAGTTTAAACAAATGACGGAGAAAGATAGGGTACGCCACTAACAACCAGAATAGTTCCTTTAATTGAATTATAATACATGTTTGACTCTAAATGAAGCAAACAGGAATATATTCATTAACACTTTTAGGTTCAAGTCAAGTTGTCGTGGATTTGTTATCTGTTAAAGTGAAGGCATTTTGTTGTTCAAACATGCGTGACTGGTTAGTCGTGAATTCCTGTTTCACAATAGCAGAACAACAACCATGAATGAACGTTATGTAAGAGTTGAGATAATCCCTACTGCTCGCATGCGGTATGTAAAGCGTTTTGCTGCCTATTCATTTAAAACATCCAGACAGGCATGAATGAACATTGTAAATACACGGAGAGACTGTGAATCTTCTTATTATGAGAGGATTTGTTGCTGGTTCCACTGTGAGAGGAACATCGTTTTTACACACTCTAATACGAGAAGATTAGAATTACATTGGCTCTTTCACAAGGTTTCTAAGTTTATGCAATGTGCATTTAGTGTCTCTCCTTCTCTCTCTGTCCGCTTTAGCTGCTGCAGCCTTTAAAATCATCTGATGGCAACTCAGACTGTCAATGTGTGAAGTAAAACTGGGAAAAGGCTTCATATGAAATGACTGAGTGAAACATTTGAGACAAAGAGGCAGTCAGAGAAGAAATATCGACAGATGCAAACCAAGAAGTAATGACACACTGGGAGATTATACAGAGATGAAACTCAGGAAATGACAACCTGTATGATCTGTACATGATGCACTATTAAAAAACAACAAACAGGAAATGTAGGCGTCTTTGTAACTCACAAATTCCTACATCATGTCGGAGCAAAAGCTTCGATTTATCTGCACATCTCAACCTAAACTAGACGAAGCCTTGCATACTTTCTTATCATGCTTCTACTGTAGGTTCGGCCCGAGGGCAGCAGGTCATCTGTTCGACCTGCTGCCCTCGGGCCGGCGCTACCGTTCACTGAAAGCCCGCACCTCCAGACGCACAAACAGTTTCTTCCCATGGGCCATTAGGACATTAAACACACAAAAATAACCCCCCATATCCCCACTGTGAAATAATCATGGTCTGTCTCTATGTATATACTGTAATATTTATCATATATATTCTATCATAATTCTATTTTATTCATTATTAATCCTGGTCATCTACATGACGATCCGAAGCTGTGTGCGCTACTTGCTGGTCGTAACTGTCAGACCTTTTAATCTGTGTTTTAATATGTCTGTTTTTAAAGCACTCGCTGGAGCAGTAACTATAAATCTCGTTGTATTCTGTACAATGACAATAAAAGCTTTTGAATTTGAAAATGCTGAATCAAGTGTTACAGAAAGGATCTGGGAGTTGAATCCCATTTTGCATTCAACACAGCACCTGTCGGCTCGAATTAAAATGGCAATAAAGTGACGCCTTTACCGCCCTGGAGTAATAATATATGAAACACGTGTCCTTGACAATTCAGAAACATGTAGTTAAGTCAGAAGGCAGACATAAGGACGGGTGATATATCAGCCATGGGTGGTGATCATTCATCTGCTGCTAATTAAATTACATCGTGTGCACTTTACTGAAAATCCACCAGCACGAGAGGCTCATTCAACTCGACATCTTCACATAAAGACAGTGTATTCTTTCATATCTTTCACTCTGCGCTCTCTTTATTGTAACACTGAATTAGTTTAGAGCCAGAGGTGAGACGCCGGAGGGGGAGAATGTGTCATTACTGATATAAAAGGTGTCTGACTTCAACAAGGAACAAATAAGGATGTTTTATCACTTTTACGCTGCTATGGAAATGTTTGCACTCCCATTTTCACATCACCTTTTTTTATATATATCCTGCTTACTTGAAGTAAACGGTTATTTTGTGGTTTTTTGTAATTATTGAGTGTTCTTGCATTTTAATGTGTGAGTTTTTTATACCTCGGGACTGTGGGAAACAGTATTTCGATCTTTCTGTGTGTACAAACATATTTTGAGATTGACAATAAAAATGACTTTGACTTAACAAGCACCCGAAAATGTGTATGTGTATACCATTGACTGCAGAGCTTTATTTAAAGAGGAACTAGAACGTTTTTTACTTCCTGTATAACTATGATGTAAATGTTGATTGCACAGTGTGTGGCGATATAATATATGAAACCACCTGCGTTTAGATTGGTTCCCTAAAAGCCTCACTTTTACGCAACTATCAGAATCAGGTTTATTAGCAGGTAGGTTCACACGTACGAGGAATTTGACTTGGTGTCGTGGTGCATACATACAAATAAACACAGATAGCGAACTATATTAAGAACACTGTAATAAAAATATAGTAAGATAGCAATAAAATAAAGCAGTCATTGAAATAGAATGCAATACATTATAGAATATAAAATATGTGCAGTAAGCATTATTGTCAACATTGTGTGCATTAATGTAAAGCATAGAGTCTATGATAACGCTGCCGACGGGTGCAATCGTCTGAAAAATCGAATTAAAAGTGCTCCTGTCGTTGCAGTGTGTTCTGTATTGTTGGAAGTGGTTAGGCTCCAAGAAATACAAGAGGCATTTCTGTTGTTTTTGGCATGCCAACAATAATAAAACATGCACAATAATAACCTAACTCCACGTGCACGCTGCATCATGTTTGACTTTGTTTGGGACCTGAGCCAAGAAAACACTCAAAAGGGTGGCACTACAAAAGCTGAGATGCCACACCCTTTTTATTAACCTGATAACGCTACAACAAATCTGTGTTTGAATTGACACGAGGAGAGCTAGTTAGCATTAGCTGTTAGCAGCCACTGGGCAGCTCAGGCCTGCTTTGATAAATACAAAATGCCTAACGTGAACAGAAAAGGTTTCTGTTGAGGTTCATTATGAATTGTTCATCTTTATTTAGTAAAACATAAAAAGTTATAATGATGTGTTTGTTTGTAATATTGTTCAATGTAATTTTTGGTGATGAAACACAAATAAATAGTTGTTAGAAACATGCCAACAACTTCTGCGACTTCCTAACACAAGGTCTAAGCAGCTAACTAATGCTTAGATTTTTGTTTTATTAAAGCAAATACCTTAATATAAATACAATCAATTCATTCATAATTTAAATTGTGTGTTTTTAATGCAAATAAATGTCCCTTTTTTTTGCGTCAAAGGAGTTTGGAAACATAAATGCTGACTTATCAAAGTCAGAACAAAAAGCTTGAAAACTCTGAACTACGTTGAAGACAGAACAACAGGAATCTGCAACATCTCAAACCTCCCCGCTATGAAGCCGACCAGTAACTTAACTCGTGAGTTTTGACCACAATTGGTTGCTCTGGTCCGTCTCTGAAAGCAAAACCTCCAAGACAATAATTGCACTTCATCATCATCTTGCTGCCAGCTTCCATACCAACTGAGACCAAAGAGCCTCGGCCCTGTAACGCTGAACCGCCCGAGGCCAACTGTGGCCGTCTGGTTTAAAGAGATTATGATTAAAAAGATTATGATTATGTCACACGGGAGATTAACACACACACACACACACACACACACACACACACACACACACACACACACACACACACACACACACACACACACACACACACACACACACACACACACACACACACACACACACACACACACACACACACACACACACACACACAGCCATCTGTTATAGCCACAAAGTACTGTACGCTGGAATCTCTGCAGCTCAAAGCCTGATCCTAGCGAAGAGGAGGGGAGGGGGAAGGATGCTTGTGTGTGAACTGCACAAACTGATAAGATTTCTTTTGAAAAATAGATTTACTTCCTAATCTCCCGAGTACTACCTCTAAGGGATATCATAAGAAAAAAGGGCAAGGCTATGGAAAGGCATAAAAGAGGAGGATAAAGCAGGGAACAAGCCATGTGCCTGTGTTTTTTCCTCCTCTCTGTGCAATGGCTGCCTGCCTGTTCGGCTGCATCTGATGCAAAATGGAGCCGAGAGAAGAAGAGGAGTTGGTGGTGGTGATGGTGGTGGGGGGTAAATGGGAGGAGGGTGAGGAGGGGGAACGATGGGGGAGAAAAGTGTGACAGCAGCACAGAGGGGGAGAGCAGCAGGAGAGGGAGTGGGGCAGAAAAAGAGACTCATTTGTTCTTCTCTCATCTGTCTGGGCTGCTTCTCTCACCTTGGCCCACATTTTCAGTCTGCCTCACTCCTAATAACGGGGGAGAAAGAGGGAGCACACGAGACACACACACACACACAGGACTGAGACACACACAAGACTGACACACACACGAGACTGAGACACACAAGACTGACACACACACGAGACACGCGAGACTGACACACACACAAGACTGACACACACACACAAGAGACTGAAACACGAGACTGACACACACACGAGACTGCGACACACACGAGACTGACACACACACGAGACACACGAGACTGACACACACAAGAGACACACGAGACTGACACACACAAGACTGACACACACACAAGACACACGAGACTGACATACACACGAGACACACAAGACTGACACACACGAGACTGACACACACACACAAGAGACTGACACACACACAAGAGACTGACACACACACACACGAGACTGACACACACACGCGCGCGCGGAGGCCATTACCCCCAACACCCATTATTACTTCCTAATGATCTAGCGGCACGTCAAAGATTTCACGAGAGAAGCCGTCTTATCGGTGTCGGCAGATACCAAAGCAAGATGATTTTAAGTGGAGCAATAATGTACGGACAGCTGAGGGGAATAATGACGGCCCTCCTGATATAAAGGGATGGTGAGGGAATCAGAAGAAGAGGCTAGAGAGCTGCAACTGGAGCAGATGGTTAATTTAAAACTGTGCTTCAAGGAGAAAGTGAATTTAAATCTCAGCCAAGTGTCAGAAACAAACGGCAAGACAAAGAGAGGGAGGAAATGTAAGTAATATAGCAGGCTGGGTTCATAGTGAGACGAGCATTCAGTAATGTGTTGGGATTCATCTCTCCTGCAAATAGCTTTGTGTAATGTGGACTGTTCGAGTGTTTCAACACATCATTACACATTTGATTAAGCAATTAGAGAGCTTTCAGAAAATGTAATGAACTACATTTTGATAATCGTTTCATCACTTCTAGCGTGTCTTTTAACACGGTTGCTCAAACAGAAAAAGGCATTTTTAGAACATTTTGATCTTATATTGACTTTGGATTGAGTTTTTAATTATTTTTTTGACATTGAATGAGATTAGATGCAAGATTCTAGTCGTCATAATCATCTAAGTAGCAAAAAAGCCAGTTATTCTCTGGTTACAGCTTCTCAAATGTGAGTATTAGCTGCTTTTCTTTCGGTTGTGAGATAGTTAATTGAATATCCTTTGGGTTTTAGAGTGCCGATTGGACAAAAATAAGACCGTTGAAAACATCTCCTTGGGCTGTACAAGCTTGTAAAAGGACATTTATTGGACCGACTGATTAATAAAGAGAGGAATGAAAATGAAAAGTAATAGAAATAGTTGTAAGCTGCTTGCTCTGTTGAATCTTGAGTGGATTTTGGAAGTTGCTGAGCTGAGGAAAATCAACAGAAAGGTAAATAATGAGTGCAGATTAGGGATGTGAATCACTGGATAAATCACCGAAACACGATATCGTGATAATCTTCTTCTTTTTTTTTTAAAGATAGATAGCACTTTATTGATCCCAATTTGGGAAATGTTTGTGTTTCAGCAGCATAAAAAGACAAGGCATTGTACAATAAAAATGTAAAAGACTAGAAATAAACAAGAAAGCAGAAAATATACACGTTGAATTTACAAATTTACAAATGAACAATAACTAAAACTAAATATAAAGCAAGTTATTATATATACATAAGTATGTGAGGGATGGAATATGTAAGGGATCATGTGCAGTGAGGCAGTCATTCTGGGGAAAAGAACACCCGACAGGCTTGTCAGGAGCCCGATGCGAAGCGGAGGGATCTTGATGAGCATGAAGGGTGTTCTTTTCCCCATAATGACCAAGTCGCTGCACATTATCCCGCTTATTACACGGCCACATTCTCAACAAAGTAACGATATGACTCCCAATATTAATTGAAATGCTTTTATAGATTTAGAAAATGTTTTTATTGATTTAAAAAATAGTAGGCTATTATTGATTTAAAATGACATGCATCCGCTAAGAAAAATAGTCCGTTGTTACCGTTTGAACTGCGTAGCAACGGCAGGAACTGCTTCGATAGCGTTTTTGCGGAGCTTTTTGATTACAGATTTGAAAACATCGTTGCTTGCTTTAAAAGTAGCACAATTCATTATGTCAAACCTTGGAAAGTATCTAGATATCCCTGCCCTAATGCCAAAGTGACTGGCAACTGAATATGTTTGCCGTTTGATGTCTATGTCTGGACCGTTGCGTAAAAAGGAGGGTTTCTGCCCCGTTACTTCTCCGCTGTTTTCTTGTCCCAGTTTGAAAAGCAAACTAATGCAGTTTGCTTTTCGGCCAAACTGTATACAGTTAAATCGACCGGACATCTTTCTGCAGATGTGAGCGTCCTTAACAACGGTCAATAAGTCCTTGACAGCGGATCTGTACTACTGGATTAACAACGTGTCACGTGTTCTGAATTGACCAATCAGAATCGAGTATTCAACTAAGCCATGTAATAATACATATTAAATATATAAATGTAAAATGTTACATAAAGTATTACAGGTCCTCCACACTCTGCAAAAATATAAATGTGTGTTTATGATAATCATTTAAAAGGATGAGTTAACAGTAAGAGTTTTTAAATCAAACGTGTGCTACCAGCTTTGCGAAGGCAACACTGTGGGTTGTTTTGGTTGTTTGCTTCAAATTAAATAACTTTAAATGTTGGAAAGCAAGACATTTCAGGATGTTGCCATGTCTCCTCAAAATGCACTTTTTTTTCTAGATATTGAATAATTGATAAGTATTTGTTAGCTGCCCTCCTAGCCTACACTAACAGTTTGTTAACATCATGAATTTGCATTATGACCATTATTCTGGCTCTTTTTAGTGAGCCGGATCATTTGGCTCGGCTCACTAAGAAGAGCCGGCTCTTTCGGCTCCTAAACGGCTCTTCCTTTTTCTACAGTTTACCACGGAGCCTCAGTTTCGCCGCTGCGAGGCTCCGGCGCTCGCAGTTCACGCGCGTGCTCCACTAGCACCCCCGTCAAGGCTCGCCGGCAGTACACTTTCCGTCACAGGAACACGCTTCGCTGGCGGCGAAAAGAATCCCACCAGACTCCTTTGCCCCTCCAACTGAGGGATCATGTCCTTGTCCTTTTTCCTTTTCGTAATTTCAAGCGATAAAAACTCGATCTTCTCTCGAATAATAGTCACTCACCTTCTGGACGGCGCTGTTTCTACACGGACCCTCACTGTTGCGGTAAGCGTGTTGTAACTTCCGGTCGATCGTTTTAAAACTCTTGATCACGGCAACTGCCTGACGTTGTAATCACTAGTGATGGCAAAATGAAGCTTTGAATGAAGCATCGAACCACTTGGACAATAGTGTCGGAAATAGGTTCATTTCTCGAAGCTTCAGTTACAGCGACCTCTCCTGGCGAAGTGCAAGGCTGCAGTGGGTTTAACGTATCTTTGCCTTGAAAAATATTCGATGCACACACACAATAAGACTGAATATCATGTTCTATTTGCAATTAAAGATTGATAATTGTGTGTATTGGGTTATTGAGAAGAGACTAGAGAGTGCTGGACATTTTTTTTGGGCGGAGAGGGCCTTTTATCAGTTATTAAAGTATTAAAGTTGAAAAGCAATGATTAAAAGTGAATCTATTCCGGGCTTTGAACCAGCTGCGCGGAAGACATTGCAGCATTCAGGCCACCGGCTCTATCCACTGGGCTATCTATTCTTTAAACAATTAAACTGTTTTTATATTACTCATAATTGTCTTTTTGTTCACAACTTCACATTTTGAAGTGTTTCCCGAGCCAGAACAACCTATCTTTCTTCCTGGCTTGCTCTATAATGATCCAATTCAAATGCAATACCAACAACAACTCAACAGCAACAACGCAAACTATGACAACAACCCACACATTGCGCATTGTTTAGAGCGGTTATAAAGTGTTGAAGCGCTCAAATTCGAAACTGTTTCAACCTGTCAGCTGTCAGAATAGAGACAGGGCAGTGCATTGAATCACCTGATTGGACGGCGAACCAGTGAGTTGATTCATTCAGGAAATGAAGCAGTTGCTGGTTCGGACGTCACATGTCACGTGGTTTGAAGCAGTTGCTGCTTCTGACGTCATATGTCACGTGATTTGAAGCAAGCTTCGAATCACTGCTTCTATGGAAAAGGAAGTCCAGGGTTGAAGCTCCGTTCGAAGCTTCAGTGTCAAACTGCCATCACTAGTAATCACACGTTACTACAGCTTAAGCACCCACAACTCTCCTTCTCTTAGCGACTGTAACTCCACAGTTGCCTACACTCTTTTCGGGTTTGCTAACGGTAGCTACTTTAGCTTGATAGCTAGCCATGGCTCCTCCCCCACCCTCGGGTGCTATTTCCTGCTCTACCTGTCTCATGTTTGGTTACTTCCCTACCTCCTTTACTGGTACCGATAAATGTGTTAAATGTAGTATAGTTGTTAGGTTGGAGGCGGGAATCATAGCCATAGAAGCCCGGCTCCGCATTTTAGAAAGTAACTCAGCTACAGTAAAGCCCATGTTAGTCGGTGCGGACCGGCAAGAGGTAGCTCCTACTAGCCGTCCCCCGACAACTCCCGAGCAGCAGGGAGACTGGGTGACTGTTCAGAAGAGGCATTACAGGAGACCCACAGGTCCCCACCAACCCGTTCACGTATCTAACAAATTTTCCCCACTCAGCGAGGCACCCGCTGAGGAGTCAACTCTGGTTATTGGTAGCTCTATTATGAGATACGTGAATTTAGAGACCAAAGCCTCCACAGTCACATGCATTCCGGGGGCCAGAGCGGGCGACGTTGAGGCGCATCTTAAACTGCTGGCTAAAAATAAACGTAAATACAGTAGGATTGTTATTCACGTCGGTGGTAATGATGTTCGTTTACGCCAATCAGAATGCACTAAACTTAATGTGGCGTCGGTGTGTAGATATGCTAAAACAATGTCGGACACCGTAATTTTCTCTGGTCCCCTCCCCAATCTGATCAATGACGACATGTATAGCCGCATATCATCATTTCAGCGCTGGTTGTCTTGGTGGTGCCCAGCAAACGATGTGGGCTTCGTAAATAATTGGACAGCCTTCTGGGGAAAACCTGGTCTGATTAAGAGAGACGGCATTCATCCTACTTTGGAAGGTGCACATCTCATTTCGGCAAACATTTCAGGGATTTGTGGACTTAATCCATGACAAACTGGAGTTGAGACCAGGAGGCGGAGTCGCAGTCTTACACGCTTCTCTGCGCTCTCTCCTGGGCAGTCATCTATAGGAATCCCGAACCCAATAAAATACCCAATATTAACGGTGTGTGTGTCTGCCCAAGGACAATTTAAGATGAAGCCTAATAGAGGTGTCATACATAATAACCTAATAAAAGTAAATGTAACAACTACTACAGTGCAACAAAACAGGAAGATTAAATGTGGTCTCTTAAATATAAGATCTCTAGCATCTAAAGCAATATTGGTAAATGATTTAATATCAGATTATAATATTGATATTTGCTGTCTCACTGAAACTTGGTTGAGACATGAAGAATATGTCAGCATAAATGAAGCCACTCCACCCAGCCATATCAATACTCATATTGCTCGAGGCACAGGCCGAGGAGGTGGAGTTGCAGCCATCTTTGACTCAAATTTACTTATCAATACTAAACCAAAATTAAATTATACCTCCTTTGAAAGTCTTGTTTTTAGTCTTACGCATCCGACCTGGAAAACTTTGCATCCAATCTTATTTGTTACAGTGTACCGTGCACCAGGTCCTTATTCAGAATTCTTAACAGAATTCTCTGAGTTTTTATCAACTTTGGTTCTTAAAACAGATAAAGTAATTATCGTAGGTGACTTTAATATTCATGTTGACGATGATAAAAATAGCCTTACTGTTGCATTTAACTCTATATTAGACTCTATTGGTTTCCGTCAGAGTGTAAATAAACCAACCCACTGCTATAATCACACTCTCGACCTTGTTCTGACTTATGGTATTGAAATTGAGCAACTATTAGTCGAACCGCATAATCCTGCTTTATCCGACCATTTCTTAGTAACTTTTGAAGTACTGTTACTAGACTACAAACCATTAGTCAAAAGTTCCTGCAGCAGAAACCTATCTGTTAGTGCTATAGCCAAATTTAAAGAAGAGATTCCACCAATACTTAACTTGATAGCATGTCTGCATGTAAGGGAGGAAACTTATACAAAATGTACACCACCCCAAATTGATCATGTTGTTGATAGTGCTACAGATGCGCTGCGAATAAAATTAGACTCTGTTGCTCCTTTGAAAAAGAAGAAAATAAAACAACATAGACTAGCTCCATGGCATAATGCCGAAACTCGCAAAATAAAGCAAAAGTCGAGACAACTTGAAAGGATATGGCGTTCCACTAAACTCGAAGAATCTCGTTTAATTTGGCATATTACTCTCAATGAATATAAAAAGCACTGCGTAAAGCGAGAGCAGCTTACTACTCTTCATTAATAGATGAGAATAAGAATAATGCAAGATTTCTTTTCAGCACTGTAGCCAGGCTGACAGAGAGCCACAGCTCTACTGAGCCTTCTATTCCCATAGCACTCAGTAGTAATGATTTTATGTGCTTTTTTAACGATAAAATTGTTACTCTTAGAAACAAAATTAATGACCTCTTGACTTCGACCAGTATAGTGTTATCAACAGCTCCCGGAAACGTAAGTTCTAATATTAGACTAGATAGTAAATTAGAATGCTTTTCAGCCATAAACCTTGAACAATTGAATTCAATGATTCTTTCTTCTAAACCATCAACGTGTATCTTAGACCCGATTCCAACTAAGCTGTTAAAGGAAGTTTTTCCATTAATTAGCACCTGTTTATTAAATATTATGAATATGTCTTTATTATCGGGCTATGTTCCACAATCATTTAAAGTAGCAGTGATAAAACCGCTTCTTAAAAAGCACAACCTCGATCCAGAGGTTTTAGCCAACTATAGACCTATTTCTAATCTTCCGTTCCTCTCAAAAATTCTTGAGAAAGCGGTCGCAAAACAGTTGTGTGATTACTTAAAAACAATGATTTATTTGAAGATTTTCAGTCTGGCTTTAGAACACATCATAGCACAGAGACAGCTCTGGTTAAAGTCACAAATGACCTTCTAATAGCCTCAGACAAAGGACTTGTCTCTATTCTTGTCTTACTCGATCTCAGTGCTGCATTTGATACTATCGACCATGATATCCTATTGCAAAGACTAGAGCACTTAGTTGGCATAAAGGGAACTGCTTTAGGCTGGTTTAGGTCCTATCTATCTGAACGCTCTCAGTTTGTATGTGTCAACGATAAATCTTCCATGCAAACCAAAGTTAGCCATGGAGTGCCACAGGGCTCAGTGCTTGGACCTATTTTGTTCACATTATATATGCTTCCGTTAGGCGATATTATAAGGAATCATTCTGTACAGTTTCATTGTTATGCGGATGATACTCAACTATATTTATCAATCAAGCCTGATGAAATTAATCATCTAAATAAAATTCAAGACTGCCTTAAGGACTTAAAAACGTGGATGACTTTAAACTTTTTGATGTTAAACACGGCCAAAACTGAAGTTATTGTACTCGGCCCAAAGAATCTACGAAACAAATTATCTAAAGATATACTAACTATGGATGGCATTAATTTGGCCTCCAGTGAGACTGTAAGGAATCTTGGTGTTATATTTGATCAGGATTTATCCTTTAACGCCCACATAAAATCTATTTCAAGGACCGCCTACTTCCATCTACGTAACATTGCAAAAATCAGGCATATCTTGCCTCAAAACGATGCAGAGAAACTAGTCCATGCATTTGTTACTTCAAGGCTAGATTATTGTAACTCTCTATTATCAGGGTGTACCAAGAAGTCAGTTAAGTCGCTTCAGCTGATTCAAAATGCTGCAGCACGTGTACTAACCAGAGTTAGGAAAAGGGACCACATTACTCCTGTTCTGGCTGCCTTACACTGGCTCCCTATAGAACATAGGATAGAATTTAAAATTCTTCTTCTCGCCTACAAAGCCCTTAATGGGCAGGCGCCATCTTACCTTAAAGAACTCATTATACCCTACTGTCCTACTAGGGCATTGCGTTCCAAGAATGCAGGGTTGTTGGTTGTTCCTAGAGTCTCTAAAAGTACAATGGGAGCCAGAGCCTTTTCATATCAAGCTCCACATTTGTGGAATCAGCTTCCAGTTTGTGTTCGGGCGGCAGACACCCTATCCGTTTTTAAGAGTGCGCTTAAGACCTTCCTTTTTGATAAAGCTTATAGTTAGGGCTGATTAGATTCAGCCCCTAGTTTAGCTGCTATAGGCTTAGTTTGTCGGGGGACACTTTACTTTACTTCTTCCTTCTCTCTGTCTGTACCTGTGTACTCTCATGTTCCGAATAACCCAGCTTCCCCAAATTTCTTTTTGGTGTCTATCTACGCCGGGACCCTGAGTCGTGGCTGATCCTGTTGCTGTGGTCCTGAGTCCTGGATCGCGAGCCCTGGATCTTGAGTCATGGCTGTGCCTGTTGCTGTGGTCCTGGATCATAAGTCCTGGATGGATATCCTCGGGGATTCATCTTCTTATTATAGACACATGCATTTCCAAACATTTGGACTACTACGTTGTAAATGTATTATCTTCTCAATTTACACACGGCATCTATTGAACGTCTGTCCGTCCTGGGAGAGGGATCCCTCCTCTGTTGCTCTCCCTGAGGTTTCTCCCATTTTTTTCCCCTTTAAACTGTGGGGTTTTTCCTTTTTCTGGAAGTTTTTCCTTGTACGATGTGAGGGTCTAAGGACAGAGGGTGTCGTATTGTCTACTGATATTCTGTACAAACTGTGAAGTCCACTGAGACAAATGTAACATTTGTGATATTGGGCTATATAAATAAACATTGATTGATTGATTGATTGAATTATTAATTTTTTTGGACGCCCTCGGCTCGAGTTCAGGGCGTTCCGAGCTGAATAAGGGCGTCAAATGACGGCAAGACGCCCCCCTGGCGGAAACGCTGGATTGAAGGATTACTATGTTGTAAATGTTAGGAATTGTTTTCTGTCTTAGAAAACTATACACACACACACAACTAAACTAAACCAAGACACAGTTTTGGGGGTTTTAAATCTATCAGAAGCATGTGGGCTACACGAATATACTATTTGTGTTGATTTAAGGACATTTTCTCCTCTTGCTAAATCAATCAATGAAACACAAGAGCAGTGGTTTGATGATGAATCCCATTTAGTTGAACGTTCATCTTTTTCTAAGCGCTATTAAAGTCCATCGACAGCTGAAGATGGTGTTCAATAAACATCCGTCTAACCTTGACTACTAGCGTCAACAGTTTCCAGCAGCTGTAAGCCGAGGGATTGTCTGACTCTGTGTTTTGTTTACATGTGGTGGATAACGCTGGCATGATAATACGCAGTCAGTGGGGAATAAGGAGAGAGGTTTAAGGGTAAATAATCTGCTGGAGTGAGACAGTGCAGGCGGGGAAAACCCCTTAATCCTCTGCACACTGACCGAAGGAGCAGATGGGGTTCGAGTGATATAAACTAATGATGTCTCAGGGCGGCGCAGTGAGCAAATCTACCGCCACATCTCCACTTGTAGTAGACCTCGATGGGATTCATCTGAAATCCATGGAAACATAGATAGCCTTGTTGCCGCAGTAACTTTAGAGTCATTTTCAGGATCTAAATTACTTTTCAAGACCTCGATTTTTATGCAGACGTTTTTTTTTTACATGGTAAAACATTTCCAGTACCACTTAAAAGGTCCCCTATTATACTGTGTTTCATCAATATATTATAGCTCTCAGATATATACAAACATGTCTCTGAAGTGTTTGGCTCCAAACACCAAACAGATCATTGCAGCATCCCATAATCCCCTCTGTTTCAGCCCTGTTTCCAAAGTGCTGATTCTCTGTCTGTTACTTTAGATGAAAATAAGGAGCCCCTCCCCACGCCCCTCTGAGAGATATTTGGTTAAAAAGAACACAATGGTGCTCTAGGAGGAGATTCAGGTGATAAGGTGGGGGGGGGGTTACCTTGGTTGCTGATTGGCTAATGGTTACACAAGACAAAAAATCGTTATGACATCATAAAGTGGCCAAAATCTGATCAGCTCATTTTCAGACAGGTTTTTATATAAATGGATCAGGACAAAAAGAGAGAGAATCTTTTTTTCCTGAAACGTTCAGAATCTCTTTACACAGAGGGGACACATGTTGATGTAGAAGAGACATGAAGAAGAGGGGACACATGTTGATGTAGAAGAGACATGAACAAGTGGATTTTGCATCCCCTTTAACACATTTTACGCGTACTTCCAGATCTGCGTGTAAGCCCACTCTGTATTAGAGCCACAGAATTGACTTGGCACAGGCCAGTAAATCAATATTAAGTAAGGAGTGTGTACAAATAACACTGACCGCCAAGACACACACAGCCAATGCTTCAAGCTGTTTGTTTACCGCGACTGTATAAATGAAACCTGAAGGATTTGCGGGTCTCGTTTTGTGCCATATTTAGATCAGGCTGCTATGAGAGCACATAAGTCAAACCCCTCCGAAGCCAAGGTGAGAATGGATTTATCCTGCAGACATGAAACCCTAGAGACTCTATCAGCAGGAGATCAATGTCTACCTCTGAAACTGGAGGCAACTCTTTAGTGCCCCCAAAATACATCAATAATTTATCATAACGTCAATTTTCCATTCTTACAAGACTCTGAGACTGCACTGCACTTTCTGGGAATACAAATACAATTCACATTTCTCATTAAGAATAAAGACTTACATACTGTTAGATTTCCACACTCAGAATTAAATGTCTAAGGAATTGCTGTTGATTCAAATGTTATATAACCATTAATTGTTCCATTTGATGTATTTAGTGCCATTGTTTTAGTCAATGTAACTGTATTTATTCCACTTTATCATCATAGTGTTTTTATTTCTTTCTTGTTGGCAAGATCTCAAATCATTTGAGTGTTTATATGGTTCTGCTGTACTTAAGAAGCACATCATAAGGAGTTGATCACACTATAATCCAGCTGTATGCTTAGATAAGATATACTTTATTGATCCCGAATTGGAACATTTTTGCGTTGCAGCAGCTTAAAAAACAAGGCATTGCACATAAGTATGTTATTACTTGGATAAAACCTTAACAGTGACAATCATCTCCTTCCCTTAAATATGCACTTCTCATAATAGATGCAGTGTTTCCCATGCATTGCACATAAGTAGAAACACCAGCAGCCACTTATATATGCCTCACAGGTGACGTTATAGTCGTTAAGACAATAAACACTAATTGCTGTAGACTACAAATGATAACGTGTCGTAAACAATCAGTGTACTGTGTGTAGGATTAATGAAAGTGTTAGGCAACAAATGTTTTATTTACAGTCTCAGAAGTCTTTTCCAAAGCATAATTTACAAGAGCCGGCAGTTTAATATGTGGATAATATACAGAGTATGTAGTTCACACAGAGACTTACTGCTCAGACCACCTTAAGCTCTCCCCTGAGATTCATTTGAGTGAAGCCCTGGTGGCAGTCTGTCCTTTGAGCTCTTTCTGAGTCTTTAATAACGTGTTCTAGCCCACAAAGCTCCACTTTGAAGCACTGAAGTTAACAAAACAAACGCTGTCAGTAACACTTCTCAGAGCGAGCCTTCCTCACTGTCCTAACAGCTGGGAAGAAAACAAAACATCCATCTTAAACTAGTTTATTTTGCACTCTCATTGTATCATCTTTTTGTATATATATCCTGCTTACTTTAGAAGTAAACAGTGTTTTTTTGTAATTATTGAGTAATTAATGTGTATGGATATATAGTTATGTAAATAAGTTGGGGTATAGGTATGTTATATATATTGTATATCCTTTTATTTTATACCTCGGGACTGTGGGAAACAGTATTTCGATCTTTCTGTGTGTACAAACATATTTTGAGATTGACAATAAAGTCGACTTTGAGTGAGTTTTCCTACAATAAATGCCAAAAACCCAATTTTCCATCACTTAAATATGATTTTTTTTCAATGAATACTAGCTTTTCAATATGTTCACACCATCTGTTTTCATGTGGAGTAACACTTCCAGAAATACTATCACATTTATGAGCTTATCTTAGCCGTGATTTCATTCCTTTATAGACAGAATTGTTGAGTGAAAAAAGACTCCTGCCTGAGCATTTTAATTGGATGACTTTCAAGAGAGGAAATAACAACACAGTCATGTTTCACTTCTTATTCTCCCAGTGAGAGGAAAGATGGTGGTTGCATTCAATCGGAAAAATACGAAGCAACAATATCCCAAAATACATATTTCAGAATAACAGGAATTACGTTGTTTTGTGCTCTTGCATTACGCTATGGATTCACATCCCATTGAGCCATTGTGTGGTCGAGATGTATGATTCAATATATGCTTTTAAGAGTGAACAGGCAACGGGGGAAAAAAATACAAGATATAAAAAATGCTGCATTAATTGTAAAAGTCCAGAAATAAAATCTTGCCATGATTGTGGTTGAAATACTTGAATAATAATTTTTAGCCCACAAAATAATACAATTGCCTGGTTTTATAGTTCTGTAAAATGTATTTATGTGTGATAAAATGTGTTCAACCCACTTAGGTGCAGGACAATAGGCGTGTTGATGTTTATAAGTTAGTTAAGAGGAATAATACAGAAGGTAAGCTACGATTTTGTGTAATAATCTGTGACTCGTGTTGTTGAGTCTACTGAAATAAGATCCCTGATATTAAAACCGAAACCTTTATTTTTTAAAGAAATTAACCGAAAATTATTTGGGATGCAACAGAGGGACATTTTAAAAGGTACGATATCAATCTCAGAGAAAAAGCAATTGTTTACGGCAGGGGTGTCAAACTCAATTTCATGGCGGGCCACATTAATATTATGGTTGCACTCAAAGGGCCGCTTGTAACTATAGCCACTTTCACACCAAGTACTTTGCCGCACTTAGTTCTCAGCACTTAGTTCCCAGCACTAAGTACCCCATGGAACTAAGAGTCGATCGCGTTCACACCGGAATAAGTTCCCTGAGGGAAGATTACGCAAATGAAGCCGCTGACGTCACTTCTTCTTCTTCTGCTTTGGGTTTACTGGCAGGCCGCAAACAACTTCACGGCGTATACTGCCACCCGAAGTCCCCGGCCGGAAGTCCCCGGTGTTGGGGACTGGCTTCAGTAGAAGCTGCTGGGACTCCCAGCAGCTTCTACTGAAGCCTTCCGAGTAAATCGCCAGAACGCCGACACCTCCTCATCACTCCACCGCTCCCATGTTTTCTTTTGTGTTGCCATAAGTTATTCTCTCTCCGTTGGTGCGCGGGGCTAATGCTAATAATGCTAATGCCAGCAAATACAATGGCGGCTTCAAAAAACTTTTCAGAGTTTTACGGGGCGTGGTTTGCCAATCGCCCAGCCAATCAGAAATTGGAACTTTTTTCTCCCCAGGAAAGTACCACTTCTCTAGCAGGCACTAAAAATGGGGGTAAAAGTTCTCTGAACTAAGTTCTCTTTTTGGTGTGAACGCAAAATTCCAGGCACTAACGGAACTAAACGGGAAAAGTACAGGTAAAAGTACTCCGGTGTGAAAGCGCCTTATATAAATATAAATATATAATATATATATAAAAGAATGCATTAAATTACATTATTGCCTCTGAATTGGATTATTATCGGATAGGGTAATAACTTCGTAATTAACTACGTCTGAAAGCAGAAGTCTGGGGCAAATAATTGCAAGTCTCTTCAGTGCGTATGTCACAAAACGAGATGCATTATGGGACATGTAGTTTATGGGCAACGTGCTTCTGTAAAGCGGCATGTAACCGTATAATAAACGTATTATATTCTTTGTAAGCTCTTGCGGGCCACATAAAATTATCATAAACAATTATCCACTTTCATACGATTGCATTTCTTCAAACTGGTATACCGCTGCGACCCTAGAGTGATATACAGGGCAGAAAATATCACATGAGCAAAAATAAATCCATTTAATTTCAGTTAGACTGATACTTTTAACATCTTTTCAGAGAGATCAGTGTAAAACTACAGTAGTACACACCACATGTTCAAGTCTATAAGAGTTCAATCAGCCTCATTTGAGTTTGCAATATTTCACATTTAAAGCAGTACAAGGAACCAAGGATTAGCTCAAGAAGCTAACGGTTATAATCCCACCAAAGAAGCAGCACGTTTTTGTCTTTTTAATTCGGAAAGTCAAAGGCTTAGTTTGTCTTTCCATTCTTTACTCTTTGTAAGACTAGTCTCTGCCAGTTGTTAGTTTAGCTGCGTCAGCAAACACACATCAGCTGCAGGTAGAGCAGGTTGTTCAGCTGAGAAAACACTGAGCCGTGAAGGAGAACCCGGGAGAAATCACACACACACACTCTCACACACACACCTACACACTACATGACGCACTTGGTATCATTATAGCTCAACCTGACAGCTGAATATCATTAGGCTACCTAAACTAAAACCAACCTACAACTCATCTTTGTCCCTCGTTGAGTGTCGTTATGTTATCTGACTGCCGATTTTTATTCCATATTTTATTCCATTCCATTTCTATGTAAATACTGTTATATTCTTACTATATTTTTTATATTTTTCTAGTTCTCTATCTGAGTTTGTAATGTTTGTTTTACTTTTATGTATGCACCACGACATCAAGTCAAATTCCTCGTACGTGTGAACCTACCTTTGATTCTGATTCTCATCATTATGTCAACAATGCTTCACTATGTTATCTGACAACATGCAGTTTTACTTTGCAGACAGCCTTTCGATCTCTAACCCACCCAACCTAGATGTATGCTGCATCATTACACCACTAAACCATGCGCAAACCATCAGCTAGCATGCTTTAGCACAGGGGTGTCAAACTCGAGGCCCGGGGGCCAAATCCGGCCCGTGACTTCATTTCATGTGGCCCCACAAGAGCTTGCAAAGAATATTATATGTTTATTATAGGGTTACAGCCGCTTTATAGAAGCACGTCGCCCATAAACTACAGGTCCCACAATGCATCTCAAATTACTTTTCCCACCAAAATTTCACGTACATTTTTTTTCTTCTTTTTTTTGATTTGGACTTTTTTTCCATAATTTGGCTTTTCTTTTGAAATCATTTTGTGACATGCGAACTGAAGAGACTTGCAATTATTTGCCCTAGACTTCTGCTTTCAGACGTAGTTAATTATGAAGTTATTACCCTATCCGATAATAATCCAATGCAGAGGCAATATAATACATTATTTAATATATATTAAATATTTATATATGTATTTTTAGATAGTCTTAACCGGCCCTATGAGTGCAACCATGATGCTAATGTGGCCCGCGATGAAATTGAGTTTGACACCCCTGCTTTAGCACATACAATTCAACCTCTCGCAGTAAGGCAGGAAATCCATCTGTTGTGATATGTGAGTAAACATTTACTTCCCAGCGCTCACCGGCTGATACTGTAACCTTGTTGTCCTTTTTGAGTCTTTTGTATCGAATGCAGTAAATCTACGATGATCAAGTTTTCTTTACATGCTGCCACCGAATACATGAGCACTTTGAAACTATTGTGACCGTTACAACGTTTCTATGAACAATTAAGGGCTTTGTTCGTCAATTTTCCATTCTACAAGACTCTGAGACTGCACTTTCTGGGAATACAAATACAAATCAAATTTCTCATTAAGAATAAAGACTTACATACTGTTAGATTTCCACACTGAGAAATAAATGTCTTAGGAATTGCTGTTGATTCAAATGTTATATATCCATTAATTGTTCATTTGATGTATTTAGTGCCATTGTTTTAGTCAATGTAACTGTATTTATTCCACTTTATCATCATAGTGTTTTTATTTCTTTCTTGTTGGCAAGATCTCAAATCATTTGAGTGTTTATATGGTTCTGCTGTACTTAAGAAGCACATCATAAGGAGTTGATCACACTATAATCCAGCTGTATGCTTAGATAAGATAAGATATACTTTATTGATCCCGAATTAGAACATTTTTGCGTTGCAGCAGCTAAAAAAAACAAGGCATTGCACATAAGTATGTTATTACTTGGATAAAACCTTAACAGTGACAATCATCTCCTTCCCTTAAATATGCACTTTTCATAATAGATGCAGTGTTTCCCACAGAATATGATTCTATTTGTGGGGGCACCGCACCCCCCCGGCAAGAAAAGCCAAAGGCCCCTTAACCTATTGTGTGGCCCACGCATCCACCCCCCCTCAAATAACAAAATGCATGCGAGTTCATGGCTACTGTAGCAGACAACGTTCTTGTTGCTCTGTGCTGCGTGGTTAATGAGTGAGACACCCCGGAGTTGAGGATCTGTGGGGTTTATTCTCCCAAAAATATAATTTACAATTCAGGCATTTAGCAGACGCCTCATTCCAAAGCGACTTACAATGACCAATTACAGGGACATTCTCCCTGGAGTAACTGAGGGCTAAGTGCCTTACTCAAGGGCACACTAGTAGTGGTGTTCCAGGCGGGATTTGAACTCGCAACCTTCCGATCATCAGCCCACCTCACTATCCATTTTTTTTTTAAATGTATGGGAAACACTGAGATGAAAGTTACTTAACGACCAGATGGATCGCATCTACACAATCAATATTTAACTGACTGGTGCCTGAGTTTTCTGTGTGAGTGTAATGGCTTTAAAGCAGGAACAGGCGAAATCACTCTAATGCTGTGTCATGAGGTTAATACAGTGTGTTTGTTCAGATGTGTGTATCTCACACTGCACTGTCACTTTTATTCATGTATCTCCGCTTTTAAATGAGTGTTTTTAAATGTCATTTCATAATATGTGTCTTAATGCTCTTAATGTCTTTCATTTTTGTAAAGCACTTTGAATTGCCTTGTGTTGAAATGTGCTAAATAAATAAACGTGCCTTGCCTTTGTATTGCAAATTAATCTGTAAATTACACTGTGAAACTTTAAAAACAAGAACTTTGTCAACAAATGATAAGTCCAGCTTTAAAAGTCGCGAATGCTGTAGTTTTTTAAATAATTTTAATGGTATATAAAGTGTTTTAAAATCATGTTTATATTGTGTTTGTTTGTGCATGTTTATTTTGCCTGCAATGCATCTTCTTTACAAATGTTGTACACATTATTACGGGCTTATAGAAAGGCAGGAAATGCTCAGAAATACTGAAGGACCTCATCTCAACAGCCTTTAGATTTGGCGGGGACATTGCACATTAATGAACACTTAAAACATGAAATATGCCAAGTGTAAAAATGCCGGATTTAGCTTTGAGCTACTTTCCATCCGCAGTCCCTCACATCAAACATTAAGAAAATTAAAATGACAAACATAGCAGTACAAATACATCAAATGAAGTTAAATCCACTTGACTTCACGGTTATCTAACTCCCTACTTGCTCTGTGTAAAAACAAATTGACAGACAACAGCTGGACACCAGCTATGCAGCTAATTACATAACAGGAAACCACATCACAATGAAAACCTCAACTCAGCCACGGGTGACAACACTATTTCAGAAAGTGTTACGCAGCTCTCTGCATATTAACACGAGCAGGGCTATCCTGAAGAAGAGAAACCCACAAAGATCGCACTACTGTTTTACTTTATCTCACTCTGAGTCATTTTAGCAAGTAGTAGAAACACATACAGCTCAATAAGAACAATATATTAAAGGGAGATCGCAAATGTATGTCAAATGCCTTTAGAATATTTGATTGAATGCATTTAGTAAATCTGCTTTATTCCATATTTTTAACAACATAATTATGAAGGAAGTGGACTCATCAATCTGCTTTTCTTAAGTGAGTTTTGTTGTTTTTAGATGCGTTAAATGTTAAATATATCAGACCTTAAAACAAGCTAATGAAGGCCTATTTAATGTTGCTTTGAGATGTCTATCACTGTGGTGCAAAAAGACAATAATACGACCAGGAAATATTGTTCTTTCTACGGCCAACATCTTGAATCAAAGTTGCCGTCTAATGGGCTTCGACAAATGTCAAACCCCATTACATAATCTCTTGAGCTGTATCATATAAGCGTATAGCTCGGACAAAAGCCCTCTACACTTGAGCGCTGAGAGCCTCCGGCTAAGTCACCACTATACGGCACAATTCATAACACACAGTCCAGGTCTGCTCTTTAATATTGGATTCATCGTCAAACAATACTATTCAACATGTGGAAAGGCCATTTGCTTAACTGCCTGAAAGCAATTACCTTAAAACAAACAACTATTATATATCCATTACCCAACACAGTGCAGTATGTACACTACTAGTATGATACATGATGTGATTCTCTGCCTTTTATTGGCTTATTATGGAAAGAGCCAGGGCAAAGAGCCAAGCTATTTAGCAGGGCGATTATTCACCATTTCTGTTAACCCTGAATGTTGTCGAAAAAGGATTACACAACAAAATGTCTTTACATCAGTCACTGTTTAAAAAGGTGTGCAAGAAATGGCACTGCATGTCAACCGGCTTCATCACCTGAGGAAAGTACAGTGTGGTAGATTACCGAACATTCATCAAAGTGGTTATCTTTTCTTCTGGGCTACAGACTTTCAGGTATCTGGTCCAAAGATATATGTATCTATGACAAAACAAAACACAGAGCGATTCTGTTGGGCGTCAGACTAACTATATACATTCTTGTTAACGTGGATATGTCTAAACCACCAATTTCCAAGCTAAATAACCATTGTGTTCCTTCAGTTTCAAGGCTTGTATTGTCATGTGTGCATAGCTACGGTGTAGATATGACGATGAAACTCTTAGGTCACAGGCTCCTCCAACAGTGCAACACAATAACTGATAAAATAGTACATGATGATAGATGGTGGATGTCTATAATATACCTGTAAGTGTGCTCTGGCATTAAAACATAACACCTACTTGCATAGAATAAGAGCAAAGTGTGGGAGTAATCAAATGACATACATACAACTACAAAAGATCTGATAAGTTGTAATAAAAGAGCACACTAGATATTATCAGTTAACAAAGTTATGTGTAGGTCTACTCTAAGAAGTCATATTTTCCAGTCAAACAGTTGTTAATAAACTCACACCTTCAATTGTGTTTCCACGCTACATTTTGAAAGACATAATAACCCTGAAAATGTGTTTTTTTGGAGAGGAAAATATCTCCTTTTGGCAGGTCACCAAAATAAAAGTCATGTATGGAAAGATTAAACACCGCATGCTCTTAACTTTTTACATAACACTCCCATAAAAACAGGATCTGTTTTAACAATCATGCAAAACAGTAGTTGCGCCCGACTATAGCCATGTGTTACTGTAAATCACATTAATGTGTGGACTAAATATATCAAAAATAAGCAGGCATGAAAACTAATCTCTATATAAGGTTTGGGATATTCTAAATATGTCGATTACAAGCAATATGTGTCACTTATAAGAGTATAGCCCTTTCAATTCAACGTCCTGTGTGTTATGCTGCACATCAATGAGCAAAAATATAATTGTATATGATATTTGCATAAGTACTCAATATGTCAACTTTTACAGCGTTGCCAAAAGCAGACATGCACATCTGTTATTATTCTATCAATTAAAATGTTCTTAATGAGGAAGAATCATTTGTAAATTACCATTTTTTTCCGGTAATGTTCGTTAAATTAAATGCATGAAGATTGCATATTTTCCGGTGCGTTTGATACAAAAAGGCTTCATTGTTCGTGTGCTTTCAAAATGTGGTTATGGGAATATTTTCCATTCATTTGGACAAATATTCTACCCAAGAAACAATACTCACACATTTAAATTCCAGCTTCCATTCACAAAAAAAAGTCAATAGTAACAATAAGATCTCTATAGAGCCATTACAAATTCAATCAATACAACTGTCATTCTAACAATAATGTATTTAATACAAAGAGGCTTCAATGTTTGTGTGCTTTCGAAATACGGTTATGGGTCAAATATTCTACCCAACAAACAAAATCACACAATTCCCGCTTCCATTAACACACAAAAAGTCAATAGCTCGTAATAAGATTTCTTTAGAGCCATTAAAAATGAAATCAATACAACTGTAATTCTAACAATCTCAACCATGTATTGCCTAGCTTCGGAGGGATGTATAAAATATGGCCTGTGCAGTATGAAGTGGAAACAGTGAGTGAAAATGGAAGATAAGTTGGCAGGCGAATGCAAATATTCATATAATCAACGCGGTAAATGTCCCAGCTACCAGAGACATAAAGGATGTTTGATTCAGATTTTAAAGTCTAAGTAAAAATGTGTAAACAGAATACAAATATTCATATAAAGACAAGAACTGTTCATCTAACCAAGTCCCTGGTTTAGAGCCATCACAAATGAATCAATACAACAGTAATTAACAATCTCAACCATGTATTGCCTAGCTTCTGAGGGATGTATAAAATATGGCCTGTGCAGTATGAAGTGGAAACAGTGAGTGAAAATGGAAGATAAATTGGCAGGCGAGCGGGCTGCAGATTGCAATCCAAGACAATCACATGGCCGACTGTAAACAAAGCGGTTATGCAACAATGTGAGATTCATGCAGACTGCAGGAGGCTCTCTGACCCACTATCGACTATCACTGACTATCCTGCACAGGCTGAGCTGCTCATAGGTCAGAGAGGAGTGACAGCCAGCACTGAAGCCTGTGTAGAGATGGAGGAGATACTGGAGCCCATCCCCCCTAATGTGACTCATGTTTCCCCGCTCAGTGTTGCCTGCTTCCCGCACAGAAGGGGGCGGAGATGGAGAAAGCAGCGCCATAATAATATTGTTTATCATGCACAGAGTCGATCCTTGCAAACGTATTAAAAAGCATCCACCAGCTGTCAATCATTAACAAAAGCAACACGTTTATTAGCCGTGTCAAAAGTCACTACTACTCCTAAGAAACTTGAAAGGGGTGGCGATGTTGACACAGGGGGAAAAGTAGCTCCTAGGTTCATATATCACATTGTACATGAAACAAAAAAGACAAACTACCACGGGATGATAACAACAAAGTCAACGTGGAATTTGCATAAATGACAGCAGGGCAATACTGTATCATAATAGGGCTGTGCAAATGGGAGAAGGTGATGCTCTGATTCCTGTCTTGCAAAGAGCAAGAAAACACGTCACACCGCATGGCTCTTTATTTGTTGACAAGCCAAACTCAAGAGCCGGATAGAAATTGGAAGCTGGAGCTGCGACAGCCTCTTGCACCCTGTAGCAAGTTGTCTTGGCGACATTTTGTGTGGCTAGCTCACAAAGCTAATGGCTCTGCTAGGCTACAGTGTGAGTGAGGAAGAGAGAGAAAGCGCCTCCGTTAGCCGCTAACGCCCATCCCCCCATCCAACCAGTCTTCCCTGTCTGTGTCCACCATCTTTAATCTGTGCTCCCTTCCCCACCGCACAAAACACGACAAAAACACAAGACACTCACCTCTAACGAACATCGCCGAATCGATTAACACCTTCCAAAATAATAAATCGATTATCGTTTTAATATAGTGCGTATATTAATATTGAAAATTGGCCGTGCGAGCGGAACCGCGCCTTGAGAGAAGAGCAGCAATCCTAAACCGCCATCTGGTGGTATTTTCCTCTCGTGATGCAGGGCGAGCGGCGCAGCCTCAGACCGACACGCAGCGCCCCCTCGCGGACACGGAGGGGAGAGGTGGGCGCGCGCCTCGGGGGGCGAGGGAGGGACCGCGAGACCCCGCCAGCACAACACTCACGGTGACGCGCATATAGCAGAGATAATCAGAGTCAAAATACTTTATTTATCAGAATCAGAATACCTTTATTTGTATCACAGAGGGGACATTTACATTGTTACAGCAGAAAAGAGCCAAAGACAGCTTAATGTTACCTAAGCATGCATACAAAAGTATTAAAGATAAAAAAAGAAATGATAGCCTAATAAAAAAAGTTACACATTTGACAAAATACACATCCTATAACAATACTTTTTTAGCAGCCAGCTATATATTGCCCAGTTTTTAACGGCATATATATATATATTGCACATATTGCACATAGTTGGTATTTAACAACAAGAGGTGTGGGGTTGAATTAGGTTTATTAAATACTATAGGATACAAATATTCATATAATCAATGCTGTAAATATCCCATCTACAGGAGACATAAACGATGTTTGATTCAGATTTGAAAGTCTAAGTAAAAATGTGCGATACAAATACAACAATAATACTTTAATAATTGTATAAGTTCACTGACTTTTGTAAATGCTGCTGCTGACCATGGATGACGTGTGTACTTTTTAAAATATACTTTTATTAACCTTTATTCCCGCTTAATATGTGTGTATATGTGTGTGGAGTACGCGCATAGAGCAGAGATAATCAAAATACCTTATTTAAAATCATGGGGGTGAATTAGGTTTTTTTAAATAATATATGATACAAATGTTCATATAATCAACGCTAAATATCCCAGCTACAGGAGACGTAAAGGATGTTTGATTCAGATTTTAAAGTTTAAGTAAAGATGTGCTTAGAATAAAAATATTTATATAAACACAATAACTGTACAACTAACAAAGTCCCTGGTAAACCACAAAAAATACAAACCGTAACACTGTTTACAATTTATTTTAACAATGAATTTACTACGATTTTAATGGCACTGGCTACTTCAATACTTTTTATATGATCACTGACTTTTTTAATCATCAAATGTATTTTTTTAAACCTCTATTGCCTCTTTATATGTGTGTATATGTGTGATAAATAAACATATTTTAAATTAAAATGTATTTAGCCTTTTATCTGAACTGTACCTTTGCCGTTGTACGTTCGAAATGTGTAAAAAGAAGATGTAAAAACATAGAATAAAAATAGTTATATTAAATTATGCAGTTAGGTACATTGTCCACATTGCTCTACAAAATAT